>ML778528.1:1017547-1031134 GCA_009831015.1 Picea engelmannii
TCCAATGAATGTAATTCTTCAAGACATATAAGAAAAAACATTATGTGGTTTTCTCCCGATTTGGGTTTCCATGTAAAACACTGGTGTACTGTGTATGTGTATGTTTGTTCATTTGTTCATTGCTTACTTACTCTGCAGTTATTGGATGATAATGCTTCATTGATATAACACTTGGATTATATGGTTAAAAAGGATTAAATTGCTCTATCACTGATTCACCCCCCCTCTCAGTAATCCAACAAAGGTATCTAAGGGAAACCCTCGAAAGTGATAATCTCTAACAGCATGACAAAAATAATCAAAAATGGGCACCATGGTGTAATTTCAGAATTTTTCTCACTAGATGTTCAAACATCGATATCCTCTACTCCAATGGATCTCCAAAAAGTTATCAACAATCATTCCAAGGTATTTGGAGAGATGCCTAAGGGTTTTCCACCTACTCAAGATCATGCCCATGCTATTCATATACAACCAAAAAGTGTACATCCAATCTTCCATGTTTCTTGGTTAAGGAATATAATCAATGACAAGATCCCAGTGCAAAATATTTTATCATAGATTAATGGAGAAGGGAAAATCATACTAGAACCAGAAACAACACTTGAAATAGGGATTAAGAGGCTATGAAATCGAGCAATTACTAAGTACCCCATCAAATGGAAGAACCTACCAGTAGAAGAGGCGACATGGGAAGATAATTTCTTCATGCAGACACAGCCATGGTTGTCAAGTGTTGAGGAAAACACTCGTTTAAAGGGGAGGGGCATGTTAATCCCTAGACAAAGCCTTGTGTTATGTATAAAACCCCGTATTAAGCCCTAAATATTGAATTATTACAATTATAGTGTTATATTTGTATGTCGTCTAGAACCCCTCATTGCACCCTTTCATTATAATTTTACCCTTTGTCTCCTATATATATAACAAGGAGACTTAGTCTTAGGATCATAATATCTCATCTCATATTGTATTTTGAATTGGATATATTGTAAAGGAGGTTTCTCCCTCGAACTGGATTGTAATTCATTGATTTTTTATCATTTTTAAGGCATTGGATCATAAAATAATACCAATCCCTTACCCTTCCTTAAGCGATGTTCCATCTAGTTGTGACAACCAGACAACTCCTAAGTTGCATATTTTTGGAATTAGGGAAGGACCAAACCAATGCATGTGGAATTTACCTAGATGCTTCATGTATTTGTTGTTGTATAAAAATACTAGGTCTCCTTTTTGGAAGGTCTTATGCTTCATGTGTAGATCATGCCAAGCCTTTTCTTGTGCCTTCTAAACTATTTGTTGGAATTGGGATAAGAATATATATTCTTCTAACCATGATAGTTCATGTAGTATTCTTAGTGATGTTCTTGAAGGGAGTATGATTAGTGAACTTATTTACATTATCTATGTATGCCTAGATCATTGTAGTTGTATACATTCATTCTAATAGTCACTATTCACAATACAAATATGTCTATGTCTATTTTCTATGTGTGTGTTGAAAGCTTCCATATTTGTTCCATTGTGGGTGGTAGGGACCACTTGGTTGGTGTAGGGTCAAGAATTCATGTATTGATGTTGCAACTATTTTGTTCAAGTAATGCTTTCCCTAGTTGTTTGTTAAGCTCTGTAAAAACTCAAACATTATATCGATATTCTTAAAAATGAATCTAGCCATGGTTTCCACTAAGTATTTTGTTATTGGAGTTGCCTATTCTCATTTATTGCAGTAGTATACACCTATGAGTATATATCTTACACCTAAATTTCAATCAGAACGGTTTATAGGCCCTATAAAGTCAACAACCCATGTTTTGAATGATTGAATGACCATGACTTTATGAAGTGGTAGGTGATCCCTTATAAATGGATTTCCAAGTCTTTAGCATACATTGCAACCCTTTTCATACTCAACATATCTATATATTGTTCAAGGCAACCATGGTCTTACTTGTAGAATTTTTCTGACAATCATTTTTCTACCTGTGTTTCCTCCCATGACCCTATTATGAAATTCCCAAAGTATACCTAGATGTTCATGGTTGAGGACACAATATCAGATGATGTCATTGGTTCCAAGCTTATATAATTGTCCCATAATTAATTGGGAGTCTATTTCTCTAAAGACCAAATGTTCCTTTAATTACACATTTGTGTATTCTTTCAGTATGATCCCTATGGTTAGAAACATTGTGATTTCTTCTAGTTAGCTTGGGATAAATTCTAATAAAAATATATCAACATAAATTAGTTGATAATATATCAATCCTGTGAATTATTCTAATTTAATACATGGAAAATGATATGGTTTGACATTTTGTAGCCCTACCTTGATGAATATTTCAAATTTGAATTCTTGGAATAATAGAAGCCATTGGAATATGCATCCTTCCAAAATGCATTTACTAACCATGTACTTGAGTGTTGAGTGGACTGTATAAAATTTAAAGTGGCTTCCTAGTAAGTAGTGGCAAAAGTTTTGTAAGTCATACATCATAGAGAGACCTTCCTTTTAAGTTGTGGTATAATTATGTTCGTCTTGGGAAAGATTGTGACTAGCAAAGTAGATTGGGTTCTCAAATTTTTCTTTTGTTGTGCTTGTATTTCTCCTAGTGCTATGCCTGATGCATCTACATGAACATGAAATTGAAGGGCCCAATATGGACAAATTATTGTAGGAGCAATAGCACATAGTTTTTTTTCTTTTAAAATGTTTAAATATTCCTACTAGTTTTTTGTCCACTTAGAAATCTCTCCATTATCTCTACTATAATTGAGGCATAGTTTCTAATGAATCTATTCTAGTATCTTGTATGCCCCAATGTTGATATAAAGGTTTATACATTCTCCTTGGGTGGTTAAGTTGCAATTAATTGAATCTTTGCATAGTCAACTAGAATAACATCCCAACATACCAAGTGACCAAGTAGTACTCAAAGGGTGTGTAGAGTATGCATTTTTGTATATTTAGGGAGATACACAATTGTCAACATCTTTCAAACATCATACTCAACATAATAGCAAGTTATTTTAGTATACCATAGACCATCTAGTCATCAAGATATACTTCTAAAAAGTTGTGTATGAAGTACCTAAAGGATTAAATGATGATTCTTGAGAACAATAATGTCATATTATTTAGTTTGAATGGTATGAAATTATAGGTATATGATCCCCATTATATTGAAAAAGTAGTCATTTTATTTTCCTCCTTATAAATTCTAACTTGGTGATGACTAGAAAATCCATTCGTGAATGATTATGCCTCCTTTCCTAGAACATGGTACAATATCTCATCAATAAATGGTCATGGAAATGGATCATTGACACAAGTAGCCTTCAATCATTGAAAATATACACGTACTTTAATTTATCCCAAGCTTGTTTTCATATCTTGGTTAATGATGGGGCCTATCCAGTCAAACTCATCTAGTAGAAAGATCATACTAGTAGTTAACATTTTATATATTTCCTCTTTCACTTTTTGCTTGACTCTAGGGTTAATTTTATAGGACCTCTTCTTTATGGGCTTGGCTTCAAGATTTAGTTCCATCTTAATTTTTCCTACGCCTTCTTTGATCCCTTCTAACTCTATAAAGTTTTGTGGGAAGAGGTCCTTATACTCCTTTAGCATGGCTTCTAGTTCGTGGGTTATCTCTTAATCCTAGTAATCCTTGATCAATGCGAGTCTTTGGTTTTATTTTGATTTGATGTCTAGTTTTTTAATTTTCAAAGGTTCCTAGTATATCTATCGGTGTGACAAATTGTCCATATACTTCATAATTCTTTTCCATTTTGTTTCCTTGAAGGTGAGATGATGCAACTCATCTAAGTCATCATCACTATCATTGCTCTCAAAGAATGAATGACGACATATGATATTTTGAAGGGTACTTTCTATTTTTTTCAACTATGGTATTTTGGTTCTTCTTACATGCTTGAAGATTTGTCTATGCATTCTTGTGATCCAATATAAAAGATTTGATCATTTTTGGAGTAGCTATAAGTTTTGGAGTCTTACCAATAAGCAATAGATCTAAAACAAAACGAGTTTTTTTATTACATCAAACATTTTAGTTTTCCTCCTCGACTCTTCATGGATATACAAGGCCCTGGGGATTAGGTCGGGTGTGTATATGAAGATATGTACCTAGAGCTTCTTCGGGTGTCTCACGCACATCCACTATGGTTCAAATGGATATTGTTGGTTATGGGCATGACCATTTTGGCATTAATTTTTTTTAATTTTGTGGAAACATCGTTAGTTTTACGACAAAAACTATAGGTTTTCGTCGTAGGGAGAACCAACTTTTCATTGGAATACCGACGAAAAGAAATGAAACTTCTCATCACAGAGAAATCCAATTCATCATTAAACAATCAATCGATTCGTCGGAATTTCGATAGACCTGCGGTGGACTTCTAAAATCCAATTCATCGTTAAACGGTCGATCAATTCGTCGAACTTCTGACATACTCACGACGGACTTCCAAAATCCAATTCGTCATTAAATGGTCAATCAGTTCGTCATATTTTCGACGGACCTACAACAAATGGCTAATGGATTTTGAAGTTGATAATTGTCGAGATTATGACCGAAACATAGTTTAGTCACTCGTTCAATGACACATTTTCGATGAAAATGGGTTGAAGGCTTTGTCACATGTGCAACATGTTTGCGACACAAATTCGTCAGTAAACTATCAAAAATATGGCCTAATGTACTAGTGAGAAAAAATTTTGGAGATCTAAGCATGCCCAAGGTGATCCAAGTTGCCAATGTCTTCATTATTTTACAAGAGTTAGTTATGCTCTTATATGTGTCTTATATATAGATGAGCCTATGGATCATTCTATAATACAATGATGTGTTGATTATGTTTCCATATATTAAGTTAAACTCACTTTTATTTCAATGTTATTACAGTGTCTATTGACACCACCTCTCCTTGGAATGCATTATTTTTCACTTCTACAATTCCATCGCTCTCCAACATTAATCCCCTACAAGTATAGAGAGAATATTTGGGTATGTAGTGTCTTGGAGAATTCATTGAGGGGTTGATCAAGTTCATACCTAACCTAGTGATCTAGAATGGATATAGCATTGGAGGCCTATCATGCTCAGGAATGTCTTAAATAAAAATATATTCCCTTAACCTTGCATATTAATCATATCTCCATGTGATTCTATGCTTAGAACAAATTGGCTTCATAGAAAGGAGGTTCACCCTTAATAATGTAATTGTTGCTTGGCAAGGAATTGAATGGGCTAAATGCCTAGATCTAATAGATGTAAAAGAAACTTTTCTCATGTTGGATTTTGAGAAGGTTTATGATATTGTGGAGTGGTATTTCATCGTGGCCTTTTGTTTGTTTCTTGGCTTTGGAACTCGATTTAGGAATGTGATTGAGACTCTAATTATGGATGTGTATTATTTTCTCTCCATCAATCAAATCAACTTTGAGGAGTTTCATTTATTCTATGCAATTAGGCAAGGATGCCTTGTTGTCCCTACTTTGTTTGTAATCGCAGTTGAAGCCCTTGGTTGTCTCATTCATCATAGAATGCTTCAAGTCCTAATTAAAGGTATCATCGTTCCAAGGCCTGAGGATAGGAAAATGACTAATGGTTATTTTTTCGATTCCTTCCTAACATTGCTATAGGATAAATACTATATGGGAAATAGTTTGGATTGTATCTATGTTTTTTGTGAGGCCTCTAGTTCTTAAGTTCAAGAAAGAGTCAACACATTGATATCTAACCCATGTTAATATCCCGCAATGGAAAATTGTGTTGGGATGGTCATGGATTCAGCCAGACCAAATCTTCAAGTTCTTTGGAGTTTCATTTACCTTACAAGCCTCACCTAAGGAGGTTTGGGACAAGGGGCTTCAAATAATTGAAGGTAAGATTGAGAAATGAATTATAAGGTCACACTCTCTCACTGATAAGTTTCATATTTACACCAAAGTGTTGACAACCACCCACATTTACTACTCCTCGCGTTGGATGCGTTCTCAAAGGGTCTATCAAACACTGGATAAGCTTCTCGTGGATTTTATTTGTGCAAATGTTGAAGGTAAAGTGGGATTTGATTAGGTAAAGAAGAGCCTATGTTTCTTTTCTAGGTAATCGGGTGACCTTAGGATCATATGTTCCTATACGTAGACACAAGTTCTTTGCACTAAGTGGATCATACAAGGTATTGAAGGTGATGAGACCTAGAAAATCATCATTTGAAATTTCATTATCAAGGAATCCCCTTTGGAAGTAAAGCTTGGAGGAATCTTCCTCTGCCAACATCTCTGGTTACTCCCTCTCATGTTGAGATTACAAGAACCTTTATAGAAAAAATCATACAAAAATATTGGGAAGCTATTAAACCTTGGCACAAAGGGAGAGGAAACTCTCTTAGATTAGGGTTTACTTTCAACAAGAAAAATTTTGTGGTGGTCAACTGTAGTGCTTTATAACACTAAGCTCTTAGAAAAGTCGGCTTAGTTTTCATCTAAATGTGTGTTTATAAAAGAGGTATTCAAAAGATCAATGAACTATTTTAATAACCAGACTAGAGACTGGAAACGTCAATCTTTGTTGAACATAAAGTTCAAGTTTACCACTCCTGGAAGGGTGATCTTATATAGGGTCAAAATACTTATACCTAACAGCACCTTCATTAAAATTGGTTTGAGGCACTTTTTCCCAAATGTGGAGGGACTAGAATTGGAACTTCTACAAGGCCTTCAAAATTACAACCTTGCAGAGGGATATCAATGGCCCTGTCCCAAGCCCAATATCAATGTTCATCTTAGCGAGATCATATAACACTTTTTCTCCAAGAAAAGAACTTAGTTTTTTCCATTCTCCTTGTGAAATCCTTTCATTGAGCTGAAGAAGGCTATCTTTGTTTGATCCCTTGTGATGAGAGGCCTTGCTCTTGGCCACAAAGAATAGTGCTTGGGAATTTCTCAAACTAAATGCCCCATATGTCTTAAGAATGAAACAAGCATGTCTTTTGGATTTTTGGAAATTTCTCAAGTCAACCTAAGTTGGGTCTATATATGTTGTGGAGTCAATTTCCCTCTACCCAAATATCCCAGAAAACAACCCTCGTGAGTGATAAGCTTCCTTAGGCCATTGACTCTGAGCAGTGTCCCAATGTCTTCAATCAATAATTTTATTTTTATTTGGAAATGAAGAAATGAATGCTTCTATAAATATGTTAAGCATGAAAAGGGTTTCCCCTAGCTTGATGGTGCACTTATTTGTTCTAGTTTGCACTTGCAAATTTCAGCATATACCCAGAAGGCTTAGGTCGATATGGATGATCTTCACCCTCTGATTGATCATTGAGGTACAACTCCATAATGAGCAAGGAGATTCCTACAAATACCCATGCCAACATTGCTCAATCTCATCACATCATGCAGGGCATCCTCTTAGGGGTGCTAAGAGTAAGAACTCAACTGGTGAGCTCGTCCCAAACCCTAATAAGTTTCATAAAGTTCCCCTTTTCATTTAAAAAGTAGAGAATCCCTTTGAACCCAAACATGAAAATGATGTATGGGGACATGTTATCCCAAATGTGGGGACTATCTTTGATGCTTAGGGGCCTCCACCTCCCAAAGATGACTTGCTTTTAGGCCCAAGTATTGCACTTATTATTACATGAATTTCTAGCACCACATCTTGGCTAATAGGACCACTTTTGGAGTATGATTTTCTTTTTCCTCGTAGCATTTTTGGTTAAAGATATTGAGGCATAATTTGTACTTGGTATCATAGGTTGTAGTATCATAGGTTTCTATATTCCTTTTGGAATTTGTGCTCATGGTGGTTGCATTATGACCCACTCTTTTTTAGGTATAAAATGCCTTGTATGTATCAATTTTTTTAGTAGTTAAAGGAAGCATTTTATATAGAAAAGAATTATTCAAAGGGTATATATGTATACCCAAAAATCCCTCTATCCCATTGATTGAATGTTGCTTGTATGCATAACAACGTAGGCTAGACAATCTTATGTGTGTCAATCTGCACATTTTTCACATGTACATGTTTGGTAGCTTAGCTTGAGACCCAACAAATTGCATCAAAGCTAGTTGTGCTCCAAGATCTAACCATTGGTATCAAAGCCATCAAGGATTTTGACTTTTTACATTTCCAAGTTACTCAACTAAAATCCATCCAAGAATTTTCAATCCCATGGTAGACATATTTCATGGCCCCATCAATACCCTTTGGTACATCCATATGTGCTTGTTGATCCATATTCGTGATCAAGTTGGTATTTTCATATAACCACCCATAAGATTTTCCCTATCCTTTTCTTTTGTTTATTTTCCTTTGTACTATTTTCTCTTATATCAAAAATTTTCCAACACTTGGCTATTTTTCAAAAGATGTGGAGCGAGGTAGCAAAAGTATTAATTCTACATGTCCATAGGTCCACAAATCCGTAGGCCCGCATTCACATGTTCTACATTTTACATTTTTTTACCTCCACGTCCTCCACAATGCACTTTCACCTTTTTATACTTAGTCATTTTCTCGAAAATACGAATGTGGAGCTACATATCATCTTTCAACTTTCTTGAGTATCCAGGTCTGCAAGTCCGCATTCACCAAAATGCACTTCTCAATCCTCAAAACGACATTTTTCAATACTTAACCATATTTTCAATCTTGATGCGGACCTCTTTACCCTTCCTCATATCCGCATCCACAAGTCTGCAGATCCACAGGTCTGCATTTTTGTGATATACATTTTACACTTTCCATTCCTCATTTTTCATCCGCCACGACATCACATCACCACTTCCCATCACATTTATTGTCCATGCCACATAAAATGCCACTAATGTAAGCATAATAGCATTATTGAATTCACAACACATTCGTTAAAACTTGCAATAAATCCAAATCTCATGTAAACCAACAATATTAAAAGAAATATTTATGATTGATTGAGTTATCAAGACAATACGTGGTGAAATTAAATAAAATCAAATATGCCAAGTTGTAAGTATCAATAGTAGCACCACCTTTTGTCAAAAAACAGAAAATAATGTCAAGTAAGAAAAATGAATTGTACTGCAGAGATACACAAAACACACTTGGGCGTGAGGATCAACAGTTCCAGTGGTCGATAGCATACAATAAATACAAGATTCTTTCCTCCACGAGAATAAAACGAACTTACTTTGGATCTCAGGAATAGCATTAGCAGGTTGTGTTCTGGAATTGATAGACTTCAAAGAGATTGTTCAATGGTGTGCAGACAACTTCATCTATGAAAGGAGAATAATCCAATTGCAAGGACATCAACCCATCTATCTAGCTACTTCAACATTCTCCAAAATGCTATGACTCCCTACACCTACCATGTGATTCAAAAATGGAGAGGTCGATGAATTTTTGAAGCAACATAAAGGAGGAGATAGGTTTTTGAGCAATTATTTGGAGGACCCAACCAGTAACCCCGGTGCTTCCAAGATTAAGGTAACTTCATTAAAATACACGTACAGAGAATTTGCATGGTTATTCACCCGCATTATCGGTTTATAATCTACTATGTTTATATCAAGAAATGTTATATATGTCGTGCACTATGCCTTGCATGAAAAAGTCATTATTGATTGGGGTTATCTCATTTCAAATGAGATTTCCTTCCAATTGAATCCCTTAAAAAGACTCAAAAAATTTATACGACTTACCTCATTTTCGCCATCGCTTATGGCCATGTGTTTGAAGATTTTCCAAGGGGAAAACATGTTGATTCTAAGTTGGAACGAGTTTATGCATGGTATTTGGTCTTGTACAGACATAAAGCTCAATACAATTTTTACCCAATTCATAACAACTTCATATCAAAATTCAAAAAGTTGATCTTTGGTCATAGTACATTGAGACTATCCTTAGAAGCAGTGACCTTTCTCTCTGGGAAAGGAGCTTATAAAATGTTTGAATAATTTATTGTTATTAGATTGTTTGGTAGAGAGGAGAAGCCTTTCCTTTTACCATTTTATGTATCAGATAAACTCTTTGTCAAGGAAATGTGAAAATAATACAAGACTTGGGTCCATTTCTTCCATGATAAGAGGAAGAAGCAATTCATACCCCTACCATGGAAAATTGGGAAATTTACTATGAAGCATATAACCCACCTTGACGAATTGGCAGGACATCGTGAACAATTGGGCTTAAAGGAGGCTAAACTTGTTGAGGGTTTTGACCCAGATAACAAATTTACTGCACATGAAATCGGTAGGGTACTCTTCACATTTCACTAAAATTGAACAGTTTCAGAAGGGTGACAGAGATAATTTAGATCTCCATGAAATTGTGGCTTACCAAGTTTCAAATGACACAAAAAATAAATAGCACTAATTAAGGTCACAGACAACACAACAAGTGACAAATCAAAACCCTAATTCACCAACAACATCCCAAAGGAGCACTCCATCGAGAACAAAGAATAAAATCAGTGGAATGGAGATGACAAAAGCATCAATTGGAGGGTCAGACGACGGTGGAGATAAAGACCCACCTAGAAAAAATATCGAAAAATCACATATTGCATATACTTATGTGAAAAGAAAAAGGAATACATCAGCAACAGAGTTAAGCATACATGAATTCCAAGAGAGTCCATGTGCAATGGACATAGACGAGCTCATTGAGGAACCTAGTTGGTTTGCACAAAGATTATTGGAAACTAGGGAAATTGTTGATGTTATAATTACCCATGATCCTAAAATATTTGAGGAAGAGTCTATTACTTTGCACCACACGCCCTGCAATCGTGATACTAAGAAATTGTTATTGAAAAATTCAATACTAAAAATAAAAGGTCATCAGAAAAATGAAAATCTTCAATTGACCTTGATGGAGTTGCACTATCAAAAATTGCAGAATCTCACAGAGCAATTGGAGAAGCTTTGAAACAATCCATTGATCAAATGGAAAAAGAAAATTCAGAGTTGAAAATGAGGATAAAAGAGTTAGTAGTTGTCTTGGTACAAGGACCATTGTTTCTCGAACCTTTGAATTCAATCCAACCTGCACTTGTGTTAGAGAATGCCCCAAAAAAAAAACAGAAAATATAAAGGCTCATCAAGTTTGTTACAAGCTATAAAAAAATATGTTGGTGATGCCATACAGAAAAGAATTGATATAATCCAAGAAATTTGGGAGCTTGCCCAAAGTATTGCTATCTTTTCATCTAGAATACAGAATTTCAAGGAATTCCTACAAAAGGACTTGGAAAATGATGAAGGATTTTTCAGGGACGTTGTGAATACATTTTCAGCTAAAGTCTCGAGCTTAAGTGAAGCACACAGGGAAGAAAAAAAACTTCATTTTCCCTATCGAATGAAGCAGGTCAATGCATGTTGGATAAGAAGAATTAAAGGAAATGATAAATGAAACTAATGTCTTGAGAAATAAAAAGAGTGATTTGTTTCTTAAACTAGTGGATCTTACAAAGGAACTAAATGGTTCCAATTTGTTCAACAATCACTAGATCAATCTAACAATCATGAGTGTGAAAGGGAGATGATCACCAACAAGTAGTGGGGCTAAAACACAGATAAGGAAATCTATAAAGAAAATAAATCTTTGTTGTTTTTAAATGTAGTGCCCACGGTGACCTTATTTCACTTCTATGGGACTAAAATGAAACCTTTAGGGTGTGAACAATGAAAATTTCCATCTACAAAACTTTACAAAATAGTAAAGAGATCGATATTGTTCTTAAAATGCTTACCCTTACCTATAAAACAAGGTTAGTGATAGAGAAATGATAAGCAAATCACAATTAATCACTCTAATGAAACGAAGTAGAATTTGGAGATGATGTTAGTCGTGGTGCTCATATGCCCTCAAAGACTTAAGGTGGGGGCATTGCGTGTTATTATTTGGTCCTAGGCTAGAGATGGTCGGACAATGTAACACACCCACTACCTAGAGTCATATTTTTATTTTTTTTTAGTTCTCAACAATGAGAATCCCCGAAGCTTGTAGTCGCAAAATGCCAAACCCGGTCCACGGGTCTTTCATTCACCTACACAGCTTCCTTCACCTAACCGTAGTCTTCCCTGAACCTAATTTCAGGTTATCGGGGTTTCGTCTTTCCCGTTGTCAAGGGTACTTGTACTCTGTAATTCCCGATTGCCGATGAACTCTTGTTTGGCCTTAGCCCCTCCCTGGTTAGGCTCCTAGTCCACACGACCGCGCAGTCAAGACCGCAGTCTTATAGCTTTACTTTCGTTGGGGTTTCGGGCTTTCTAATGCCAAAGTACATAAGTCCACGGGATTCTCGATTCCCCGAATCCCGACGCACCCCTTTAGCGTTAGCCCTCCTAACTATAGGCCTCGAACCATATGACCGCTAACATGTGACCACGGTCTTATCTCTTATCGGAGTTCGGGGTTTCGCGTGTCGAAATGCACCAAACCTCTTGTCAACGGAATCCCCGATTTCCCGATGCACAAATTCCCGATTTGACGTCACCAGGAAGCCCTTCCTCCGTAACCAAAATCAACGGCAGTGAGCAGTCGCTGAGATCAACGGATCCTGATCTCCTTATCCGCTGTGCCGACAGCTGGTTCCCACTCAAGGGGGCTTCTACTGCTCCGGATACGCTGACAACTGTCCCCCCACTAATCGGGGTATCGCGTTTCGTGGTTTCAAAGTGCACAAACCTCTTGTCACCGGGATCCCCGATTTCCCGATGACCCAAACGCCGATAGACGGCTTCCTTGTCGGGCCTTCCTCGATGGCTCCGATCTCTGCCACGTGTATCCTTGAGCGGACGGTCTCGGTTCCTCCGGGATTTCGAGACTTTCGATGTCCCGGTTCTTTCGACCTCAGAAATCCTGATTTCCCGAATGTCGATATCCCGATGGCTCCATCTCTCCAACACGCGTCCTAAATGGATGGACGGTCAAGATGAGCTCTCGGGGTTCGCGACTTATAGCATCCCGATTCCCTCGACCTTAGGATCTCTGATATGCCGATGGCCACTATCCCGACTCTCTGCGGATTTCTGACCCCTGTCCTAAAGGGATGGACGGTCCAGATGAGCTCTCGGGCTGCGTCAAACACCAACCCAAAAAGGCACTTACCTGTCCGATCCGACGGCTGACGGGGGAAACGGACCCAGATCTAACAATCTAGATCTGTTCTTCCTGCGCACACTCCAGAGACTAAACTCCGGGCATCTTAACCTGATTCAACGGCTGACGGGATCTCTGAATGAGATCCAACGGCTCAGATTGTCCCACCTGGTGCATTCTCTCACTACTTCGTGAATGTAGGAAGATCAACGGTCCAAATGTTCTCGGGGACCTTGGGGAACCTACGATCCCGATTTCCTCGCTATTCACGAAGATAGAGGGAAAGGGAGCGAGGGGTATGATGCTCCTACTACTTCTGTCAATCTGATGGTCGTGAATGACCATGGGTCTTCCGACAGGATCTCATCCGTCGAATCGTCACTTATCCCTACGCTGCTACCTCGGAACCTTAAGAGGGTCATTTCTCTTCATACAGGGTTATTAAGTCTTGTGCGTTCAG
>ML778528.1:1037379-1052968 GCA_009831015.1 Picea engelmannii
GACTCGTGCATGAGCCCAATCAGGCCGAGTGTTGTAACCATGCTCTGATACCACTTTGTAACACACCCACTACCTAGAGTCATATTTTATTTTATTTTTAGTTCTCAACAATGAGAATCCCCGAAGCTTGTAGCCGCAAAATGCCAAACCCGGTCCACGGGTCTTTCATTCACCTACACGGCTTCCTTCACCTAACCGTAGTCTTCCCTGAACCTAATTTCAAGTTATCGGGGTTTCGTCTTTCCCGTTGTCAAGGGTCCTTGTACTCTGTAATTCTCGATTGCCGATGAACTCATGTTTGGCCTTAGCCCCTCCCTGGCTAGGCTCCTAGTCCACACGACCGCGCACTCAAGACCACAGTCTTATAGCTTTCCTTTCGTCGGGGTTTCGGGCTTTCTAATGCCAAAGTGCATAAGTCCACGGGATTCCCGATTCCCGACGCGCCCCTTTAGCGTTAGCCCTCCTAACTATAGGCCTCGAACCATATGACCGCTAACCTGTGACCACGGTCTTATCTCTTATCGAAGTTCGGGGTTTCGCGTGTCGAAATGCACCAAACCTCTTGTCAACGGAATCCCCGATTTCCTAATGCACAGATTCCCGATTTGACGTCACCAGGAAGCCCTTCCTCCGTAACCAAAATCAACGGCGGTGAGCAGTCGCTGAGATCAACGGCTCCTGATCTCCTTATCCGCTGTGCCGACAGCTGGTTCCCACTCAAGGGGGCTTCCACTGCTCCAGATACGCTGACAATTGTCCCCCCACTGATCGGGGTATCGCGTTTCGCGGTTTCAAAGTGCACAAACCTCTTGTCACCGGGATCCCCGATTTCCCGATGACCCAAACGTCGATAGACGGCTTCCTTGTCGGGCCTTCCTCGATGGCTCCGATCTCTGCCACGTGTATCCTTGAGCGGACGATCTCGGTTCCTCCGGGATTTCGAGACTTTCGATGTCTCGGTTCTTTCGACCTCAGAAATCCCGATTTCTCGAATGCCGATATCTCGATGGCTCCATCTCTCCAACACGCGTCCTAAATGGATGGACGGTCAAGATGAGCTCTCGAGGTTCGCGACTTATAGCGTCCCGATTCCCTCGACCTCAGGATCTCCGATATGCCGATGGCCACTATCCCGACTCTCTGCGGATTTCTGACACCTGTCCTAAAGGGATGGACGGTCCAGATGAGCTCTCGGGCTGCGTCAAACACCAACCCAAAAAGGCACTTACCTGTCCGATCCGACGGCTGACGGTGGAAACGGACCCAGATCTAACGGTCTAGATCCGTTCTTCCTGCGCACACTCCAGAGACTTAACTCCGGGCATCTTAACCCGATTCAACGGCTGACGGGATCTCTGAATGAGATCCAACGGCTCAGATTGTCCCACCTGGTGCATTCTCTCACTACTTCGTGGATGTAGGAAGATCAACGGTCCAAATGTTCTCGGGGACCTTGGGGAACCTACGATCCTGATTTCCTCGCTATTCACGAAGATAGAGGRAAAGGGAGCGAGGGGTATGATGCTCCTACTACTTCTGTCAATCTGATGGTCRTGAATGACCATGGGTCTTCCGACAGGATCTCATYCGTCGAATCGTCACTTATCCCTAYGYTGCTACCTCGAAACCTTAAGAGGGTCATTTCTCTTCATACAGGGTTATTAAGGCTTGTGCGTTCAGGTCCGTTTTCKGGGTTCTTGGTGAACCTTTTCTAAGGAGGAAATCTCYGTGAAGAGATCTATACCGGGGCATTTCCGGAGGTAGATACGGGTAAACAGCTTCCCGAGAACGGCTGGAACCCTAACTTAGTTCGACTCATGCCTAATTCAATTCATGTACCAACATAAGCCATGCGTGGTCTTTCTGTTATAAGCATATATCTAACATTACTCATCAAAACACTACATAGACATTCTTATACTGTAATTGTTCACCATTTCACAATTTATGAACATATATGTCAGCATATGAATTTCAAGATGCAATATGAGCAAAACACTTATCATAAATAACTTCAGAAGTGGGTGCAACTGCTGAGAGGGGTGCTCGTTTCCACCCAACCGTAGGCTCAGTGACTCCCAAAGGATTTACCACTAGCCACCCCTGAGCTAAGACCACGATGTTATGAGACTACGTCTCTCCGTCTTCCAGTGACCAGGAGCGAAGGTTGCAATCCTTCCTCTCTGCTATCACTCACTCTGCCTAATCCAGAGTTCCCCTCGCGTCTGCCCTTTCAATCGCCTCTGCCATACGCCTTATCCTCTCGCGAGGTTGCGTGTGGCACGATTACCCTCGCGCCGATCAGGCCTGACGGCTCTACGGACGGGTGGTTCACCATCCCATCCCTCATCAAGCCATCCGCCTACCAACCTGCGAGGCATTGAATTTTCAGGGCCAGCGAGCCGCTTTTGGTTCTCCGGGCCAGTGGAGTCCAAATACGGTATTTAATTCTCGGTGGAAGTTAACGCCACCTTTTCAGGGGCCTTCCACCGCCATCGTGGTCTCCTTTTCTGCACATCCCCTCATCAGCAGTCCTGAAATAAATTCAAAATGTTATTCACATTCATTGACCTCTTCCTCAAGGTCCATTTACATCACATATTCATATTTATGAGTTTGCCAAAGTTCTTGGCCAGTCCGGTTATATTTACAAGTTGGGGGAAACAGGGTGTTACAGACAACATCCTACAAAGAGAGCTTCATTTGTTGGTCCAACAAGGAGATAAGGATACCAACATGCAAGAGTGATGTGAGGGACTAAGAATAATGCAAAAGGGGTCAAGATTGACTAAGAAAGGATATGAAAAAGTTTCAAAGATCAAAGGCTAAATAACTCTCACCATGACAGTAGAAGGTGCAAAACTTGCGGGACAAATAGTAGGTAGTGAAATCTCTGAACACAAGACAACTTGACCAAATGGAGGCTAGATGACATCCCAAGGCTTGATGCAAGAAACGTGATCAAAAATTCATGGATGATCAAAGCTTGGGAGTATGGAATGGTGAGCACTTTATGAAAACTAGATGATCAATGTCGATAAGGGTGATCTCATAGGTGTGTGAGATGAATCCTCATGCAATGGAAAAATACCATCTTTGCATATAGAAGACCACCACTTAACCTTGATATGGATAATATTTCTAATCACATTAGATGTCACTGAGCAACTAGGGTGCTAACATAGCTAACCACAAGATGGTATAGCCAATCATGGGGCTCGTTCACAATTTCACATGATTTGCTCCCAAATCTATCACTTCTTCAAGAAAAGAAAAAAGATTCTATACCATAAATCACAATATTACTACGTAACACTACAAGCCATAGTCGACATAGCACGATGACTAACATAGATCCATCTTAATTCTATATCTATTAAGAACCAAGAAAGATCAAAAAATTGAAGGTGCAAACCTCTCAACATTTAATAGATCTAGGTTTAAGATGGAACTAGTTATTGTGTGTGTGCATTTAGCAATTTTTGGTGGCTAGGAACATCACACGCACATGAAGACATGGAGTAATCAACATCTCCCCCCACCCAAGTTGTAGAGCACCATGCTTCTCTTAGTGCAAAAATAGGAAGTTGTAGAGTTCTATGGAACACTCGCTGATATAAAGCAAAATGGACCAAACAACACATTCCTAAAAAAACGTGAGGTCCTATGACTAGCTTAGTCTAATTTGGCAACATACATGGACCAAAGGAGAGGAGATTTCTAGAAAAACACTTGTGTCATGGCTTACAAGTGCCTGCATTACCACATATAGTGCAGAGAGGACTCGTCAAGCCAAATACCCCTGATGTTGGAGATGATGATGTCTTCATGTAGAAGCTCTATATCATGCAACCAGCGAGTGACCATAGGTTGGGAAATGGGGTAGATTGGCTAAGCCGAATACCTCTAAGGTTGCAGGGGGCTTTGGCACGAGGCAGGGGTTGGAAATATGGAACTTACAAAACTTGTGCAAGAGGCAGAAGCATAGTAGACTCAATGAGGTTGCCACCAAACAAGGACGAAACAAAGAGAATAGGTGAGCATGAGCTGAAGGACCTTAAGGATATTGCCCGGGAAATCATAAGGCACCAAAAGGATTTAGCACAAAGTGTAAATTTTGTGTGCAACAGAATGAAGTTAGATGAAGAGTATTATAGTGCCATATTCAAGCTAAGTTTATTACCAAATACCAAAAATCTGAATCTATGGGCCATGCTTACTCTAAGTAGAGATAGGAACATTTGTTTGTTCTTGTCCAGTTTACTATGAGATTAAACATTCACAATGTTGTTTATTTAGAGGCTCAAGGGGATCATTGAAAGCTATTCCATCATAAGAGACTGCTTTGGAGTGGATTCATACAAGGTATGGTCTAGCCACAATACATTGCAATTTTTCCCCCTAACCCTTATAAAAAGCATCTCGCAAATTCCCAAAGTATCCATCAAGCAACCAGGTCTCTGATCCAATAAATAGTGCCCCTGACCACGAATTTTGCATGAACATTAGAAATGCCCATGGAAGCTAGGGAAACCGTAACATAGACATTCTTGAAAATTTAGGACAGTATTGGATCTACCAATTTATTTGCAACTGTCCAGGTGCTTTACTCTCAACTGTAAAATCACCCGATGAAAGAAGATTTGGGTAATCTCCAATGGCTCATTGCTAGACACTAGACACAGTAATGTGCACAAAGCCAAACAAGACTATAACAGTTACATTAATATTCTGACTTTGAAGTAAACAATGAATAATGTATACTATATGGAATAGCAGCCCACACGTTACTGGCAATAATTGTATGATACAAGATCGCTCTATACATTTAACTTTACTGTAAGATTGCCTAATAGGATGTTACTTTTACTCTTGGTTTCTCATCAGAAATGCGTTATGCATTGCCCGTCTGCTATTTCAAACATATTTATATATACATATGTCCCATTCAGTATTTTCAGTCATTGATAGAAATCGGTAATAAAAATACAGTAAAAGGTTAGAAAATGATATGTAGCAAAAATGAGGTAACTAATTAGCAGAAAAGGTCTTCGAAAGCAAGGACTTGCACTTCAGACATTCTGTCTAAAGGTGGTAAACTCTGACCAATTCATGGAGTAACGTCTTCCAAAAGGGTGACCTGAAGCTTGAGACATTCTGCTGATATGTAGCTGATCACAACAAATTCCAAAGGTTCATAAGGTGTTCAATAACAACATTCCGCCTGTAATAAAGCAGAAGATACAAAATCTAAAAGCATCAAACTTGCAGACCACACAGCAGTGCAAGACAAAATGAAAATGGAACTCATTCAACAATCAAATTTATAGTATATGCAGGAACTTATTTTCCTTCTTTGCTGCAAAATGACACTAACAAGACCAAACAGCAATCTTTATTTAATTGCATAAACATTGTTCGTCGAGGCATGTAGTGGCACACTAAATGCAAATGGGCGTGCCTAAATAAAAACATTTCCATAAGGAGATGCACGTTCATTGTCTAGTAATAATCCTACTCGACCAGGAAAAATATAGTCCGAGTTATAGCATTTACTTGGAAATGGAAAATGCATTTAACTTGAGCCTAAGAAAATAAATCAGCATAGACTTCAGTCCTTAACAAGAAGATCATACAATAGAATCATAACAAGCAGAGCATTACTCTTTCCCTATCGACTCTTTTAGAGAATTGCCCTGCATTACTATAAACTCAATCCAGCTTACTGCTGCAACTTGTAAGGTGCATTAAATCACCACTATTGCAGAGAGTCCTGGTTGTCATTGATGTTCTTGCTGTATTCTACCTGCTTGCAAATCTTTCATGATCGAGTTGCTTGATTACAAAATATGCCTCAAAATTATATTACCAGATAGGGCAATTAAAAATGCCAAGAGCTGATCTGTCTCCCAAGAATGGTCGTGCAGTTCGCATCACAGACTAGTGGTACTTTCTATAATCCTTTAGGGAATCTGACATGGAAATAAATGACAGCACATTGCAAAACCTCCCAGTTGCGACAAAAAAACAGAAAACAGAAAACCTTCTTATATCTGGTTCTGATAAATAGCTCAGTGACTAATTCAACCCATGCAAAAACTGTTCTGAGGATACACTTGAACATGCAACTTAGTTTTCTGATGAATCCTTTTAAGACTGCCAAAGAAAGATACCAGAGTGCATGGTTTGTGGAAGTGCCAATGAAATTTGTACATTTATACAAGAGGAGATACAAACTACAAATCCAATTGTTCATGCTTTCCTCCTATAACTTCATACAATTATTTCGACATATTTTCCTCTGGCCAGTTCAAGAACTTGTAACCTGCCAGAGAGGGAGGGAGGTACTCCTGCCTGGTTGGACTTGAATGACTTGGCGGATAGATATAACCCTTCCCATAACCAATATCCTTCATAAGTTTTGTGGGTGCATTTCTCAAATGCAAAGGCACAGGCTCATTCTGGCCCTTCTCTTTTACCATTCTTTGGGCTGCTACAATGCCCTGATAAACAGCCACAGATTTGGGTGCTAAAGATAGATATGCAACACATTGGGCAAGATTCACATTGCACTCTGGCATGCCTAGAAAATGGCATGCCTGATAGCATGCTACAGCTTGAGGAAGAGCAAGGGGATCTGCCAATCCAACATCCTCGCTGGCAAACCTGACCAATCTCCTAGCTATATACAATGGATTTTCTCCTCCCTCTAGCATCCTCGCCAACCAATACAAGGCTGCATCTGGATCACTTCCCCGCATTGATTTATGCAGTGCACTAATTATATTGTAATGCTCCTCACCCGTTCTGTCATAAAGCAAGTGCTTGCATTGCAAAGCTTCTTTGACATCATTCAGTGTGACAGTCACTGTTATGCCATCTGTCACCGACCCTCCTGTAATCCATGCACCCTCTTTAAAAGATTTATGAACATTGGAAAAACCTAACCCTCCACCATCACAAGCTGCTACTGTCTGAGAATAGCTAGCATCCTTCTTCTTCATTGCTTCCAAAAGTGATTCTCTTGTCTTGCAAGGGGTGTAAGAAATCATTTCCCTGCCACCTTCAAACTTCTTGAAAGGGACGGTATGATCCCCAGGACCTGAATCTTCCTTATCAGAGAAGTTTCTAATACCAACTTCACTCCTACTCGTTGTGCTTTGTGAACTTCCTTGATCTTTTTCATGAGCAACTGCTGCTGATGCTGCTATTTCTAACACATTTAAAGCAACACGGGCATCTCCATCTGAGGCACATGAAAGAAACTCGATGGCCTCTACCTCAACTTTCACAGCCGAAAATCCTTTTAGTGAAACCATTAAACCCTTGTCACTATCGGAAACTGCCCGTTCTAGCAGCTTCCTTATGTGTTCCGGCTGAAGTTTGTTTAAGGTAAGCACCCGGCATCTTGAAAGGAGTGCATTATTGACTTCAAAGGAAGGATTCTCTGTTGTAGCCCCAATGAAAACAATACTTCCATCCTCAACCACTGGTAAAAAAGCATCTTGTTGTGCCTTGTTGAATCTATGAACTTCATCCACAAAGAAAAGAGTGCGCTGGCCCATTTTCTTCATGCGTTTGGCTTCCTCCAAAACCTCTCGCACTTCTTTAAGGCCACTTGTGACAGCTGAGACTGACGAAAACCTATAGGACACAGAATTTGCAATAGCTCTGGCAAGTGTTGTCTTACCTGTACCAGGAGGCCCCCAAAAGACTATTGAAGGTACACGATCACATTCAAGCAATGAGCGAAGAATGCAATTCTTACCCAGTAGATGGTCTTGCCCCACAACTTCATCCACCAAAAGGGGACGCATTCTTTCTGAAAGGGGGGCAGTGCTTGAGCGAGCACTTGAGCCTGCAACTGCCTTTTGTGAACTCTGGTAAGGAAATTTAAAAGGAATATTGGGTTTTGTATGGCTTGAAGAATCTCGAGGTTCCCATTTCTGTCTTTTGAGAACAGGTTCTGCATCAGGAGATTCTCTTGAAGGCAGCAAAGATGGGATGGACTTCATTGCATTAGCAGACCCTAAACAATCTCCACCTAAGTTTGACAGCCCTGCTTTCTCTTCTACGTACAATTGTGCACCTCCTTTGGACTGATCTTCACAAATGCTCTCCATTCCCAGTTCAATTTTGTACTCACTATCCAGAAGATCACATCCTTCGGTACCAGTAGGAATAGTCTTTGAATGATCGGAAGGCAAAACATTCACAATCTCATCTCGGGAAGAAATTCTCTGGGAACTCCCTTGAAAGAATCGATCTACTCGTGCTTGGTGCTGTGGCCGGGATGGATTCGTAGATGTCATGGGTTGCACTGTCTGGCTCTCGGACCGCTGGTTGAGTATCCATTCAGTGGCTTTTATAGTAGATTTCCCTCCAGTAGCAGCGAGAGCCTGAGCTGCCAACCCCTGAGGGAATCCCATATTCAAAAGCTGGTCCATTTATTCAAGGACTTGGATCCAACCCTGTAGCCAATACAGACAAAGACAATTAAAAATCCAAAGATTTCAGCCTATAGTTTAATTGGATTGAACTTCAAAAGCCCATCAAGGAAAACTCGATGTATTGGAAAAATCATATGACAGAAAATGAAGCAGATGAACCCTGTGAGACCCATGATGTGTCCTCAACCTATGTTACCAGAAACAACAAACAGGAAACGGGACAGCAAACAGGAACTGAACGAGAAATTGGGCTAGAGGGTTTCAGGGAATAAGCAATGTTAAGCCCCCTAAGCATATATTATGCATATAAAATTGTTTACTAATGTGGTGCAAAGATGGGAATGGGAACAGTCACCTGGTTAGGTTTCTGGTAACATAGACCTCAACTAAGGATTCACAAGGTTCACGACATTCAAAATCCTGTGAAGGCAAACAAGTTTCCGGGCAACTTAAATAATAAGAAATAGATACAGGGAACAGTCCAACCACGAAAGATGGTTAAAAATATGCAGTTCAAGATGTAAAATTACGGCAGGTTTATGAGAACCTGGACATATCAAAGCTGTGGGCTATTAGTGTATATTAATAGTACTACAGACTCTGGAACAAAAGGGGGACAAAAGCACAAAAAGAGGATACGAGGCGTGACTCTTACAGCTCCCATGTTACTGAAATTTAGTTTCAAATAGCCAGCTCTGTGAATGCAAATAAGTTTGGATCCAGTGAATATATATCAATAGGCTACATGAACATGAGTGATCTTATGCACAAAAATTGAAATGAAATTTCAAACAGGAAATTGGATTTCAATCGAATGGGAAATGGGAAGAAACATGGGTTATACCTGACCAGCAATGGACAAAATCAAGCTCTCGCTAGGTTTCTTGGATGTGAGGGTTTGGTATATAAACGAAGGGATTGAAAGTTTATTTATAAAACAAAACAGGTGAAAAGAATTTCAGTACAACTAGTAAATGGATACATACCAGCGTTATTGCATAGCCCTGCTCACAAAATTGTAAGACGGATGTGAAAAGCACCTTTGCTTCTCTGTTATCCCCCCTCGCAAGCAAAATATAACCTACTGAAAATGGTAAAAAGAAAGGGACCGTATTCATATTTCAAAGTTAATCCACATTATTGTTTTTAATTGATTGCAACTTGCAAACAACTTCCATATATTGTTGCGGTGGTGAAATTTGTTAGGAGGAGCGTATAAAACCAAAGCGTAGAAAGAGACAAAATGAAATCTAGATACTATACAGAACCATACGAATGACAGTCATTTGTTTCTTTGCCTATGTAATCCTAGCCATAGGATTAGGGATAAGTGGTGTGAACAAATAAAATTATAGCCATAGGATGAGGGATGAGTGGTGTGTAAATAAAAATTTTAAATTTTTTTTGGGATAAAAGTGGGGTGTTGTTATTGTCTTAAAAAAAATAGTTTTTTTCATTTTAGTATTCATTATTTAAAAACACTCAATAAAAATGGTTGAGCTTATCATGTATGTATTTGAAAATATACAATGAGTTGCACATTGATATTTAACATTTGGAAATTAACAATTTAAATTTCATATTTAAGGTTAGATATTTAACTTTTAATCCTTCATGTATATATATATTGAATATCATTTATCTAAATGACAACTATAGAGTTATCATACTAAAAGTTGTATATTAGAATAGTTGTTTTATAATACTTATGCAAGATAACTTTCTTTTGGTTTCTTTCGTTGAGGATCATGCAAATTGACACGTAGTCATTTTCCTTTTTTATTTTTCATTATGTCAATCTAATCATTAACGTTGAAAATATTAGTTCACTCATTGGCGTGGAGAGGTGATTTTTATAGTTCAATATGAGAGAGATGTGTAATTTTGTACTCAACATGGAGTTGACACTTGGCATATTTCAATGTTGACTAGAAATAAAATATTGCAGTGTCTTATTTAAGTTATATATGTATGTGTGTGTGTTTATTTAAGTGCAAATCTCAATAAAATTGTGAATAATATCTCATTTATTTCTAAACCTAAAATAATAAACTTACCCCAAACATTATGAATCACTTTATAACAATAATAATCTAATTTTAAGGTCACAAAGCCAGAAACCAATTTGGTATATGAGATCCCCTTATTTGTGTGACAAGGAACCCCCTCTGCACAATGATTTTGACTGCTAAAGTCCATGAAAATATACCTACCCTATCCCCTCTGGATTTAAATCTATAAACACCTAGAAAAAAACATATATTCTTAATCATTAAACCCACTAAAAAAATCTCATATTACAGATACTTATCCATATCCATATTACAGATACTTATCCATACTAAACTATTTTAATAATCATCTCAAACACAAATGGAAATCCATCCACCATAAATTTATAAAGGTAAACTTTATCCTAAACCAAATGAAACACTTTTCATTTAAAAAGAACATTTGACACACAAAGCAATCGCCACCATATATTTTATGCTCTGAAACTACATTGCATTGGACGATTCATTTTTGTATTATGTGGGGATGTATCACGTGAATTCATATCCAGCCACCTCGTTATTCTTATGTGAACGTGGTGTACGTTATGTTTCTTGGAGTGGGGAATAGAGGTTAGACTTTGACATCTCAACTTAATAAATTTACCTTTCTTTTGGTATTTATACTTACTTAAAGTAATAAATCATGCATATAGTAATAAATCATGCATAATGTCACAAAGAACTTTCATTTGACACGTGCCAATTTTCATAATAATCCTATTTCCACCACGTGTCAATTTCAGTGAATAGGGTATTCCTAATTTCCCAAAACCACAAATGGTAAAATATCCTTATAATATTCCTCAAAATGTATTATATGAGCATATGCTAGTATGAATGATAACATCAATGGAAAGTACAAAGTACAACGTGTCTCAACTTTTGGCACCAAGGTCAACTTCTTAGAGAAATTGTTCCTTATCTATCCTAAATCCAATGTAAAGACCGGGATACTCCACGCCATCGGGTAGTTTAAGATTAAATTAGCAGTCACTTGTCATTTTTGGCATGTTGTTGTTTGATTGTGGGATTGTGAACTTTGTTGTTTATATTTATCCAAAATGGATTACACTATCAATTTTTCATTTGTTTTAGTATTTTTGGTGGAAAATTAGAGCTATGGTGGGTTCATTTCACAGATTGAATTGGGTTTGGTGATTCTTGAAATTTCTAAAACTTGTTTTTGGGTATTAAATGACTATTTTGGAGGTTAAGTATTCTTAATAAGTTGATAACTTTTTTAATGTTGTTCTACTCATCCAAAGTTTTTCAATGGTCCAAAAAGCATCACAATCAAGTTTGTATGAAGGGGTTATGCTTTTGGCAAGTTTACCTATGCTTTAACCATCATAATACCAAGTGGATGTTGTCTTAGCTTCTATTACTCACACATGTGGATCCATTCATGTGTGGACTTTCATGAATATTCTAGAAGGTCTAAAACCCTAACCCTAATTGGGAGTTGGCAAATGCAAAAACCCTAACCCTAATAGCTATCTAGACATGTTAAAAAATGAGTCACAATGGAAGAAAGGGGTTCCATTCCTATTGTGGCAATTTGTTGTTCCATAGTTCAGCAAAGTGAGTGGGATATTAGAATATAAAAGAGGAAGAAGTTGATCCTGTAGCAACCTATCACATGCCATTATGTCTATTGTACTCCATTGTGAGTCAATCTTTCTACATATCTTGCATTGTAAATTTAAGAAGCAAAGAGCAATGCACAATCCCCATTTCTTACTAAGTTTTCCCACATTGGGTCTCTCAAGGGACATCTTGTGTTCGTTGTGTAGATGGTGTGCTCATTTTACTAGTGTAACATTCTCTTATTTTTCTTAGTTAGTTTCATATAATACATGGTATGCTTACAATATTACATATTAATCATAAATAATCACTACATAATATAATATAACCTCATCGCTTTTGCATTAGTATTTGAAGGCATGTTCTGACAAACTCTATAGTGGACCATCCATGATTCCTTATTGATCATATTGGTATTAGAGTAGTTTTCTTTTGGTTTATATGGAATATTGTTAGATCCAAAGATGGACTTAAAGAAAGCAATCTTAAACCATATCCATTGTAGATGAGTATAGTGGCATCCCAAAGGACAACTCAAAGGAGAGATTTGTAAGACTACAAGTGAGAGGATATAACATCGCATGGAGTATGGAAATATTAATGTCAATGTGGTCCATCCTAAGACTCAACTGGCACCCATTGAGTAATGCACAATCCTAGTCAACTCCTTGGTCGGATCTTAGTCAATTTCATTTTCATTTGACTTCCCTCACAACACTTTAGTTGACCATCAACTCAGTCAACTCATGCATCCTTTATCAAGGGTCAACCATCCTACATGTCTAGAGGCATAGATGATTTAGTAGACATGTCAAGATAGGCAAGTGTTGTCAACATGGCAACGTGTGTCTCTTCATCTCCTTGGCCAACAACTAGCAAGAAGTTGGTTGGTCTTCTCATTATGCTCAGAAACTGAATGTAATTCAAGGTAACTAAAATGGAATGGGCATAACACCCAAGCATCTTTCAGAGATTGTATAAATGTATGTAAGCACACAAAGAATAGGTTTAACCTGTAAGTTCTCTTTGTTATTGTATACGAGTCATTCTCTTTGTTATTGTTTATGAGTCATTCTCTATAAGCACACAAAGAATAGGTTAAGCCTTGTAAGTTCTCTTTGTTATTATGAGTTCTCTTCTCATTATGATTAGTAACTAAATGTGATTGAAGGTAACTGGGATGTGATAGGTAGAGAACCCAAGCATATTTTAGAGAATGTATAAATGTATGTAAGCACACAAAGAATAGGTGCATCCATGTAAGTTATCTTTGTTATTGTATATGATTCATTCAACTCTAGTTCACCTCTATTCCAGATTTCTTGCTTACAAACTTTTAACAGGCTTCCATAGGTAACGATTGATCAATACATCAGAGTTTTTCCCTTTGGTTTTCTCCATTATCAATTTGTGGCTTATATCTTCATGTGATTGGTATTTTTATTTTTCATTAGTTGATTCTATTTGTATGTTTTATGCATTCTCGTTTTGATTTTTCAATCTAGCTTTTACATACTTTTCCATAAAAAAGATTAATTCATTAAGTTGACTTTGTTGTCCCATATCCTCACCTAGGCAACTCATATCACAATGCTAAAGAACAATTTCAAACCCTTTGGGGAGCTCAAACTTGAAGATAAAAAAGAGCTAGAGAAGGAGTCATAGAAAATGAGACCAGGTTCTAGCTACACATCTTCCCAGCCTCTTTCTAAAGTCGACATCAAACCCTATAAAGGTTGAATGAATGGTTACATTAGCTATAATTATACTTCACTATGCATAATTTAGGAGCAGAACAGAAGAACGAAAGATATCATTTTCCCAACTAAAGCTAGAAGGTCAAACCCAAACTTGTTGGGAAAGTTATACAAAGACAATTGGACCTGGAGGGTGATAACCTAAGAATTAAAGTGGGAGGTATCTAGAACTCTCATCGAGTCTTAGTTTTACCCTATTGGTATGAAGATGACCATTGGTGAATTTGTTGGCACTACTACAAAAAGAAACAAGGGAAAAGTGTGCAAGTGTACACAATAGAGTTTAGAAAACAACCACTTCAGTTGGAATTATCTCACAAGAACTTGGGTGTATTCTTCAAGTATTTGGGTGGTCTACAATATGGTTTTAGTAAGGAGGCAAGTGATGCTCTTTAAACCTAAGACCATCGATGAATCTTATGTGTAAGCACAATATTTGGAGATGGACAAGAATAATAGACAACTAAGTGGTTCCAAGCAAATAGATCAACAAAGTGCTCCAAGGAGGGAAATAAGAAGTGGAAAGGAAAGGGAAATAAATTAACTGCCACCACTACACACCAATGCAATAATCCAAACAACCATTATAACAAAAGACAAGTGTTGGTTGCTACATCTTGATTTGAATCCAAAGAATCACAAGAAGGATTCCAAGAACAAGAACTTGTTAAGCACAGATTCAGGGAACTAGATAGAGAGAAACTCAGATGTAGACAAGAATATTGTTTGTGCGATAGTGTAGAGGGAAGTGAACATGAGAAACTCCCATCTAATGGAAGAGAAGGAGATGACCAAATTCTTCCATATAAAATTCCAAGTCAAGAAGGAAAGGGTGGATTCTTATTCATCTCTGAATCACATGCCAATCTCATAGAATAGCATCTGGTGAATATGTTTGGATTAGAAATACATGACCATCGTCACCCATAATTATTTGGATGGTTTATTAAGGATGTGGAGATTGAAGTTACCAAACAATCCAAATTACAATGATGAAGTGGAGGTAGATGTAGTGTCACTAGTTGATGTGTGTGGTGTAATGTTTGGAAATTGCTACATGAACATAAGGGATGTTGTCTTCATGAGGAGATCCAACCAACACCACCTAGTCAATGATGGAAAATATTCATCATCAATATGCATAGTAATATTTCCAATCTCTTGTTGGTAAGTGCCAACCAATCCAAGAAATTGATTAGCTCAAGTAGGAATCTTGAACTACTCTTCTTGAGACGTAATCTACAAGGAGATGAATTGGTAGAAGTTAAGGCATTCCTAGAGGGATGTACAATGGGGCATAATTAACACTTGTTCGAGGAGCTTCTACATGCTTATATATATGTGTGTGTTCCAAAATCCTAAAGGTTACTACCTAAGAGGGAAGTAGAGCATGAGATACAATTCTTGACTGACTCTCCACTTCCAAACATAGGACTATGCATATATTCCATATTAGAAACAAATGAAGTGAAGAAATACTTGCAACAATTATTGGATCAAGGAGTCATACTACTAGGCACATTTCCTTGTGGGTCACATATCATCATAGTGCCTAAGAAGTATGCAACTTGGAGAATATGTATTGACTAGAAAGATCTAAATAACATCACCCTCAAGAATGGATACCCTCTTCCTAGGATCGATGACTTATTGGATCAATTGTAGCATTACTTCACTAAATTGGATCTCAAATCAGGTACCACCAGGTGCAAGCCTAAGAACAAGACACCTAAAACAATAC
>ML778528.1:1079907-1138738 GCA_009831015.1 Picea engelmannii
AAAGTTCTTATATTTAAACTGTGTTCGGGTAATCTTTCCTATTTGGCAAGGTTTACATACATAATCATATGGCTTTGATATCTTTAAAAGATATTTTACTGCCCCACTGTTTCTAAGTTTGACTAGATGATCAAAATTTAGGTCTCCAAGTCTCCTATGCCATAACCAACTTTCATCATACTTGCTTAAGTGACATTCTTCTTTTGCTTCTTTCAAAACATAGACATTGTTTTATGTCCTTATGCCTTTAGCCACCATTTGTCCTAAGTTTACAAAGTTTATCTTACAATCTGTGGAAGTAAACACCACTTCACATCCTCTGTCACAAATTTGAATTACACTAAGCAAATTATGTTTCAGCCCATCTACAAGCAGAACATCCTGGGATTTTCCTTTGCCATTACTCAAACTCACCATCCCTTTACCCTTGATTTTACCTAGTTCATCATTTCCAAAGGTCACATTTCCTATTTTTCTTTTACTTATAGACAGAAACTTATCCTTGTCTCCAGTCATGTGCTTGGAACATCCACTGTCTATATACCAGGGGTTCTTTTGTTTTTGAGCTGAAAGTACTATACCGCATTTTTCACTATCTTTCTTTTTCCATGTGCTAGCATTTCTAGCTAAGGGATTTATCCTTGTATCTACTTTGTAATTCTTCATATGGCAGTTTGCAACTTTGTGGCCGAAGTTATAACAGTTATAGAATTCGATCTCATTGTTCAATAGGTCAAAGTGATTGGTGCAACTTTGTCTAATCATTGGTTGTTTAGTTATATGCTGCAAATATTGTTTATTTCTTGATCTCCTCAGTTGCATGTCTCTAAACTTAATTTGACAGTTTTCAATCTTATGACCAAAATTAGAGCAGTGAAAACAATAACCATGGAAGAAATTTTGGTACCTGAAGGATGGACTTCTTCTTGACATTTGTTGCTCCATCTTATGATATCTTTGTTTTTTATCAGGGATCATCTTGTCTTTATTAGCTTTTGGTGGCAAAGTACTCACATGGTTTGATTGTCTGCTGACTTGGAACTTGATCATCTTTACTAGCTCTTTTCTTTCTGTCTGTTTGCTGCTTGAACCACTTATATAGCCTAAATTAGTCTTTAACAAGGGAGATCTCTGTTTGCTCAGAACGTCATTTAATTATGTTGAGGCTTTAATGCTTGGACGATTTTGGAGATACAATGCTTTAAACTTCTCCATCTCTTTTCTGGTTTTTACTACCTCTTCTTCCAAGGCTTCACATCTTGCCTTCTTCTCTGATAACTATTGTTTTAGAGTGTCCTCTACTTTATTTGCCTCTTCTAACTCCACTTTTAGGAGGGAAAAGTCTTCATTAGGTTTTTTACCATTCTTTTCAAATTGCATCAACAATTGTTTTTGTTTTCTCTTCTTAAGTCCGAGTCTGTCAATCTCTTCTAAAGAACTAATTAGCTCGCCTTCCATATCAACCACAACTTCTTCATCATTAACATCACTTCCTGTGCTTTTATTATCATAATCCTCTTTGGCCATAAGCACAAAGTCATTAACCTTATCTTCACAAGAAGAGTCACTATCTGTGTCTTCTGAAGAATCATCATTGTTTACACATAAACTTTTCTTTTTACCAAATATTTTGGATTTGTACTTCTCTTCACCTTCAGAGTTCTGATCCTTCTTCTTGTGTGGACACTTAGATGCAAAGTGACCTATATTTCCACAGTTAAAATATTTGAAGGGCAACTTGCCTTGGTATTTGCCTGATCCTTTCTTTAGTCTTCTCACAAATTTTTCTTCAATTTCATCAGGCTCAAAATCCTCATTCTTATCTGCTTTAAATGATGCTTCTCTAGAGGTGGGTTTATCATTACTAATCCTCATTTCATAAACAATTAGAGTTCCTAGAATTTGATCAATAGACAAAGTCTTAAGATCATCCAGTTCTCCAGTTTTTCTATTGCAAAAAAATTTCGATTAAATCTATTTGGTAGAGATCTTAAAATCTTTTGAACTAAAAAAACGTATTCAATCTTCTCACCAAGACCCTTCATGGCATTCACAAGCTCCTCAACTCTTAAGAAGAATTTATTAACTGTTTCATCCTCATTCATTTTTAGTTGTTCAAAATGTAATCTGTAGGTTTGAATCTTGGCATCCTTTACCTTCTCATTACCTTCATAACTGCTAATGAGTTTGTCCCACATTTCTTTGGCAGATTCTAAGTGCATAACTTTTACAAATTTTGTTTCTACAAACCCACTCAGAATAACATTCATAGCCTTAGCGTTGAAGTTGAATTCTATCTTGTCATCCTTATTAGCTACTACAATTAGCTTTACATAACCAATCTCTACCGCATCCCAGACATTTGCACCTAAATCCGGACTTCGGGGATTTCAAATCTCAAACTGACGCTATGGATCAGACGACCCAGATCCACTTCGGATGATCTGACGCTTGAGATCTTCTTCAGATGATCTGACGGCTACGATCTTCTTCGGATGATCCAACGGTCGACATTTTATTTTGGCTCTTTGGGCTTCGAGTATTTCAAATCTCAAACTGAAACTCTCGAAGTGATTTCTCCAGAGCGTAACCTCCTCACATCTTTAGACCTGAAATGAATGTCATTCGTTGATCAAGATATTAAATCAACGACTCGATCTGTCTGTGATGCATCTTTGCCTTGGATTAAATCCAATGACTCTCCATCTTTTCTTATCCTATCCTCCCATTTATTTCAATCCAACGACTGACAAAAATTCGGGTGATCAAGATCTCATATCTCATCCCTTGTTTATCCCATCCTTCCATTAATTCAATCTGACGGTTGTTGGTCCTCTAGATCGATGATCCAACGAACATTGTCGCTCTTCCTCCTAAGCTTCTGATCTCTCCATCTTAGAATATTTTCTAAGTGTTCATGGGTCTCAACCTTTGGTCCTCATGCGAGTCCGTCTCTTGGACCTCGTCTTCACTTCTGGACCGATATATCTTATGTGCTTTCTCATCTTCTGCGCTCTCGAGGTTTGGTTCGATGATGTTCTTTCCATCAATGACAAGCACGCACTTCCTATAAAACATGCCAACAGAGGCGGTTCGACATGGTAAATACATCGACAACAAGTCGAAGAGGTCAACCAACAAGAAGTCAACAGGCATGCATGTGGCGACCGACTGAAGATTGAATGAAGGCTGACTGGTAGTCAACTGGTAATCTAACTTGGAGTCGACTGTAACATAATCTTGAGATTCACGGGATTTGTAGCCAATGATCTACATGGATCTATTGTCATTTTTGGGAACCATGTCTTTAGGGTTTTTCCTGTTGTAAAGCCTATAAAGAGGCATTTTGTAAGGCCGTAAAGGCTAATCAATGAATCATAAGATATCCAATATTTAGATAAATCTTTAGATGTAGGTTGTTGGTCATGCAGATGTAAGTCAGATTGGCTACATGGTTGTTCTTGTGCAGGAAAGAGGGTATGATGTCAATCGTGTCTTAGGTTTGGACAAAGGTTAGAAACATAACCTTTTATTCAGATTGAATAAGACAACAAGAGAGCATAATGCTCAAGGAATGTTGGTTTTCCCAGTTTGGGTTTTCAGGGTAAAATATATGTGTACTGTGTGATCGACGGACTGCTAAACAAAAGCTACACCAAATTATTTTTGCAGGTACTAAAGATTGAAGAATGCATAAAAGATGGATTATTCACTAGCAATACTTCTCATGCCTCATAACTATTTGGAGTGGAAGCCAAAAAAATTTCTTCTGCTCAGATGCATAGCCTTGTACCAAATAACTATGGCAATGGAAGTAGATCCTGATTCTGCCAATGAGAAACATGATTTTCTCAATAGACAAGATATGGCCATAGGATGTATCCTCTAGTTTATTTCTCCTAAAATTCTCCATCAAGTATATGATGACTCTCAAGAATCAACTTCAAGTGAATTATGGACCATATTAGAGGTTTTATTCGGGAATAAAGAAGATTGTGAAGATTTCATGCTGGAGGTTGAACAGATAGAGCCAGAAGAGAAGCCATTAGAAGATCAAGCCTCTTATTATGAAGAGTCTTCTACAAAAGTATTTGCACAAATTTGTATTCCATTAATTGAATATGATGTCTACTCCATTTCAGATTTTTTTTCTGAATTTCACGTGGAATATATATGGCATGCATATCCGGGGTCACATGCAGACACTTTTCCATGCGCAGTGCATGCATCTCAGGAGACAAAAAGGGAGCCACGCACATCAGACTCAATTATTATACTGTCTAAGMAAAATTTGCAGAAAMAAATTGSATATTTGAATTCCTCTCGGGAAAATATCCAATTTCAAAAAAACAATCGTCTGAAATGGAGTTCGGGAAGTGGAGTTATCATCATTTTAAAATCAACAAAATTTCAACGTTTTTTCTGGAAACGGCCACACAGTTTTCAAAGTTTTACCCAAACTTTATTTGGATATTCTTCATTACAAGAAGAGAAAGTGGATACGTGTGGACATTTCAATGGTGCATCTACTTCATCATATCTGTGCAGACATCTACATCTTCAACAAAATCTTCAACGAGAATAAACTTGCACAGTTGCGAGGTCTTCTTGGAGTGAAGAACATGATTGCTTAGCAACTACTTTTTGTTCCTTCTCATTTTTATTTTTTTTATACATTGTAATTTGAGTTGGGGGGGTGGGGGGGGGGTTCCCCTGAGGGTTTTCCTCTTTCCTTATTTATTTCAATGTATCTTTTGTATTTGGGTACCTAACATGGCCTCATTGTCGGAATCCATTCTTTATTTTCACCATAGTGATGTTCAGGGGGGGTGTTGGAGTTACTTCACACACACCTAGGATTTATTTTTCCTAAGGTTTTTCCTTGTTTACTAGTCATTATATTTTAGGAAGAATATTCCTCTAGGGAGAATATTCTCTTCAATTTTCACTTCAGTTTGATCAGTTGAGTGGAGTCTAGATGCTACAGGGGGATTTACATCATCGTGAGGTTGTCGTTTCGGTCCTAACGGATTCAAGCGTCAACATTTTTTGCGACCATACTAGAGAATGAACTAAAATTTGGAACCTAGTCTAGCGTTTTTGAAAGAATATATGACTTTGCCCCAGGGTAATAAACCCCGTTTGGAAATTGGATTGAATAATCAACGAAGCATTTTACATCAATTGTACAATCTAGTAATAACAATAGCCGTGACCCGAGAAGAGTTAGAAATATTTTGGCAGATCTTAGTCCAAGAAGAAGAAAGAGAAATCCTTCGAAGATAGAGGAAAGAGGAACGAAAAGACCAAATAAATCAAAGGCTAGCTAAAGTAGCACAAGAACAAGGTCCAGATTGAAGTTGGACGAATACAAGGGACCCATTACCAGAAGTAAGAGGAAAGGGATAACCCCGAGACATGAAAGAAAGAAACGAACAACCCCGAGATGAGAATCATGAGGAGAGACAAGGAGGTGGAAGAGATGTCGCAAGAAATCAAGGAAACCCAGGATTTGAAAATCAAAGGAGGGTAAGAGATTCCCCTCTAAATATTATAGGTGAGAAATATGATCTCCCTTCTCTCCCTAAGGGCACCTTAAAGGAATTTTCTGGAGATAGAGCAATCGATGCAAAGAGGCATCTGCACTTATTTCTTGATGTTTGTGATTTTCACCGTGTTGAGTATAACGATGTCATGGTAAGGTTGTTTCTGCAAAACTTATTAGGAAGAGCGTATGAATGGTATACAACATTGCCCAGTAGATCAATCTGTTGATTTAATGACCTCAAAGCTATGTTCCTAACTATGTTTTCCCCTCCAATTGCTTACCATACCCTTCTCACCGATTTCACCGATATTGGTTTGAGGAAGAATGAAAGGATATGAGATTTTAATCTCAGGTTCAATAAAACCTTGAGTAGGATTACAGAAGATAAAATACCAAATGACCCGGTCATTCTTGGTTTTTATAAGAATGCAATGCCCCCGAATGTAAAATATGCTACCATAACATCCCAAATGGATACTTTGGAGGAAGAAATGACTAAAGCCATTGATATGGAAGAAATTATGATTGAAATGGGTGTCGACCCCACCATTATACTAGGAAGAGTACAAAGGAAACTGGCAGTATTAAGTATTGATAATCAAGGTGCTTCCAGTTCAAGAAAGAATGAAGAATTCAAGCCTCTAACTGCTAAAAACCAAACAACGGGAGGAATATTTTTCAAGGGAACCATACCTGATGTAAAGGTTGACCCTGTTGCGGCACATGAAACTAAGAAAAGAACTGAAATTGAACATATGAATAGAACCATAAAACAAATGCATAACGAGATAACCAGACTAATAAGGGGAGATAATTACATGCCAAATCCAAGAATTCCAATCCCAAAGTAAAGGAGGAACCCTCCCCAGAAAAACAGAGTGAGGCTTGAAAACATGGATATTCCACAAATACCAAGGGTTCCTAGACATCCTACTCCAAATGCGGTTGTTCTGGATGATGTTTATGATGAGCAATTAATTAAGCAAAAGAATCATTACTCACCTGATGAAATCTATGAAACTGTGCAGATGGACGGATGCGAGACTTCCATGTATATACTTTAATAAGGTGACAACGATCCCAACTCACAAAAAAATGTCGCCAATACAAGAGGATTTGTAAATAGACTAAAAAATAAAGACGATTCTGATAAAGAGAACCAAGAAGAAAAAGAAAAAGAAATGAGAAAAGAGAAAATGAGAAAGTGTCAGATAGCGTTGGAAGTAAAAGGAAACACATGATGTCAAAATCCACTCAAATGACATATAATGTTGTAGAGTATTTGAGTAAATTAAGGATAACCCTGCCATTTATAGAAGTGGTAAATATTCCCCAGCAAAGAGAAAAAATTTTGAAGTTGGTGGACGATCCATCTGAAAGAGCAGAAGTTGTTGTTACCAGTCCAAAACAAATCCCTAGCCAGTCAACTGCGAAGTTGAGAGGTAGAATTCCTCCCCTTTCCATTTCTATTGAAAATCATGATGTTGCACTGCATAACTATTTAGTTGACACCGATGCTATGAACAATATCATGCCATTGACGGTCATGGAAGCATTGGGCATGAGTTGCACCAACTATTATGTGAAAGTATATATGCAATTGATTCTAGAAAAGTGCCAGCTTATGGAGAAATCAAGGAATTTTATGCTTGGATTACAACAACCCCCCATATCCTTACAATTTTCAATATTATTGTGGTAGACCTTCCTCTGACATATGGATTTGTGATGGTAAGAGACTGGACATCTATGATTAGAGGATATATAATGAACAATGGAAGTTGTATGATGTTTCCATGCAAAGAAGGAGCAATGATTAAAGTGCCCCGGGAACCTAGAAAACCCTTCTCCCTCAAAAATAAGAACAATGAATTGATGGAGGATTATATAGATGTTGGGATTAGAAACTATGTTATCCTAGACATAGAGCATAACGAAAGTATGGAGCAAGTGAAAGACACGGAGAATCAAGAATATATGTTTGAAGGCTATTGGAGGATGTCATTTGATGGTGCATGTTCAAGCTCTGGAAATGGAGTTGGAATTTTTCTTATGAGTCCAAGTAAGATTATGCATCCACATGCTATTAGACTAGAGTTTTCATGCAGCAATAATGAGTCAGAGTATGAAGCTTTGATTCAGGGGATGACCCTTGCACAAGAAATGAAAATACAACATCTAATTGTAACTGGTGACTCAGAGTTGGTCATCAATCAGGTCACACAGAGGTATAAAATAAAAAAGGAAAGACTTAAGTTGTATTTCAAAAGAGCTAACGAATTGATGGAATTTTTCAGTTCCTTCAACATTTCTTTTATTCCAAGGGATAAGAATCACAAGGAAAATTCACTAGCCTTGGCGGCCTCATTGTCAAACCTAGACAATATCCAAAGAAAAATTTCCTTCCAAGTAGAAAGAGATTTTCGATCGTGCCTGATAACATTGAGTACTTGCAAGTGTTTGAGAACGATGAACAACTGTAAATTTTTTTGTTAAATGATGATGATGATGAAGATGATCACTCATCTGTTGTCCCCAAATATTGTATACAATATGAATCTCTTTTTATGAAATACGATCATGCTAATAATCTCCTTGAATAAGTTTCAGTTCGAAAAGTGCAAGAAATGAGAAAAGTCAATATTGGAACTGACACTTCCCCGAAATATGTCAACTTGGGAGTTGCTTGCACCACTGAGGAAGTTGATCAATATGTTGCCTTGTTCAAAGAATACATCGATGTGTTTGCTTGGACCTATGATGATATAAAATCTTACGATAAAATTGTATTCCAACATATCATTCCTTTTAAGGAAGGAGCAAATCTAGCGAAGAAAAAAATAAGGATGATGAATCCCAACCTGAAACCTCTAGTAAAGATTGAATTGGAGAAATTGAAGAAGGAAGGAATAATTTATCCCATTAGACACTCAGATTGGCTTTCAAATCCTGTTATTGTAAGAAAAAGGACCGGGGAAATATGGATGTGTGTTGACTTCAGGGACCTGAACAAAGCAAGCATAAAGGATAGATTTCCTTTGCCTAATATGGAGTTCCTTCTCAAACAAGTTACTAGGTCGGCCTCCATGTCCATGTTACATGATTTTTCTCTATATAACCAAGTCTTGGTGGCTGAGGAAGATAGGGAAAAGAAAACATTTATCACACCTTGGGAGACATATGCATATGCTAGAATGTCCTTTGATTTGAAGAATGTTGGAGCCACATTCCAGAGGGCCATGGATCATGCATTCAGCGGGTTGATAGGAAAATTTATGGTAGAATATAAATATGACTTGACAGTGCACTCAAAGAAAAGGGGTGATCATATCCATCATTTGAGAATTTTTTTTGAAAGATGTAGATTATATGGTGTCTCTTTGAATCCAAATAAATGCTTGTTCATTGTGACTCAAGGAAAACTGTTGGGACATATTGTATGCAAGGAAGGGATTTACATAGATCTAGAAAAAATTAAAGAAATAAATGAGCTCAACCCCCCGAGATCCAAGAAGGGAGTCCAATCAGTTTTTGGCAAGATCAATTTTGTACGAATATTTGTTCCTGACTATGCAAGTATCGTGAAGCCGATCAATTTGTTGTTGAAAAAGGAGAAGAGGTTCGAATGGATAGCCAATACTCAAGAGGCATTCAATAATATCAAAGGAGAAATCACCACTGCTCCAGTCCTCTTTATTCTATACTTTCAAAGGGATTTTATCATCTATTCATTTTCTATAGAGACAATTGTTGCATCCTTTCTTAGTCAGAAGAATATCAAAGGAGAAGAACTCCCAATAAGTTTCATGAGAAAAACCCTACATGACTATGAGTTGAGATATTCAGAATTGGAGAATCCATCTTTGGCTCTTGTAAAAGTAGTAGCGCACTTTTGGACGTACGTATTAAACTCCCGTTTTATTTCTTATGTTCCCTCATCACCAATGAAGATGCTCCTGAATCAACAATTGAGAGAAGGAAAATGGGCTAAGTGGTTGGAAAAGATACAAGAATATGATATCGATATTAAACCTTTAAAAGATATCAAAGGACAAGGTTTATGTAATCTCATCGCGAATGGAGATTTAGTCGATGGAATGATTTCAATTTCATCCAGGGAACCATTAGCTGATTTAGAATGGTACAGAGATATTATATTATACTTAAGGTCCAGGCAATTTTCTGTCACCATGAACCCCAAGGAGAGAAGAACATTGAAGATGAAGGCGAATCGATACATACTTATTGTTGACATACTGTTCAGGAGAAATTATGATGGTATACTGCTGATATGCGTTGATGAAAATCAAGCCCAAGAACTAATAAGAGAATTCCATGAGGGAATATTCGGTGGACACTTTGCACCTACTGCAACCGCCCACAATATAATAAGAGAAAGATTCTATTGGCCATCAATTTTCAAAGACTCGCATGCCACAATAATGAAATGTGTGTCATGCCAACAGTTTTCAGGAAAAATGAAGAGATTTGTGATGCCTTTACAACCCATAATTGTAGAACAACTATTCTCCCAATGGGGACTTGATGTTGTTGGGACAATTAATCTGAAGTCTAGCAGGGGGAATATGTACATTCTCATGACTACATATTATTTCCTAAAATGGATGGAAGCAGTGGCATTAAAAAGGGATTATTCAGAAGAGCTAATCAAATTCCTCAAAGATAATATTCTATCAAGATTTGGTGTCCCAAAGACTCGTATGCCACAATAATGAAATGTGTGTCATGCCAGCAATTTTTAGGGAAAATGAAGAGATCCGCGATGCCTTTACAACCCATAATTGTAGAACAACTATTCTCCCAATGGGGACTTGATGTTGTTGGGCCAATTAATCTGAAGTCTAGCAGGGGGCATATGTACATTCTCACGACTACATATTATTTCATAAAATGGAAGGAAGCGGTGGCATTAAAAAGGGATTATTCAGAAGAGCTAATCAAATTCCTCAAAGATAATATTCTATCAAGATTTGGTGTCCCAAATAAATTTATCACAGACAATGGTTTGATTTTTATCAGGTCAAAGTTTATAGATTTTTGCAGAGAATATGGAATCATCATGGGTAATCATCGAATTATTATCCACAAGGTAATGGCCTTGCAGAATCCACAAACAAAACACTTGTTCAGATACTAAAGAGAACTATTGAAAAGAACCAAAGGAATTGGCATTTGAAGTTGACTGATGCATTGTGGGCAAGTAGACCAACTCCAAAATACAACACTAGGATGTCCCCTTATACATTGGTTTATGGTAAGGAAGCGAAAATTCCAATTAGCCTCAAACTCAATGCATTGAATTCCATGGTTAATACAGAATATATAGAAGACACTTTACCCATCTAGAGGAGAATACATCAATTGTTGAAGTTGGAAGAAGAATGGAGAAAATCCATGAATCAAAATTCTCAAAGGAAATAGAGCGTCAAAATATATTTGGATTAGAGCACAACTGTAAAGAATTTCCAAAAGGGAGATCTGGTGTTACTTTGGAACAAGGCCAAGGAGAAACTGTCAATGCATACAAAGTTCGAAGCACTCTGGATCGGACCATACATTGTTGAGAAGATATTGGGTTTTAACTCCTATATTCTCCAAGACATGAAGGGTAAAAGATTAATGTTTCTTGTCAATAGGCAACATTTAAAAGGTTTCTTCTCCCAAGACTTTCTCATTCTCATTGTACATAATTTTATTTTCCAGTTCTTACTCTGACTCCATAGCCCAATAGGCAGAAGCACCTGGTCATGAAAGGATCTAGATTCTTGAAAACCCACAGGGGGTTATCATCCCACAATTGGAGCCAATTGTTGAGATCAATTCCTTCTTCTGAAATTCCCCTCCCCTTTTCTATTTTCCCAACTTCTTATGTCCATTTCTTTTTCCCTCTTCTATACTTACCCAAATTCCCCTTTTATTTTTTCCCTTATATTCTTCCTTTCCAATTACTATACTTAGTCATTTTTCCAAAGCCATGGGTTCATGGGTTGGTGAACTCATGGATCCTCATCTCGATCCACACTCTCACATCATGAGTTCGATCGACCGCCACATTATCCTATACTTAGCGGTTTTTGCAATCGGGGGTTTCCGGGTTGGCGAGTTTCAAGCTTTCATATCCCGTGTTCTATGATTACATTTTGTACCCAAACGATCTGCAATCTACATTTTCACCATCGAACTCCCCGAGCTCCTAAGTCTCATCTCTCCTGCATTGAGTCTGACTGACTGTGTTACAACACTTAGCGATTTTTCAACCTTCTGCAATGGTGGGTTGGTAGGTTCCCAGGTTGGAGGGTTCACAAAAGTCCCAAATGCTGCTTTCTCTCATCCATCCCGTAAAAATCATCATTAATAAGCCAAGGGCTCGAGGATATTTCTCATTTAAGTCACATTAAAGCACGATTTGCAAAAGATTATATTATATCTCTCAAGCGCTCATTTCAAACATTATTAGGATTAAAAGAAATATCTCGTCAACTGATGGTAGCAACAACTCAACAACAGTTCTACGAAGATACTTTGAACATTTTTGGACATGAGGACCAAGATTTCCAATGGTCTAGAGCGTATTCTTACTATTCATCCCCTTCTGCTCAGAAGGAAATAATTTGGACATCCGAAATTTCTCGTGTAGGTTGTGTTCCTAAAGTTTTTTACTGCAAAGAACTGGTTTCTTGGTGTGCTGAGAAGTATATACCAAGTCAGCGGATGATTCAAATACAAGACCATTCTCCTGTCTCTCTTTGTCTTCAAGTGTTCCGTAAAATCATGAAACTCCCAAAGCTAACACTCACCTTCAAAGGTGAAGATTACAATGACTTCTTGAAAAAACATGACAACGGCCTGGATCTCTTACCTGAATTCTTGGAGAATCCCATGGCCATCCTTGAAGATATTACCAGATTGCATTTTAACTTGTTCAAGAACCCCTTTCGGGAAATTTCCTAGTTATTTACCAGAGTTACGGGCCAAGAAAATACTGTCAGCATTTCCTGTATGATTATTTATATCGTATATTTTACCATCACAGAGCATGCCATTTTCGATTGGGGAAAGTTTATTTCCATTGAAATATCTTCCCAATTGTCTCAGTATAAAAAGGATAAAAAATTATTTATGTCTTCTTATTTGGTTTTTGCGATAGCGCATTGCTGTCAGTTTCCTAAATTGTCTATATGCAAGAAGGTGAATTGTGAATTTGACCGTGTGACCTTTTGGTACCAAGCTTTATGGAGGCAGAAAGATTCACTGCATTTTTATGAATTTTTCAACAACTTTGTATTGGTTCTCAAAGGATTGTTGTTTGGAAAATACACCACGAGAATATCCGCCCAGGAAAGTAAATTCTTGGATAAAAAGGGGACTTTCGAGCAAATGGAAAATTACAATGCCATCAGGATTTTTGGTTCTAAGGAAAATACCTCCTTTCTTCCATGCCATATATCCGACATAATGTTTGTTATAGAAGTTACAAGGAATAATAATTTATGGCTGCACTTTTTTCATAAGAAATGAAAAATGCAATTCATACCTTTGTCTTGGAAAATTGGGGATTTTGTATTCAGAAGTATGAACAAAATTGATGAATTTGCAAACCACTTCCAGAACTTGAATCTCAAGTATGATGAAAAGACTATAGGGTTTGACCCTAACAGAATCTTTGTGGAACATATGTTAACAGTGAGTTTTAGCAATTCATTTATCCACATTGTTCTAGTAGTAGAAGAAGATAATAACCTGAGCAACCCTACCCACATTGTTGGCGACCTAGAGACTGTACTCAGTACAAATGAATTTTACAAACATAGAGGAAAGGGTCTCAGCGAGAAGAGTGCCCAATCCCCAACTTTTAATCTTAAAAATAAAACATCTCGAAGCAATGCTCCAGTGGCCCACCCATCTAAAAAAGTAATCAATAGTAGTTCAGGAGGAGGAGGAGACAAGAACCCCCCTCTAGGAAAAATTGAAAGCTCACATAAAATCCCTATGAGGAGGAAGAGAAAGAATATTGTACAATAGGAAGAATAACATCATGTTGAAAGTGACATCAATAACTTCTCCATTGAATATATGGAGCTCGAGGATGACATTGAGAAAATGTTTCCTAGCATTGATCATCTAGGAGGCGCAACCCACTAGAATCAGTCCTTGGAAATCATTGAGAATGATATCTTTGATGAAGAAGAATCATTTGTGTTTCAGAGCATTGTCTTTGAGAGTGAATCTAATAAATTAATTATTGAGAAGAGTGATGTGAAGAATAAAAAGGGGAAATCTCATTCAGAGGTTAACCTAAGAAATATGTGACCTTCCCAAATTTCCAGAATCCATAAATGACGCAAACCCCCTTACCTCCAAAGGGATGCTTGACCTCCTAGTCTTGGATCGTTTGAATTTCTGAGTCGGAGCGACTCCTTGGGTCCCTACGGGCACGCGAAACTATCTTACCCACACACACAGGTTCCTCCCACAAGTAACCACGACTATAACCGTGGGTTTACCTCTTTGTGACTCGGACTTCGGGATATCCTGAAGCCTTCCCTCAATTTTACCCGAAACACTCTTCTCCGAGGTTCTGAACTCCCACCACGCGTCTCCTTGGATTCGCTGGCCCCACTATGGTTTGGACTTCAAGGCCTCGTGAATTCTAGACCTTCCATTCACACCCCGACCTTATGACTCCCAAACTCCTTGATCCGTTGCCATGTTCTCTCCTGTGATCAACGGTCAATATTGAATCATGACTTCAGACTTTACGACTTGGTCTTTGTCAAGTTTTCAACTTGCCGAACCTCCGAAGTACCAAAATATTTCATAGTTCTCCTCCTTGCAACTTCACCAAATCCGGTGGTCTGGGATCGTTCATCTCCTTCTGAGAATGAATCTTGTTCACTGGATTTTAGTGAAGACTCCAGGGACTTCTTCCCATGAAGATTTATGTCACTCTTCCTCCTGATCTTTCCTTCTTCGATTTGTTCCTCTGAACAATCTCTTCAACCCTTAGTCAAATTCCCGGCTTGTGCACACCTTGCAACATAGTTTCATCCATGCTCACTCTTCTGTGAATGAATTTGCACTCCTTGCAATTGTTCTCCAACCGCTTCTATCTCTCCTGACTGAAATCATGCTATACTTCCTGAGATTTTGAGTATGAAAAATCTATCACACACTCCTTGCAGACATCGATGCACTCCTTGCATACGTATAAGTTCCCTATCTCTTCTGATATCTCAAGTCAAAACAGACTCGGTCACGCACTCCTTGCGGACACTATGCACACCTTGCACTCTCTCATTGAAGAGAGTGATTGAAACTTATCTACTTCTCGCAATGACTCATACATTCAACAAAGCAAATGCAGTCATGGAAATAAGAACAAAAATAACAGAGAATAGAAAAATAGCATAGACTCTTCCATTCATTCAGATAGACACATAACCAACACATATTTGGGACAATATATCTCTTTTATATTCATCCAATTGAAACTTGTATACATACATACACTGTTCTTCACTACTCCTTAACCTATACAAGATAGATTCAGATTATGCTCGGTTCTCCTCTCTATCCGCAACAACAACGATCATCAACAACAATTATCAACAACCTCTACTTGGAAAATATTACAAAGCTTTATACAAAGAGGTGTTCTTCGAGTCTTCCCTCCAACTATTCTACACTATCTTAATGGAATTGAATGCTATCAACTACTTAACACTTATTACAATAAATATCGAGTCAGACAGATGAGAGTGAAAGCTCCAAATTTGTACTGCAATCTTTCACATTAAATAAAAATACATTCCCCCATCAATATTTTGTGATGGTCCAGCCTCCGATTATTAAATTCGTTCACAACTCCAAAAATATTTTTCAGATATCACATTAATACATTGATAATTTGAAATTCAAAATATTTCAAAATGTGTGCTAGTGCGCCCAACTGTCTTCCACACTTGTGCTTTGCTGGCGATGCTCTTGCATCATACTCCCTTGGCTGAAAAATTCAGGGACTCCTATCCATGAGCTCTTGCACCGATCTTCCATGCTTATGGATCTCTGCTTCATTAACCCAGATGCAATCTTCTAATGGTCGTCCTTTCCACTTCACCAAGTATTCAAAATATGTATTCCTTCTAGTTTTCTTACCAACTCACCGATCTATGATCTTTTCCATCTGCGTCTTATTTGCTATAGGCCTCTGTTTCTCCCACTAGATCTTTATTTGATGTTCAGACCTTTCAACTCCATCTTCCCTGTACGGGTACAGGTCTGCAATATTGAATATGGGCGATATACCCACATCTTCCGACAACTCTAACTCATAAGCATTCTCGCCAAACCTCCTCAAGATTGTACATGGCCCTATATTTTTCAATTTTAGCTTATTATATGTTCCCCTCAGGAATCTTTCTTTCCTCAAATGTGCTAGAACTTGATCCCCAACTTCAAATTCAAGCTTTATCCTGTGTTGATCAGATCTGTGTTTGTATTCGTCGTTTCTCTTCTTCAGTTGCTCCTTGATTTGATTGTGAATTTCTTGCATCTCTACAACGAATTCTCCAACTCCGCACTTCTAAACTCACTTTGCTTCAGATCTCTTAACTCCAAAAATCCTCTCGGATTCATCCCATACACGATTTGAAATGGACTCTTCCCAGTGATCCTGTTCACCGATTCATTATATGCAAACTTAGCTTGTGCTAGAATCTGATCCCACTGACTATGGTGTTTAGTGACCAAACCCCTCAGTAAATATCCTAGGGTTCTATTCACCACTTCAGTCTGTCTATTTGTCTGTGGATGATATGCAAAACTAAAAGATAGCTCTGTCCCCAACTTTTTCCACAACGTTCTCCGAAAATGACCAACAAATTTGCAACATGTGTTGCATCACTGGTCTTCTGAAATGGGTTAAAGTGTTCCATCTTTGAAAATCCATCCACCACTACAAATATGGAATCACTTCCTCTCCGTGTCCTTGGCAATCCCAACATAAAATCCATGCATATTGCATCCCAAGGCCTCTCTGGAATAGGCAATGGTTGATACAACCTAGTGTTCTGTTTCTTCCCCTTGGCATACTAACAAATCTTACAATTGTTCACAAATTTCTTCACTTATGCTCTCATACCCGACCAATAATATGAATTGGCTAATTGAGCAAATGTTTTGTCATGGCCGAAGTGTCCGACTAGACCTCCACTATGCTTTTCCTTCAGCAAATTCTCCCCCATCGAGCATCTTGGTATGCACAACTGACATCCTTTGAATAGTAATCCATCCTGAATAAGATATTCAGCCCACTGGCTTCTATCTCTGAGCACAAGATTCGCACATGCCTCATATGCCTCTGCAAAATGTAGATCACTATGGTACATTTCCTTAAGGTGATCAAACCCCAAGGTCTTGACTTGAAATTCCTGCAGAATTAAAATCCTCCTACTCAATGCATCCACAACCTTGTTAGCATTTCCAGAAATATGTTTAATGACAAAAGTGAAACTTTGCATAAACTCTATCCATTTGGCATGTTTCTGGTTTAACTTCTCCTGTCTGGTTATGAATTGCAAAGCGTGATTATTGTTGTACAAAATAAACTCTTTCGGTACAAGATAATATCTCCACTTCTTCAATGCTTGAATTATGGCGTAGAACTCTTTTTCATATGTGGAGTACTTCTTTTTGGCTTCATTCAGCTTCTCGCTGAAATATGCAGCATGTATGTTGTCTTCACTTAAGACCGCTCCAATTGCAACTCCACTCGCATCGCATCTTACCTGAAATGTTTTTTCGAAATCCGGCAGAACCAGAATTAGTTGTTCAGTTATCTTCTCCTTCAATATGTTGAAGCTCCTCTCAGCCTCTTCTATCCATTTGAAAGACTTGTTTTTTTTCTTCATTGTATCCATCATCTAAGCACTGATCCCGCTAAATTTTTTTATGAAATTCCAATAAAAACTTGCTAATCCATGGAAGCTTCTTACCTCAAAGATATTATTTGGTGACGACCATTCTCTGATTTCTTTCACCTTTTCGGGATCCATCTTCAACTCGTTTGAATAAATCACAAAACCCAAATATATGAGCTATGTCTTCAAGAAAGAGGACTTTTTCAGATTGATTAACAGATTCTCTTGTTGCAGCCTCCTCATTACCAATGCTAAATGTCTAAAGTGCTCCTCTTTACTCTTGCTAAACACCAATAAATCATCTAGATACACAATCACGAATTTACAAATGAAATCCTTTAGCACTTGATCATCAGTCTCATAAAAGTACTCGGGGCATTTGTTAAGACAAATGGCATAACAAGCCATTCATATAACCCCTCATTCGTCTTGAATGTTGTTTTTCACTCATCACCTTCTCTCATCCTGATCTGGTGATATCCACTCTTCAAATCTATTTTTGAAAAATAATTGGCCCCACTCAGGAAATCCATCAAGTCATCCATCCTTGGCAATGGAAATCTGTATCTGATGGTGATCTTATTTATGGCTCTCGAGTCCGTACACATTCTCCATCCTCCATCCTTCTTTGGACTTAATACAGTTGGTACTGCACATGGAATCAAGCTTTCTCTGACCAATCCTTTGTCTAACAAATCTTGAACCTGTCTCTTTACATCCTCATTCTCTTGAGGTGTCAACCTATACGCTACTTTATTCGGCAGGCTTGCTCCTGGTATCAATTCAATATGATGACTGATGCTTCTGATAGGTGGCAATGAGTTTGGCAACTCATCCACTACAATATCGACAAAATTCTCTAACAACTTATGAAATTCTTCAGGAAAATCCTCCAATGAAGTACTGGTAAGGATAACCCTTGGTTTCCTCACTACAACAAACTGCATCTCTTATTCCTTCTTTACTTCATTCAGGAGTTCCTTCCCACTCATGAGAAGTATGCTCACGCTAGCTTCATTCTTCACCTTATTTTCTTCAATTGGAAACAACATGTGTGTCCTACCATTCTTCTCTAAGGTGTATGTATTCCTCCTCCCATCATGAATAACATTTATGTCATACCGCCAAGGTCTTCCAAACAAAAAATGACATACATCAATAGGAATCACATCACATAGAATCTCATCCCTATATCCTCCTATTTTGAAATTAACCAAGCATTGTTGAGTGACTGTTACCTGATGACCTTTCTACAACCATGAGACCTTATATGATGTTGGATGTGCAGTCGTCTCCAACTCTATCTTCTCCACCATCTCCGTGGATACTAAGTTGTCAGTGCTACCTCTGTCAATTATCACCTTGCAAACTCTGTCCTTCGTTTTGCAAGTTGTCCTGAACAAATTGTTTCTTTGTATTGGTTTTTCAATCTCTGGATCTTGCTTCAAAATAACCTTCTTCATTATTAAGGACCTTCCATCCTATGCACCTTCTATCTCATCATCTCGCTTCCGCGCTTATGAGATGTGAGATTCACCTCCTTTCTTTCTCTCGAGACAATCCCAAGACATATGTCATGTTTTCCCGTAGGCATAACATCTCACTTATCCTCCTCTGCCTCTTCCTCTTCCTCTAGGAAAAGAACTTCTACCACCACTCTGCCTTCCTCGGGAACTTCCTCCTCTCTCAAAGTGACTATGTGGTTTCTCCACCTCGTCCTTGGGCTTCTGTTCTTTATCTTGCGAAACTCCCTTGCCTCTTTTCAAGCTTCGACCTATGTTTTGTTGACTCTGCTTCCTAACCAACTTCTCTTCTTCTTTCAGCGCCATTTGATATGCATCCTCTATAGTTCTGACTATCGCCATGCTTATTTCATCTTGGATATCATACCTCAAGCCATTAATGTATCTAGCAAATTTCTCTTTCTATCTCTCCCTCTGTCCAACTCTAATGTTCAACTTATAGAACTCTTCTATGTAATCCTTCACAGTCAATCCCCTCTGTCTCAGGTTCTATATCCTCCTAAACAAATTTATCTGGTAATCCTTGGGCATGAATTTTTCCTTCAACTTGGCTACCATTCAATCCCAACTCTTGATCTTTTGCTTGCCTTTGCTCCTCCTGTCGGCCTACATCCTCTATAAAAAAACTCAAGGGGATTTACATCCTTGTGAGGTTGTCATTTCGGTCCTAACAGATTCAAGAGTCAACAATATTACATCATGTGATTCTAGCTATTCCAAACCAATCACTATGTCATAAGACCCTAAGATCATGACATAAGGTCTACCTTTGTTACAAAATTTCCCAAGTTAATACTACAATCAATAATATTTTCCCCACTGCTAAGCTCTTACTCCGCTATGAGGGACTTCTGAACTGCATCCTACAATGTCAGAGGCATCAAGATCCTCACCTTCACATGAATGTTGAAGTTAAGGCCAGTCACAAACTTGTTGACCTTTAAATTCTCCATCTTCAGATGTGGAGCATACCTAAGCGGCTCCATGAACTTGGCCTCATACTCTAGACCACCTTGCCATAAGTCGTTCAACTCATTAAGATGATGCTCAATGAATTATTCAAATACAAAACTCTTCCAGAACCGTTCCTCAAACGACTCCTATGACATGTCTTCGTCGATCATGTTTAGTTGAGGTAGGAGTGTCTTCAACCGAAGTAGAGTGCTCTCGTTCAATTGAAATATTTCCATGCAGACCTTCATGTTGGAGGTGTAATCACGAAGTGAGAAGCACATCACCATGTTCTCCAACTATGCCTCGACAGCTAAGCCATCCATGGCACCCATGAGCTCGAGAACTTAGCTTTCTCGAGTTCCCTGAATACACTATTGCTTTTCACTAGAGGGTGTTGTGAATCCTCATTGGGTACAAACGTCCTACCCTCATCCTAATCAAGACGACTGATCAAAGCCTCTAACATCCTCTGAAAGGATCTCATCATACTTACCACATCTCCCACAACATCCTGCTCCTCCTCAGTAGTCTACTCATAGCCCTGAGGGTTAGATCCCTCTGGCATGAATACACTTGGAGGAGGCATACCTCGTCATCCCGCACCACGACACCTACTCATTCTGTGCCTTCTAACCATGATTATCGACATGGACAATTCCAAAATTTATTAGTGATATATCTATAATCATTTAATTTATCATAGTGGGAGGTGTAACGATCCAATGTCGCATGGTTGAACCGGATCTGATACCATATGTAATGTCCCCTTTGTTATGACATCAAATAAGTGAGTATAGTAGAGGTAAATGTTTTTATTTTTTTTAAAACAACTATTAGGACATGAAGTGATATGAGACACAACATACATTAATAACTACACATTAAATCTCATCACATCACCACACAATCAAGATATGAATACAACATCATTATTATTCAAGATCAACCATATCACATAAAGATAACATAAGGTAGTTATTTTCCCAACCTATCCTGCAAGGCTAGGACCTCCAAGACACATAATCAACACTCAAGTCTAGGATTCATCCGACTGGTTTTGACCATTTAAGGCCTTAGGACTGTGGATTGTTCTGAAGAATAAGGAGATATCTAGTTCCCTTAACCACAATCATACTCGAAATTTCGTGACTAAATGAACAACGACACCCATCATAAATTCTTTAAACACAAATTATAATCTACCACGATTAAACAATCATTTAAGAATCATCCACATGAATCAAACAAGAGCATCTTATATAATTTATCGTGAAGCATAAAAAGAAATTCCACTTAACATGCATGTGATGAATCCACACATTTTTTTCTTTATCCAGAAATTGCTAAACTTTTCATACCATAAACATACTAATGTTAACGGAAAATAATCAATTTGTTTCAAGTTAGACTCACAACTTTCGTTTAATTCAACCTCTAATCACACTGTCAACAAGAATACTTGATTAGTGAAAAGAAAAGTCTAAATTCCAAAAATATAAAACAATCATATTATGCATACCTAACACGATTACTTAATCTCTATCATGGATTTATGCAATTAAACTCTTATTTATCTCCGTTGTAAGTTGTCTTATTTCAATTGCATCATTATCATATAACACTTGTTGAAGTCATCAATATCATAGGCACAAAAAATCCTAAGTTTTCAATACAACTTACTCCCCATTTATGTCTCACTTTAAAAACCATCCTTAAGTTTAACTTTAAAACTCTTAAGGAGAATCATAATATCCCTTAAATCTTATCTCTAAATGTTGAACTAACGTAAGGTTGTCTAACCCTACCATGACACAAGTTAACTGGTACTTAGGGTAGCTTATGCTATACCCAGAATTTGTTGGAGTTACCACTTCACTCTACCAAAATGGGAAGATATGAAATACTAAAAAAATTCTTGATCTCAGGTTATCAATTCAAGGTAGCGAAACAAAAATAAAAACAAGGAATTTAATTTGGCGGCACTAAAGAAATCCCAAATTTCAATTTGTAAATTAATTTGGAAGAGAAAAATTAATGTCTAAATTCCGGTCGTAATTTAAAATGACAAAGTACAAGAATACACACACACACACACACACACTTTTTTTTTAAATAATTTACAGTTTAGGACCTATCTTCTAGCATTCTATTCTTTGATTTTATCAACACAACAATCTTAACTCCGAGTTAAGCTTCTAGTTTGGTATAAAACTTATACATCGACTATACCAAGTTCTAGTTCACACCTACGTTTATCTGATTAAACAATGTTCAACGAAACTCCAAACATAATTGTAACTAAATCCACCACGCCACCAAAAATTATTTCCCACATTTAAAAACTATAATTACGATAAACATAATGAATCCATATTCGATATTAATAATAAATTCTAAAGCAATCAATACAAACTTTAACTTCATTTTCAATTTAAATTACAGAGATCAAAAGGTTCCTAAATTTTTGGGATTCAATAACATTTCAAGACATGCAAAAATTGGATTTCGGAGCGCAATTATATTTATAGTGACCAACGGATTCTGATCTCCAATATTTTAAATTGATTACAGTGACTAACAGATTCCACTTTCCAGGGTTGCATTAGCTACTGGAGACAAAACGAATCCTAACAGGGTCTGCGATTTTAATTTGGCAGCAAATCAATAGAAGCGTTGTATACATAACATGCATAACATAAACAAAAAAAGATAGTTTGATACCTAGGAGTTGAATATATTCTAAAAGTAGGTACTTTTATGAATCCTTCTTATTCCTAAGGTCTATATGTTCCTGTCAGTCATTGATTCTGAAATCTAAATCTTCTCGGTGGAGGAGTGTCCCTGTAATTTTCTTTGTAGACCTTCCTATCCCCTTTGATTGTTTCTGCATAGATTTTTGGATATGTTTCTTGTTTTGTTGTTTTGGAGCTTGATGCCTTTTCTGTCTGATTGTATCCAATTATGGACTTGTCATGATGAGGTTTTTGACTGCTGATAATGTCATTCAAAACTTTTGAGTTGTTCTGCATATTTTTCTTTTAAAGATCCTTTCTTAATGTGACAATTTATTCTTCCAAATTTCCAATGATCTTGTCTTTTCTTTCTAGTTGTTCTTTGAGTGCTTCTTCAATTATTTTATCTTCTTCAATTTGAACCTTCAAATTTGTGATCATTTGTTCTAGTTCTTGAGTGTCTTCTTTCTTTTCTAGTTCCTCTTGTAGTTTCTTGTTTTTCTTATTTTCTCTTCTGATAACTTCTATGGCACACAACAATTATTCTCAGTAGTCAACTTTTGTCTCTTCATATTCTTCTTCGGCCTCTTCATATTCTTCTTCGGAGTCTTATTTATCAGAGTCTTCTACTGCCATGAATAGAACTATTTATGTCTCACTGTCACTCACTTCATCTTCATCTAATGATGATATGTCTTCTTTGGTGCATAAGCTTTTCTTGAAAACTTTCTTTGTGGTTATTTTCCCTTTATATGTGTTTTTGCTATTTGAGTAACCTTCATCATTTCTCTTTTTCTTATGAGGACATTTGTTATCAAAATTACAAATACCATCACAATTAAAACAAATCAAACGAAGCTTACCTCTATACCTATCGTCGGTTCCCTTGTTCAATCTTCTAACAAAGTTGGCCACTTCTTCATCATCTTCTGAGATGTCACTGTTGCTGCTATGTTCTTTTTCTTTTTGCTTTCCCTTTTGATTTGACCTTTTGGATGCTTTGAAGGTTGCTTCTTTTATATCTGGATTTTCCTGTTCAGTTCTCATTTCATATGTTGTGAATATTCCATGTAGTTCGTCCATGCTTATTGATTTTAGATCTGCTCTTTCTTCTAGTGTTGATATCTTAGGGTCAAATCTCATAGGAAGAGATCTTAGTACCTTTTGAACAATTACATATTCTTTGATTTCTTCTCCCAATCCCAAGATTTCATTTACTGTTTCATCGACTCGTAAAAATTAAGCTGCAATATTCTCATCTTCCTTCATCTTCAGTTGTTCGAACTGACCACTTTAAGTTTGAAGCTTTGTTGCTTTGACTTTTGAACCTCCTTCATAAATATTTCGAAGTTTGTCCCAAATCGCTTTAACGGATTTACAATGTGCAACTTTGGTGAATACCGATTCTCCAAGACCATTCATAAGTGCATTTGTCGCTTTGGAATTATTTTGATCGAGTTTCACTGCTTTGTCATTTGTCGGCGGAACTGCTAGTGCTGTGTATCCATCTACAATTGATTGCCAAATTTCAAATCCATGTTCCTCTATATATGTCTTCATCCTTATGCTCCAAAATGCATACTTATGTCCATCAAAATATGGTATTCCATTTTTATACATGTTGTTTCTCTCCATGATCTACCTTTCAGTGGTTAAACTGATTTCTGAAAGAACCTGCTCTAATACCAATTGTTGGATTACTGAGAGCAGTGGTGAATCAGTAATAGAGCAATCTAATCATTTTTAACCATATAATGCAAGTGTTATATCAATGTAGCATTATGATCCAATATTTGTTGAGTAAATAAACAATGAACAAATAAACAAGCATACACATACACAGTACACCATTGTTTTTACGTGAAAACCCAAAGTGGGAGAAAACCACAATTTTATTTTTTTTATATGTCTTGAAGAATTACATTCATTGGAAGCACCAAATTTCTTTGTTTTCCAGCTGCAACTGGAAGGAGGCTCCAACCCCCTAGTTTCTCAGGCTACAACCTGAGGGAAGCTCCAACTCCCCAATTCTTTGGCTACAACCAGAAGGAGGCTACAAATCCCTATATTCTCCGGCTACAACCGGAAGGTGGCTACAACCACCTTTCCTTGCCCCGTCCAACCACCCTAAAATATAAGTAGATTGATGGAACCACTGTCACACTATCATTGTGAGATATACTGCTGTAAACCTATACCAATCAACCTACACCAAACAACCTGTACCAATAACCTGAACCATGCATCAAACTGTACCTCAATATGTAATCAACATGTACCATAAACAAGTGCATCAACCATGCACCAACATGTACCTCAACCTGCAAACCTTCCTTAATTTTAACAACAAAAGCCTAACATTTTCATCAAACTTTACTTTAGTCTCACATGACTAGTTTTGGATTAGTCAACAACCCTAACTTGAAATAATTATAACTATGTACCTGTAATGAATAAAGATATGAAAATAGTACACAATGTTCTTCAGGGTATTTTATGCAATTCTTCTAGGTGTCACTACTTGGAACCTCTTAGAAAAGAAGTTATAGCAAAAATGACATACCTTGTTGAATTTTGGCTTATTCTAGAGAGAGAACTTGTAGAGCATGCCCCACATGGAATATTTGTTGTATGGATCTAAAATGTTTACACAGAATACTATAGACTGTACTATAACCAACACATTTTGTCTTACTAAATTTGGATCTGTTATGAAGAAGTTATGATGTTTTTACCCGAAACACATGTTTTAGACTAGTTTAAGGACTAGCCACAAACCCTATTTTCCACGGAGTGTAAATCCAAAAATACAACGAACCACAAGTTGAAATTTGTACCACAACTACTTGGATATGTTTCCTCAATGCCCTCCCAATGTTACAGTCTAAATCATTCTATAAAATAAATTATTGTGAAAATGGTGAGATGACATGTAAATAACATACCTTAGAAAGCATCATCAAAAGAATTTATCCTCCCTTGAATTTTGTCCTTCTTTACTTCACCTTCCCTCTGAAATTCAACTTAGATATCCTTTGGTTACCTCAGTCACATGCAGATATTCAGTATGCTCAAGTGTGATTGAAATGAGAGAGCCTTGCCTCTTATTTATACTTTCATGTAGCTTCCTTAGAAACATCTTCTAGACCACTTTGTCCACATATCCACTTTGTCCACATATCCAATAGCCACTTGACTACTTAACCCATTTTCCTCATTTTAGGATTAACCTTATTATAACCACTTTCCACAATTAGAAAGTTCTTTATTTACTTTATTATTTAAATAATCCTCCTTGATTTTGTCACTTCACTTTATTATTTAAATAATCCTCTTTGACTTTGTCACTTCACTTTATTATTTAAATAATCATCTTTGACTTTGTTATTATTTAAATAATCCACTTTGACTTTGTCACTTCACTTTATTAATTAAATAATTTATTTTTTGCAAGCACTTTGACTTGTTTGACCTTTTGGGACTTCAAGCCATCATATGAGAGTCCTCCAACTTTGTAAGGCCATAACCCTCAAACCGTGAGGAGTTATGTGGCGTTCCACATACCACCAGAAATGGCATGACATGTACTATCCATGTAGAATAGTCTCACCTACAAATATACCAAAACTCATACCATTATACATCAAACAAACTTGGTTCCATTACCCAAACCTTTGTGCTACTGGAACTCGCTATCGGACTTTCTTCAAAGGTTGAAATCAATGACAACCAACCCAATTAATCAACAGATGCACATGTTTGAGATTTGTCTTGGTGATTGATCTTGGTGAGTAGATCTGATTTGGTTGATAATATTGATTTGACGGGTTGTTGTGATAGGTTGTTTGGACAGGTTGTTGTGACATGTTATTTGTACAGGTTCGGTGCATGGTTGATGCACGTGTTCATGGTACAGGTTGAGGTACAGGTTGGTGCATGGTTGATGCTCTTGTTTATGGTACAGGTTTATTACAGGTTGATGCATGGTTGATGCATGGTTCAGGTTATTGGTATAGGTTGTTTGGTGCAGGTTGATTGGTATAGGTTTACAGCAGTATATCTCACAGTGATAGTGTGGCAATGGTTCCATCATTCTAATTATACATCAGGGTGGTTGGACAAGGCAAGGACAGGTGGTTGTAGCTACCTTTCGGTTGTAGCCGAAGAACATAGGGGGTTTTAGCCTCCTTCTTGTTGTAGCCATAGAATTGGGGAGTTGGAGCTTCCCTTAGGTTGTAGCCTGATAAACTAGGGGGTTGGAGCCTCCTTCCAGTTACAGCTGGAAAACAAAGGAAGTTGGTGCTTCCAATGAATGTAATTCTTAAATAAATATAAGAAAAAACATTATGTGGTTTTTTCCCTCTTTGGGTTTCCACGTAAAAACACTGGTGTACTGTGTATGTGTATGATTGCTCATTTGTTCATTGTTTATTTACTCTGCAAATATTGGAAGATAATGCTACATTGATACAACACTTGCATATTTTGGTTAAAAATGATTGAATTTATCTATTATGGATTCACCCCCCCCCTCTTAGTAATCCAACAAATTCTACAACGATCAATAAAAACTTTTACTTCGTTTTCGGTTTAAATTACAAAGATCAAGAGATTCCTAAATTTTTGGTATTCGATAACATTTCAAGACATGCAAAAATTGGATTCTGGAGCACAGTAATATTTATAGTGACCAATGAAGTCTGATCTCCAATCTTGTAAATTGATTACAGTGACTAACAGATTCCACTTTCCATAATTGCATTAGTTACTAAAGACAAAACGAGTCCTAACAGGGTCTGCTATTTTAATTTGGCAACGACTATATAGAAGCTTTGTATTTACAGAAATGGTATGGCAAACTAAGAACATTACAAAATTGTAGTTTCATATTTAATAGAAGATCTAAAAGACTCATAGGATTCTAAAACACGATTGCAATTAAGTTTTACATATCAACAAAATATTAAGTTTGAAATGACAAGAGATCAACAAAATCATAAGAGTTCTAAATTCAAAATTTCAGATGAATTGTACAAGACAAATTCAAAGGTCAAAATTGGATTTCTCATAATCTCATCACAACTTAACAAGGTTAAAATTTTATAAATTCAAAACTTTATAACAACCCGAACTTCAATTCCAAAGCTGCAAGTATAATTCACAGTGTCCATGACAAATTTCTAAATCGGAAGCTGCATAATTATTTGGCAGTGATCAATAATTCTAAACACAGGGGCTATAATTTGATTTGGCAACGTATAAAATAAAACTAGTTCTATGGATTCCAACTAAATGAGCAATGATCATCCGAAAATGAACTCAGGAACTGCAAAATAATTTGATAGTGTTTAGGTAATTTGTTAATTTAAGTTTGTAAAATGATTTGGCAACGAACCATATAAAATTATAAACCTTGCAATAAAATAGTTTTGTAGTGACCCTATGATTCTCTACATTCTCATATTTCAATAACTTGATAATAACCATACGAATTCCCAATTCGGGATTGGAAAAAATTTACTATGATTATAACATGTTCGAGAAACTGGAATTGCAAATAACTTTTCAATACTAATTTGGAATGCAAAGATTTTACCACCACTATCCAAATTCCTAAATTCTTTGATTTGTGTATGAATTAATAACACCCAATGCATTGCTAAAAATTTAGGTACCGCAATTTAATTTTTTCAGTGAGTCTACCAATTTATTCCCATAAATTCAATTAATTATACATTGACCATATGAAAATCTACACATTTGTATGGGTAGTTAATTTACAACGACAATATGAACTTAAAATTTCTGAAATGCAAACCATTGATGGTGACCAAGAAAAATTTGCATTCTGGGTAAGTAAATTAATTTAGCAGAAAATAAATAAATTCTAAATTCTTAATTTGTAACTCATCTGGAAGTGAACAAGAAAATTGAAGTTCTGGGTTGTAGTTTTATTTTTAGAATACAGGAGCTGCAATTCAATTGGCAACACTTTTAACAATTCAATTTCCATAATTTGTTATTAATTTCTGTAGTGACTATATCAAAATTCTAAATCCCATAATTACCTCGTGGTTTTATAACAACTATAAAAATCCTGATATACAATTTAATCTTGCTACAATAAAAATTCAGAAATAAAATACCGGAACAAATGAAGATGGAGAATTGATGATGTTCATCAACGACTTACTCTCCTTCCTTGCTCCTGCTTGCTAATCACAGAGACTTCACCGGTACCTCCCAACCAATGTTAGGGATACTCTTCTTCCCCCTTATCCCCCCCAAGCCTCAAAGGAACCACACACAAGAAACCAACAAACAATAGCTCCAAGGCTTGCCTCGCAAGGTAGAGCTTCCACTCTTTCTACAAGCTTGGTATCCTAACTCTCCCAAGTAAAACACAATCAAAACAAATTTGGAATCATAACAATGTCATCCCAAGTGAGAGATCATTGTCCCTTCTATCCCATTTGTTTTATAAAAATATACCAAATGACACATGTCCTCATGCACAATTAATTATCTTTTTAATTAATTTAATTAGTAATATTCACCCACACACTTGTCACACTCTCCCCAAGTTGCACAAGTAATTACCATTTTTATTTTATTTAAAAAAAAAAATCTGACACATTCCCCATTGTGTTCCTATTTTCGCTCTTAGTTATCCCTTTATTCCCCAATTTTCATTCATTGAGTGTCTCCTAACTAGATCTTACTTAGAGTTGCATTAGGAGTTTTCTTCTAGTCAGACTAGTGGTAGGTTGACTCAAGATTCTTTTCCATGTGTACTCCTATTCTCTCATATTATAACTTCTTCTATTTTTTAAAAATCCAATTTATTAATTCCATGCACACATGTGCATTTTATCCAATCTTTAGATTTTTATTCACATTTTTCCTAAAATTTGATTTATCTCAACTCTTTTAATTTATTTAATATTTTTAATTAGTCCCTAAATTAAACTTAGACTTAGGCTTAGTATTATACTTGGGATTATACTTTTGTTGGGATTTAATTAATAATTTATCATTTAATTAATTATTTTATTCCAACAAGGTCTAATCATTTCAATGTTTTCTAGGCCACCTAGATTTATTAACTCAAGTTTTTAATTATGCGACGTGCTCTTCAAGACACACCTTCGTGCTCCAAGGGTGCCACTCGTCTTTGACTGGTTTTGGAATTTATTTATTCCTACCCTTGGATTCAACACTCCACTCAGTTGACCTTGTGAGAGACCAAGGGCTTCTAAGGAATAAGGATTCCACCTTATTGTGCGCCCCTTAGAAATCTTTGTGAGTGGCTATCTTAGTCCGCCCTCACGACATCGTGAACCTCTCAAACTATGTAATCATTGAACTACCATTCGGCCATGGCAGAAGTGATAGTAGGTTGTGACAAGGACACTGCCACACCTCTCCCTCAATGGTTGGTTTCTATGCATGGCCCCTGTACTCCTTATGTGAGTCGGATTGGCAAGCATCGTCAAGCCTGCATCCACTAACAAAAACACTGTCAATATTCCCTATACACAAATCATACTAAAATCAATCGTATATCACATGTGCATAAAACGAAATACTCAAAAAATACAATCCACTCCTTGACTCAATCCGGAGTCCAAGGAAGTTTCATCGATTCCATCAGCATCCATAACCTATCATGTGCCCTGCACACTCAGGAAAACTCGTCAATATCATCTACCAATATATATATATATATAAGTCACAACACATCATCATCATCATCATATATAACCCACAATCAAAATGAAGTCATAATATACCATAATTGGATCACTTGCATGCAAGTGTCCTCAAAGAATATGTCAATAAAGGTGTGCTTAGTAGAGCAGGATGTTACCATTTTCTATCAGGGTTTTAATGAGCCTTTCAATATCTAATAGTCATAATTAAGGAGGCATGACTTCATCTACTAAATCCTTGAAAAATCTTAGTGAATGAATAGTAGATCTAGGAGAAAAAAATTGAATAGGTAAACTAAGTATCCAATAATAATAAGTATGGCCTTTCTCTTTAATAGAAGAATAACATGGGATTCACCTAGATTGTGTTTTAATTGCCAAAAAATGAGCATACAACATTAAAACACAAGTCTTTTTTTTCTCACAACAAAACATAGGAAATTTTGTGCTCAAACATAAGATCTAAAGTTCGTTGTAGCAGGGGTGGTATAGTATTACAACAGTCACAACTCAAATGAATCTATGAGAAGAAGAAGAATCAATGGAAACACAAAAAAATAGATTACAAGAAAAGAAATAATTTAGCAAAATCAAATCTCAGAATCTCCTCAATTATGGAAAATATTTTTATTGAAAGACTTCTATTACATTCCAAATAAAAAACCTCCTCAGGTTGCTATCCCCCTTTCGGGTCCCCCCCAGTCCCCCCCTTAAAATCATCCAATATATATATATAATATTACAATTATATCCAAAAGAGAAGGATCGACAACCTCCTAGACCGAGTTTAGACTGACAATTACAATAAATCAGGATCTTGATAAGATCTGAATAACTATTAGATCCTATTTTTGCTACAAATAATATGGAGTATATCTCTAACAGTATTTAAGTATTTGGGTTTTGGATGGCATATTTCTTGATTTTTATCACTAGACACATGTAACGTATGCTCTATTTATGAAACTGTGCCACATGTTCTTTTACCCTTTGAGAAGCCTGTATTTCTATTAGTTTACCAATTGTTTTATTTATGCACAAAACTTAACCATTCTCCACCGGGATAGTTGATCTTAACGTTGATGAGAATACTCTAGGTGTTGATATTTCTGTGTTCTGCAAAAAATATATTAACTAGATAAAGACAACTTGATCCCATAATTTTTTAGGTCACTTCATTGACATGTGCTTTGATGTTTGAATGCTCGGTCTTAATCCCACATACAACAGGAAATAAAGTTTGTGAAACTTTATATACAAATTGTCAATGCTTCTCGTTGATGCGTTGTGCAATACATATTTCTCCTTGTGGGTTTCCTCCTTGGTGCTTTATGTGGGCGCTATCCTTGGTATTTAGTAGTGCACTTTGAGACTTGGAAAGCTAGCTCTCAGTTGTATGCTTGGAGATTGGGTGTGGCGATTTATAATCCCTAAATAAATTTTACAAAATCAGACCAATCAATTAATTGTCGCACAAGTTGAAAAAGTAGTTTTTGAAAGTGGTTTTACAAGTTGCACGGTGCCCTGATCTTTTGACATGTTGCTCAGGTGGTATTCCTTGTGAAGTCACCGCACATTGTGGCCTTTCCATTAAATCTCATTCATATTTGAAATGTGTGATCCATCGATATTTATAGCCATTTGATGCGATCCTTTGGATCTCTGTCATCATATTTATTTTCCATGGGACTTTATCCCACATCCAACACCAATTAAAAGTTATAATAGTTTATATATGATAATGTATGGGAGTTGTTTCAACGCATAGAGAACAATGTTTAAGACTTGGGTCATGGCTTAGATGGGCTTCATATTTGGATAGGTCGAGTGTTTATATGAATTGATTAAGGAATTACATATTGGGTTAAAAGCCCAACATTTTTATTTAAATAAAATTATAACTAAAAATCATTTATAATAATATAAATGATTCTAAAATAATAATTTTATTTTCTAATTAAGACACACTCAAACCAAGGTCAATGGGTGATTATAATTGAAAATAAAGAAGGAACCAGTCTGACCATGACTTATATAAGCATATATTGAGAAATAAGCCCAATTGAAGGTTTGAAAAAATGACAGACTTAGTACTTTTAAGCATAATCAAATTGACAAGGGAATTTCAAACCAAGGAAAATTATGATACTTCATCAGATTGATAATTTTGAGATCACTGATGTCTTAGAATTAGAGCTTTGAGGTGGCGGGTAATTAGTGTATTTTGCAAAAAATGCAACAAGGAGTTGTGTTATGCTTTGACGTGTGTATCAAATCTGAGAGCCAATCCCTAGGTAAAGTAAGAGTTGTAAGTCATAAATTGTGTTAAAGATCGTGGTAAAGAATGACGAGCAGTTCAAGAATAGAGATAGAAAAATTCAATGGCTATAATTTTGAGCTTTGGAAGCTTAAAATGGAATATCTTCTTGTAGATCGAGAACAATGGACATGGTCTGTCCATGTACCCATCTGACAGGAATGTCGACGGAAGAATGGGAGAAACTCGAAAGAATAGAAAGAAGTATGATTTGGTTGTCTTGCAGATTCGATACTGCTGAATGTCTCAGGTGAAGATTCGACCAAGAAATTGTGGGACAATCTCGGAAGCTTATACCAATCAAAATATTTGGTAAATAAGTTGTTTCTCATAAATAAATTGTATCTTCTGAGAATGAGTGATGGAAGTTCGGTGACTGATCATTTAAATGCGTTAAATACCGTTTTAGGCTAATTATCATATGTGGATATTAAAATCACTGAGGAGGAGAAGTGTATAAGCCTATTATGTTCTTTTCCAGACTCCTGGGATAGCTTAGTCGTGGCTATAGGGAGTAATACAACCACACTAATGCTAGAAGACGTGGTTTTTTCTCTACTTATCAAAATAAATGAGAAGAAAGAGCATGGAAGGATCGACCAAAGATGATTTAGTGGTGAGAGGTCGACCGATTGAAAGAGATAAAGGAAAATTATCTGGTAGAAAGTCTAAGTCGAAGGGTATATCTAAATCGATGGTTCAGTCGATAAGAGGATGTTGGAAATGCGATAAAGTTGGGCATTACAAAAATGACTGTAAAACGAGGGTGATGGAAGTCAGTACAGGATCCTACGAGAAGCAGTCGACTGAGAGAAAGATGACCCTGAATAATGGAGGTGATGTGTACCTGTCATCGACCAGTACATAGTTGGATCAAGGTGTTTGGTTGATCGACTCAGGAGAATCTTATCATATGACACCACATAGAGAATGGTTCTGCGAGTATGAACGATATGATGGAGGTGATGTGTTCTTAGGGGACAACTCGACAACCAAAATTGTTGGACGAGGAAGAGTTCGACTAATACTGTATTATGGGAGGAAAATAACCCTTCTAGGTGTGATGCACATTCCAGGTTTGGGAAAGAAACCTGATATTTGTTAGTAAGATGAGTGATGTTGGAGTGCACACTCTATTTCAGAAGGATTCGTGCAAAATGGTCTGAGGTGTGATGGATTTAATGAAAGGAGTTCAGATTGGAACCATGTACAATATTTTAGGGAATGTCGAATCGACTAGATGCAACAAAATCGTTGCTCCTGAAGTCGACTTGACTTCGAATCAACTCGACTCTAATCGGGCCGAGTCTATATAAATCAACTCGACAATTCATCGTGAAGTCGACTCGACCATTCTATGGCACGAGAGGATGGGACACATTAGAGAAAAAGGACTTCGATCTATGCACAACAAAGGTATGTTCAAAGGTTTTCCTGAATGTGGTTTAGAAGTTGACTTTTTTGAACATTGCATATATGGAAAACAAAGTCAGGTGAGTTTCCCATCTAGAGTGACAAGGGAAAATGGGATTCTAGAATTGGTGCATAGTGATGTGTTTGGCCCGGTTACAGTGCATTCACTTGGTGGATCCCTTTATTATGTCTCCTTAATAGATTATTTTTATAGGAAGACATGGATATATTTCCCGAGGAATAAATCATAGGTTTTCGAGAAATTTAAAGAGTTTAAAGATCTTGTAGAAAACCAGACAGATAAGAAGATTAAGGTGTTGAAAACTAACAACGGTGGTGAATTATGTGGAAAATAATTTGATCAATTATGTAAGCAGTGTGGCATAGCATTCCAAACTACCACACCATATACCCCATAGAAAAATGGAGTTGTCGAGAGAATGAACAAAACGTTGATGGACAAGGCAAGGAGCATGCTTAGTGGTGTTGGTTTCGCACAAGAATTCTAGGTGAAGGTAGTCGACACTGCAATATATCTGGTGAATATGTCTCCTTCGTTGGCGCAAGTCGACACGACTGCAAATGAGGTATGGTTGGGTAAGAAGCCTTCAGTTTCACATCTCAAAGTATTTGGTTGTGATTCATTTGTGCATGTTCCCAAGGAAAAGAGGAGCAGCTAGACAAGAAGGAAGTCAAATGTATTTTCATTGGGTACAAAGAAGGAATGAAAGGATATAAGATTTGGGATCCTGCATCAAGGAGAACAGTGTACAGTCGAGATGTGGCCTTCGAAGAAGTCAGAGGTAAGTCTGAGCATGAAGAAATTGTTCAAATCAAGAATAATCCTAAGACTGTACGATTTGAATTGAGGAAGGAAGAAGATGATTCAGATGAGTTGACTGAATCAGAGGAAGAGGTGGAACAATAGACTCCGGTGGTAAGGAGTTCAAAAAGTGTAAGAAAACCAGTCGAAAGGTTTATTTCACTCGACTTCCATTCCACATTCATGTTAACTTACATCGACAATGAGTCCAAGTTGGTCGGTGAGGCAGTAGACTTGGAAGAGTGTAAACTCTGGAAGGACGCCATGATCGAAGAGATGGAATCCTTGCACAAGAATGAGACATGGGATTTAGTCAAGTTGCCTAGTGGAAAAAATCCCATCGGTAGAAAATGGGTATTCAAGAAGAAGATGAATGCTGCAGGACAAGTCGAGAAGTTCAAAGCTCGACTGGTAGAAAAATGATATTCCCAAGTTGAGGGAGTCGACTTCGTTGATATTTTTTCTCCTGTTGCAAAATTAAATTCCATTAGAGTACTAATGTCTCTAGCTACAACATTTGATCTGGAAATAGAACAGATGGATGCGAAGACAATGTTCCTACATGGGGACCTGGAAGAGGAAATCTACATGAAACAACCTGAAGGATTTGTAGTAAAAGGAAAGAAATATTTGTTGTGTAAACTGAAAAGATCCCTTTATGGTCTAAAAAAATCACCAAGGATGTGGTACCAGACGTTCGACACATACATCCTTAGTTTTGGATTTTTGAGAAGCAAATTTGATCATTGCATATATTCCAAGGAATAAGGTGAGTGTTTCATATATGTAGCTTTGTATGTCGATGACATGTTGTTGATTGGAAACAACATGGATGTAATAAAGGAGGTGAAGAAGCAACTATCCTCCAAGTTCGACATGAAGTATCTTGGTGCAGCTAAATTCATTCTGGGAATGGATATTAAGAGAGATCGAGCCGCTAGAAATCTCTAGTTGAATTAGACAAAGTATATTGAAACAGTTCTGAAATGTTTCAACATGCAGGATTAAAAACTGATGAAGGTGTAAATTTCTGTGGGAGTAAGGCTAATTGTTGAACATGTCCAAAGACACAGGAATAAATAGAGGACATGACACGTGTTCCCTATGCAAGAGTCGTTGGTAGTATAATGTATGCGACGATCTGCAATCGACCAGACATTTCCCATGCAATGGGATTGTTGAGCAGGTACATGTCGACACTGGGAAAGGAGCACTGGACAATTGTCAAGAGGGTATTTAGGTATTTTTGTGGCGTGAAGGACTATTATATATGCTACCAAGGAAGACCTGGAGGTGACAGTGGTAAATTAAATTTACATGGCTTTGTCGACGTCGAATGAGTTGGAGATATGGTGTTACGAGGAAAATCACTCTATGGCATGGGGTATACCACAACAGACGGAATGACTACAGAAATAAACTCTAATCCAAAGTATGATATATAAATGTAAATTCCAATCAAGATAAGATAAAGGGCCTACCTCATCCAGACGATCAATGAAGACCACCGTGGATCACACAACTCAGAGATCTATACCTGCAACTTGTCCTCAACAACCAAGATACACAAGCATATGGTGATAATATATAAAGTTAGCATATACAATAGCATAATCCATTAGCATTAATAACAAATACGCCCATGGAATAATAATTCAAATATTTGCAAGACATCAATTGGACGAGAAAAGAGTATTTCTAATCAATTATGATCAACAAAAGTATACAAGTGACAAACTCATGTGTCGGCATGTCTCGAAACTAAGAAACTAAGTCCCTTCCAATTGGGCCTCCATCACTTCAATCCTCCACCAAAGGAAAGCTCATATAAAAGAGACAATGAGGTTCTCCATTAAAGAGGAAAGAGCTTGGGGGTTGAACAATGTGTTCAGACTTTAAAGGACAAAGGGATGCAGACTCAATATGAAGTGAATAATTTCTCCAAAGTAACTTTTCTCTCAAAATTTGAATTCTTCTCCTTTTCCATGGTTTGGATATGGCACATTTATAGCCTTCAAATGGAATTGAAGGCCGATTTGGAACGTTTCCAGTATATGGAAGTTCAAGGATCATGGATCTCGTGACGTGACATGGAAACTCGACACAATTTTTAATTTTTTAACACCAAACTCAATGAACGCAGGTTGTAGTGGTGCAACCTGTGTATACACATGTTGTATAACTGACAGAGCACCTATATGTGGAAAAATATGATTTTTAGCTCTGGGAAGTGAAAAAGGGGACTTCAAGTCTACATAGGAAAATGGAAAAGGCCTTCTGAGCAAGTTACATGGGGTGAGGAAAATATTTCTATAACAGATGCCCCCTAATGTGTGAGGGCAGAGGAGTATATACGATGGCCGAAATAAATTATAATTCCCAGAAGTGGAGAAATGGAGACCCGACAGAACGAACTAGTTGCTCATAAGAATATTACAATCCATAATGACTTTGTACACATGGCTGCCAATTTGAATTACATTGATATCCATGTGGAAATATACCAAATAGTTGTTCATGGCCATGAATAGGCAATACAAAGTAGGTACATGCCATAGGTTGTCATAGTTACGAACAAGGCCCACTGAAAACCAATCTCAAAATCAATATGAAGGTATATGTATACAATGGAGTACAATATGATCTCTCATGATCACTAAAGTCATATAGGTACTGGTCCAATGAATGATAGCAATAGCTTAGGAAAGCTACGACTATAAACTGATGTCTTCAAGTCTTCTACACGGTCCGCCAAAGGTACAATTCTACATCATGTGAATAAAGGAGTTGAGGTCGAACACAATGAGACTTCGTTTGATTACTGGTCATTAGTGTATACCATTAACAAACGTGAGACAACCTATCGATAATGAAAGTAGGTATCAAGGCAACGATTACATTCTTACAAGTGTGAATAAAGGTGTTGAGGTTGAACACTTGAAGAATACATCGATCAAGAGACATTGATGTATTCCCAAATGTCGATGGTGAGAGAACCTACCACTGATTACTGCAAGCCTTTAGGTACTCATAGGACTCTAGGCATTGTTTCCAGAATAGATGAGTTGAAGTCGATGGAAGGAGACCCACTGGAAGGAGAGCATTAAGGCATCTCTCATCAGTCAGCATGAGGTACAAAGCAATAGCTTCATGATTTGGAGGAACTCAGATGAAGAACATGTTCATGAACCAACGACCCTGTGTGTATTTCGCATGCACCAGATGCAAGTAGTGCATGAAAAAGACCCTCTGAATAGAAACCAATAATGAAAACTACCGACAAAGGCGAGGAAACCACCAATAATTCTAATGGCATCCAATAAATTACACGAATCCCAATGTGTGAATATATTTATTGTCGTCAAACACAAGGGAAACCCCCCAGTCAATGATCAATGAGGAGATGTTGACTGTTGGGTTCAAGGTTACCTACCCATAATGAAAGTAGGACCAGGGTGCATGGTAGAACTACAACTTCATGTAATTCTAAGACACACTGAGGGTATGGCTGACATGAAAAGTCAAGAGTTCTAAGGAATGGCCGACACAGGCTTATAGACATCCTTTGAACAAGAGCATGAGACATATGGAGGACTCCAACAACATAGAATTGATGACAAAACTTTGTGATGTAGGAGGCACCAATCAAACTCTCCATAGGGACTAGAAGAGTAACCAGTCGGAGAAGTAAACTCTAAATAACGAGCTCATCTTCCTAAGGTCATGCTAAACCCAAAATTTGGATGACAAGTGGACTCAAAATTTTGTGCTATGTTCAAAGGCGACACAATTTCTGCCTACATGAGATGATATTCATTTCCCGCCCGTCTTTTTTGTTTTTTCATAGACAAATGAATGCTATGATACAGAGGAGGAAACAAGTGTCGTGCGTAAGAAACTAGTTCCAACAGTGGAACATACCTATGCTCAATGCAAGGGGGTGCATGCAGGACATGGACACTCAGGGGGATGTTTCCTCTTAGGGTACAAGGTTTCAAGCTGTAAAGGATATAAACAAGGCTCTGCTTGGCTGATGATGAAAATTGCTGAGGTAATAGGCTTATAACGCGAAAGTGGGAACCGGAAATAGGCTAAATACTGCAAGCAAGAGAATGAGATGCAATTACAACTTAACTCCAAAGAATGTCATTTTTCGTGAATTTAGTCCCCTAGGACCGAAAACGTATAAAACAATACCCTAGAGAACTCTTCTAGAAACAATTCACTAGAGTATTCATTTTTTGAAATTAGTCTACTTGGTCCGAAAAAGGGTTAAACTTACACCAAATAGACTTCCTTTCATATCCAATTAACGAGTGTGAAAGAGACAAGTTCACTTGACAATCTTTTCACTTTTTGAGAGAGTCAGAAAAGAGCTTAAACACGACAAAGTGGAAGCCCCATAGGTATAAGTCAACATGATTATGAGTAAGAATATGAGGCTCGAACACAAATTCATATTGCAACTATAAGGGATTCCCGGTCTTATGGAAAAAATCCCTACATGGGCACCAAATGGCACAAAGGTTCTAACTAGGGCACCCATGTTTGGTAAGCCTCTACCATTCACTGACGATGCTTCTAGTAGCAGAAAGAAGGTTATGTGTCGCTAATAAATGGGTTCATACCTAAGGCATATGAATCGTAGTCATAGGATAATGCAAGAATGAAAAATTAAGTGACGATCTATCTTATATGCTTGGTAAGAGAAAATATTTTCCAAAGTCACGAACGGGCGACATGACACTAGAAACCACAAAAATCCCTAGACAAAACCAACTCCTTCCACTGCACAATTAGCCCATTAGGCCAAAATATTAGCATAGACTATGTAAAGTGGGTAAAAATTTTCTATAAATAGTAAAAATAACCAATTTTACCATACCATTTCACATTTTTACCCAAATAGTGCATTTTGGACCAAATTTCCCATAGTCTTCAAGTGTCGATTGTGGGAGCTACGAGCGACGGAATTGACAACTGTATGCACCAATTAGTAAGTACACTTTCCCTCCTCTTCATTTCTAGTGGTTTAGAATTTCAAATTAGTCCCAATTTTTTTAGTTTTTTAAGGTGCAACTTATGAATTAGGGTGTACATAGGTTGTAGTTCATAGGGTCGTGTATATGGAGACATGTAGAAGGGAAAGGCAAAGCCTTACCGCATATATTCATCCCTACACACGAGTGTTACCACAATAGTCCGCATACAAGTTCACAAATTGGTTTTTTAAAAGGTATTGACTCAAAAAATGGGTTTATTCTTGCAGGATGGTACTTGAATAGAGAGAAAGAGAGCAAGAGGAAGTTGATGTTGTAGTGGAAAGAGATCATGGGGCCCAATTAGCGCTAAAAATATGTGGGATTTACAAGTTTTGGTCTCTCAAAGGGATGAGGGCTCAAGTGAGGTTGCTCCAAATGCTAGTGAAATTTTTGGATCCTGATACATAGGCCTTCAACCTCGATGGGAAACCATTGAGAATTGAAGTCGAGGATATATATTTCCTTACAGGATTGTCTCGTCGGGGTGAGGTGGTGAAACTCAAAGCTCGGGAAGCTGGGAGTGTCATGAACATAGAGTACTACATCGCCACTCACTATGTTGCAGGCACAGAAAAGGTAGGGAGCCAACTCCCCATTAGGGCAATAAACAACCCGAGTTTGAAGATCGTCGTTCTCATGCTTACATAGATTATGGCATCGGCCTCATTGCACCAGGCATCGAGGCCACTGATGTTTTACTCAGTGGAGTGCTTACGACCCACAATGTATGATTGGTGCACCTCACTACTGGCCAACATGAAGAGCCAGCTGACAGACTGCAAACAAGGTAGGAAGAGGAGATTTGGGTTCACATCTATCTTGTGTAGTTTTTTCTTTGAGTAGGTTCTAGGATTGAGCCCTAGATTCGAGATCATTCCACATAGATTGTGTGATTCATCCATGTCACAGTGGACCGAGGTGATGAGGCGATTGGGAGGTGGTAGGGTTCCAACCCCCTACAATGATGAGTTTTTCTTCTGGTGGTGTCGATAGGTGATAGCCATGGACGACTACCCTTATGCAGGGATCAACTACAAAGGACATTCAGACATGCCATTGCCACCAGGTTTCGCCTATGATGATATAGGTAAAGATTTTTTTAAATATTTCATTTTTTTTTGTTTTTTCAAAGAGAATAAAAAAACGCAAATATTTTTGGATGGTGTCCAATATTGACAATTACTTTGTTGTGCAGATGTGGGTTCGTGATGACCATATGGATTCCCACAACATCACCAGAGGAACCAAGGAGATGGGCCAATGGGAGGATATGTGGAGAGAGTGCTTCAAAATGTGCAGGGGAACCTGTCTAGTTTGATGCACAAGATTCCTATGGTTGAGGTAGAGGATATGCCAGAGGCTATGCAATGGAAGGTGGTGGGTGTGCCCCATGCATGGGTGTGACTCTTCCGACATCTCGGAAACGTCGTTGTATGTTATCATGATACAAATCTGGTGCCACAGGCGTATATGCCATGGTAATTGTATCTACTGGCCATACATGTATTTTTAGGGTGTGAGCCCCAATTTTGTACTATGACACCATATTTTTTGGAGAGATGAAATATAAAAAACATTGGTCTTCGACTTTACTTATATACTATAATGTGTACATTGGTGAATGTGTTTTCTTTACTTTATTTATGTGACAAATGCCAATCTAAAACATAATTAGCATATGCATTAGATACATAATTATAACTTCTAGGTATGTGATTATAATTAATAAAATCAAAATGTCATTCCAAAAGTCGTACCCATAGGAATCGTCGGAGTAGAGTAGGGTCTCGCACATGATAATTTTCGTTCAACTAACATACTACTAACTAGGAATCCAGACAAACTTCTAAAGAATGAACACCATGTAAAATGGCGTCGCATAAAAGATCTATAATGGCGCTATATTCAGCTACATTATTCATTGATGGCCCTAGAAAAACTTCACCTGAAGACACCAGTTGACCCTCGGGTGAGTAAACAACCCAAGCGGAAGAAGGCAAGTTCCATGTATGACGATTGGCACCATCTGCGAATCCTAAGTAAAAAAAAGACTTTGTTGACATCTTCCAACCAAGGGAAAACTCGATAAGAAAGTCGATGACACAAAGGAAAAGATGTATACACTAAGATACACTAGTATACAAAGAGTTACGCCCAATCTTGGGGCTCATGCGTAATCTTGTTTCAAGTAGATCCCATTTATGGGCGCAACCAACCTATTCCCTTCATAATATTCCAATTCATAGGCTCCTTTTTCTAAGACACGTCGCACGACACAAGGACCATGCCACATGGGGTTGAACTTTCCTGCCCCCGGTGGTTCTTTGGCTTGGTCATACAAGAGGATCAAGTCACCCTCAACGTATTGTTGAGGGTAGACAAACTTAATGTAATGTACCTTGACATGTTGTTTATTCGCTTCGATAGTCGTAGAGGCATATCGACGCTGCTCATCTAAGATCTTTAGGTGTATGAGGCATTCTTCGAGATCGGAAGTTTCAAGTAGGAGCTTAACTGCCAGTCTAAGAGAAGGGATTTCGCATTCAATAGGAAGGATCGACTCCACACCGTGTACTAACTAGAAAGGAGAAAAATTGGTGGAAGTCTTAATCGAGGTTCGGTATGCCCAAAGCGCAGGGTAAAGCATGAGATGCCAGTCAGATTTTCTCTAGCTGACATTTTTCTGCAAAATGGTCTTGAGAGACTTGTTCACGACCTCTAATTGTCCATTTTCCTAGGGATAGTAAGGGGAAGAATGACCATTTTTAAACCCCAGTTTCGACGCTAACCCTTTCATCATTTCGTTTTGAAAGTGACTGCCATGATCAGTGACAATATCACTCGGGATTCTGAACCAGGCTATAATTTAATTGAACATGAAAAGTTTTGCAGTCTTACCATCATATTTAATTGTAGTAATGGCCTCTGCCCACTTAGTAAAGTATTCTATGACCATGATAATATGTTGATGCCCCCCAACCGAAGCTGGGTTGCAGTCCACAAAATCCACCCCCCACTTGGTGAAGGGACCGATGGTGATGACCGAGTGAAGAGGGTTTGGATGTGAGGGAATCTTCCGAGTGAACACCTCGCAAGGGTGACACTTCATGATCGCTTCGACGCAATCTTTAAAAATATACGACTAAAAATAACAGGCTCACAAAATTTTTGGGCTTTCGCAAGCCCGGATAGATGACCCCCACAAGCCCCATTGTGACAATCATTAAGAATAGACTCATCCTCCTTGTGAGTCAAGCAACGCCGCAATATATTATCTACACCTCGGCAATACAAAGTATCTCCAATGATAAGGTATTTTTTAGCTTGATACTGTATACGTCGTCGATCATCTCTCAAAATATGTTGAGAGAACTTCAAGGTTTGAAGATATATCAAAATGTCTCCATACCAGGGTTCCAATGATGAGATAAGGAAAATGTGTTCATCCGCAAATGAATCAACATGAATAAAGTTCTCATATAACCGATGGAATTCCGATATTAACTCGAAAAAAACTAGCAATTTCTTGGATTTTGCCGAAGCAAAATCGAGGTCAAACTCTTGCAAGATGACAATCCATTTATTATATTTCCCCCCTATGATATGCCTAGTAAGGACGTATTGAAATGGGTTGACATCAACAACTACGGTAGTTTTGAAAAGCAATATATAGTGATGTAATCTTTGAACTGCATGTACGACAACCAAGGCTAGCTTCTCAACATGAGAGTACTTGAGTTCAGGGCTGACGAAGTTTTGACTAAGGTAGTAGATGACGTGGTCAAGGAGCTCATCATCTTCCTGAACTAAAACCATACCAACTATTCTTTCGGACGTGGCGATATAAAACAATTAATCTTTGTTGTTGTCCGAAGGTTTCAGCAAAGGCGTCAATACCAAGGCTTTCTTAAGAGCATCGAAGGATTCCTGGGCTCACTCATCCCATAAAAATAGAGTGTCCTTCTTCAAGAGACGCACGAAACCCTTAGTAATATTGGCATAGTTTACTATAAACCGACGTAAGAAGTTATCTTTCCCCTGTAAACCTTGACGCTGACGAATGTTGCACGAGGGAGGTAATCGAAGTATTGCCTCAACCTTCAAAGGATCCACCATGATCCCAGTCTCAGAAATTAAGAATCCTAAAAGGCGACTCGACCTAATGAAAAATATGCACTTGTGAGGGTTTAAATGGATGTGATAATACCGACATCTCTCAAAAACTAGTCAAAGGTGGGTAGAGTGATCCACTCTCTTGCGAGATTGCGCAGCAAGATCATCGAGGTAAGATTCAACTATATGCTTGAGATCATGAAAGGAGAAGGCCATGGCTTGTTGGAAGGTTGCTCCAGCGTTTTTAAGGCCGAAAGGAATTTTCCGGTATGTGAAAGTACCCCAAGGACAAATAAATGTCGTCTTATGTTGATCCTCGGGTTTAATATGAATTTGATTGTATCCTGAAAATCCGTCCATAAAAGAAAAAACCTCGCTTCCCGCACACTCATCGAGAACTTGATCAATGAAATGTGTCGAGAAATTGTCTTTAGGACATGACTTATTCAAGTCTCGAAAATCCATACAGACATGGATGGTTCCTTGCTTCTTATTCACGGGAATGGAATTGGATACCCATTCGGTCAAGGGAACCTGGTAGATAAAACCTGCATTAAGCAGTTTCTCCACCTCTTCCTTAATAACAGATACCTTCCTAGGATTAACATCTCTAATTCATTTCCGAATAGGTTTAGCATCCAGGTAGGTTTTAATCTCATGTTCGACAATGAGAGGGTCAATTCCTGACATCTCTTCATATGACCAAGTGAATACATCGCGAAATTATTTTAAGAGATCGATGTATATTTGAATTTCTTTAGGAGAACAATCTGCACCAATATATACATTTTCAATTTTACCAGGAATGCGAGAGATGTCGATCGTCACGGTAGGAGAAATACTCGCCATGTTTCCTTCAGCATAAATGTCGTGCGTATCTAGTGGAACTACAATGGAACCGACTATCTCACTCAAGGTGGATCTAAAATCGTCCTGTTCGATCCTAACAATCTCTGTGAGGAAGTAAGAGAGATGATGCATATCATCCCATGGCCTATCAGGACCATTCATGGCCTCTAATATCGCTTCATATGAAAGTAAAGTATCATCAAGGCAATCATGTGAGCAAGATGATGAAGTGGCCCATGGCATAAATGTTATGAATTGGTTCCACGAAATCAAAGGTACCCATAAGGGATGAATACATTCTGACACCGATCTCCTCAGTTGTTGGATGAGAATTGTCGATCACGGGGATCAAAGGTCCAACTAATGCATTGGGACTAACATTCACAAAGGATAACTGATCAATCATCACGATTTTCCCTTCATGAGGAAAACATAAAGTACAGAAAATGGACAATACGACTACAGTCATAACATCAGTCCAGTTACACCCTAGTAATAAGTTATAGTCAAGGGGCACATCAACCACCTCAACATCCACCTCCACTGTCTTTCAACCTAACTGGACCAAAAAGGTAGGAAGAATATCGTGGGGATGAAAAGAACGATCATCAAATGCGGTCAACATAGTCGGATATTGAGAGAGGGTTGCAGAGCCAATGGCTTTCCAACAGGATAGGGACATCACGCACATTGCAACGCCTTCATCAATAACAATATGTTTGATGGTATACTTTGAGTAATCCACATGGATTTGGAAGGCCACGTGGTAAGGCAAGCGAGGATTCACATCCATGACGTCAAACTTGATAATCTTAGAGCCACATGGGTCTAGATCTACTTATGCAGATAACACGACATTCCTCTATGAAGGAAATGTATAGAGTACCTCCAAAGCTGACATCGCACAAGGGGTTTGAACCAGATATTCGACAATAGAGTAGTTTTGGGCAGCTCTAGCATTAGGGTTTTGGGTAGAGCGTTTTAGTACTCCTTTCGGAATACGAGGCAGAGGCTCTGGCTTTTCGATATGAAAAAGTGTTTCTGGAGGAGGGGGATACTCTAGACCTGGAATAGCCCGTGAAGAACTGTAATCACGAGACCGAGTGGATACATTAATATAAGACTTGACCATATTTACACATAGACGGTCACCTTCATGTGGTGGGGGGTTTTGATTCCCATTTGCCACATTTACGACATTAGAGGAGGTCGAGGCCATGTGTTGATTATGCGAAAAAGGATTAGTCAGCACAACAGGTGGTTGAGATAAGAGCCTTGTAGCTTCCTCGAGTTTGGGGCACAAGTGGGTAAGGTGATCATCAATACAAAGCTTGGAAGGAAACTTCACCTTATGCTTCTCTTTCTTTCCCTCACCAGCATTGTTGTTCGATCTATCATTGTTAATGTTGTCCTTGGGTTTGTTATTATTATTATTCCTCCCACCCTTACGATAGTTACCACGTCCTTTCCTTTTATTCCCTCCTGGTTGTTGGTTACCATTTAGGTTGGTCAACGACTGCACAGAATTCACATCCGTCGACTGAGTGGGAGTGGAGGATCCAAACGAAGCTTCTCCTCCTACAAACTGGCTTAGGGACAACTGTTTCAACTGGCTTGTCACCAAGTCTATATATTTAACATTTGTGGAGCCTATAATTCCATCGACATGAGGCAGAAGATTTTGTCTAGGGTCATAGTTTGACCTCAGTGCGTCAGGAAGAATTTCATATAACATCCCAGATTGAGCATATATGATATCTAACTATTGGGATTTACAAATCACTTCCTCTTCAAATGTTACCCTGGATGTAGATACATCCTTTGAAATACAAGGAAATAAATACTTATGTTACAAGGAAAATCTCTCTATGACTAGGGTAAACCACAATAGACGGAAATGACTACAGAAATAAACTCTCTTCTCAAGTATGCTATGTAAAAAAATATGCTAACAAGACAAGATAAAAGGCCTACCTCGTCCAGACGTTCGATGAAGTCCACCGTTGAGCACTTGACCCAAAACAATATACCTACAACTAGTCCTCAACAACCAAGCAAAGAAAGCATATGGTGATAATAAATGATGTTAGCACATTCAATAGCATAATCCATTAATAAACATGACAAATATGCTCATGGAATAATAATTCAAATATTTGTAAGATATCAATTAGACGGGAAAAGAGTATTTCTATTAATATATGATCAGCAGAAGTGAAAAGGTTACAGACTTCCATGTCGGCACGGTTCAAAACCGAGAAACTAAGTTCCTTCCAGTTGGGCCTCCACCACTTCAATCCTACACCAAAGGCAAGCTCATAAAAGAGAAACAGTGAGGTTCTCGATCAATAAGGGAAGAGCTTGGGGGCTGAACATTGTGTTCAGACTTAAAGGAAAAAGGGATGCAGCCTCAATATGAAGTAAATAATTTCTCCAGAGTAACTTTGCTCTCAAATTTGAATTCTTTCTCCTCTTTCCATAGCTCGGAATTGGCCCATTTTTAGCCTTCAAATGGAACTGAAGGGTTGAGCCTGATCCGAATTATTTTCAGCATGAAATGAGAGCGGAGATATAATAAATAAATGCATAGAGATATCACAGATATTCAATAATATAACAGAAATGTATCATATATGCAACCATAAACAGATATATACAATAATACATGATTTCTATTAATGAAATAAATGTACAAAGACTGTAAAAATACAGAGTGAACGACTCACTAGAATGGTGGCAGTTTATCTCTTAGAAGAGATGTGACAGCTACTCACATTCACAAGAAGATGATTACAATGAGGCTCTGAAGTCATTTTTACAATAAATAGGAATGCCAAAAACCCTAGACATCCAAAAACGTAACCCTAGGAGATGAAGCGCCAAAAGTCATGTGGGCCCCGTTTGGGTAAGTTAGTACATCAAGTTCCCGGTGTCGTAACTTTTCCATACGATCTATGTTGTAGGTGTACGATAGCACGTTGGAAAGATATCGCCGAGGAGATTCATTTTGGGGGCTCAATCATGAATTTGGCTATCATTTAGAAGCTCGATCCCGAAAAACCTTCATTTAGGCACTCAAAATTGCCCCAAAAGTTAAAACTGCTAAAAATAGTAAATTGTCATAAAATTGTTTTGAGCCAGTTGGAAAAGGTGGGTGGCCACCGATATCCACCTAGATCAATCCTCCCTCCTTAGGAAGCAATGGTCTCCGTTGCGTTGAGTTCCCAGGGGAGAGGAAAAAGCGTTTGTTGAATCTGAATATTGGTGAGCTGCTTGCCTTGCTGGAGACGTTGTGTAGCTCGGTTTGTGGAAGGTTATCACGAGCATGTGGCTGGAAGGGTTGGACATTTTTAACTAGTCTGGATACATGAGATTATTTTTTTCAGAAGGAATCTTTACACTTTGCTACAATCTTGTCGACATGCTTCTGTTGGATAGAAGGTGTTTGGGTCGAGACTGTAGTGGTTGCAGTATCCTTTTGTTCACCTTTTGAATAGATTATGAAGAAGCTAAATTTTGTAGTATGAGATACTACCTTGCGGTACTTTTTTGGTGGAACAATAGTTAGAACTACCTCTGGTATTCTGTAGAGATGACCCCCCAGAGAAACAATGACACTGCGAGGTTGAGACTCATAAACAGCATGGCGCTTCCAAAAATATGGTTGGGCCAAGAGAACATCACAGACATCCAGTGGGGCAACATCACATAATACCACATCCTTGAAGGGTTGGATGTCGTATGAAAATCGACACTATTGGCTGACATGAAGATCTCGTCCTTGGCGAAGCCACCTGATGTTGTATGGTTGCAAGTGTGGTGTTGTCAACAATCCCAACTACTTGATGACCTCTGTTGATATGAGGTTCTTCTGGCTTCTGCTATCAACAATAAAATGTAGTGAGGTCCCCTTCACCCACATCTGTGAATGAAAAAGGTGCTCCCCCACTTCAGGATCTATTGGTTCTTCTGATTGAATTGTCGTGGCCGCGACAATAGTAGTGGGGTCTGCTTCGATGATCTTTCTTTTACCAGTATTTTCAGAATCAGATTATGAATCAAGGTTCGGCTCCTTATCTTTTCTCTCGGCCACCAATGACTGTTTTGAGTGACATTCATCGGTGTTGTGCCAGGGGATTTTGTGTAAATCGTACCATTTTTCGGTGTCCTTCTTTGTCTTCCTGTGACTCTTCTTTTCCTGTGGCTTGGACTGGTTTTCGGGAGACTGTTTGTTAGGGTCGTTTTTTTCATACTTTGGTTGTTGCGGATTTGCAGACCCGAACTCCCGTTTGTTCTAGTGCTTAAATTTCTACTCGATTTTAACAACATATCAATAAGCAGTACCGAGTGATGAGATGTCCATAAAATCTATTTCAGTTTGGATGTATCTATGTAGAGCCCCACGGTATTTCAGAACCAAATGTCATTCGGAGTCTTTGATACCCAGCTTGGTGCGCAAGGTATGGAAGGTATTGGTGAACTCTGGAACTTCTTTGCCCCTCTCTTGCTGCAGTGTGGTCCATCTCATGTATTGGTCCTCATAGTTTCCAACAGGGTAATACTGTTCCTTTACCGTGTCCACAAAAAAATCCCAAGTGGGCTCGGCCCCATATATTCCAGACTCCTCTGTGGAACTTTGCTCCCAGTAAGTTTCCCACCAATGTTTGACATGGGGGATATATTTAAGGAGTGTGAAGGTGATCTTTTCCCTGGCGGAAAAATGGTGAACAGAGAAATAACCGTCTAGCAGATTTAACCATTTGTCTAGGGCATCCGCATCTATATGACCTTCAAATATGGGAATATCAAAATTAACCTATACCTTGAAAGGAGAGGTGCTTACAAAGTGGTTGTTTTATGAAGATTTGTCTGTTTCTATCGGCAGGCATTGAAGGATGTGGGAAAAATTCTCCATCATTTCGTCCCTATGTTGCATGAGAGCTTGCTCAAGCAACATATTGATAGGATCGTCTGCTCCGTCGTTTTTATTTTCTTCCGCCATTGAGGGTTTCTTGGGCATGCGAGAGTGATTGTCTTCAAGAGAGAAAAGCTCAAGACCCAACTTGCTATACTCGGACCTCATTGGGGACATGCATTGAAAAAAATGATCAAGAGCAGCCTGCTCTGATACCACTGATCCAAATTATTTTCGGCATGAAATGAGAGCGGAGATATAATCAAGAAATACATAGAGATATTGCATATATTCAATAATATAACATAAATGTATTAGATATGCAACCATAAACACAGATATACAGTAATACACAATTTCTATTAATGAAATAAATGTACAGAGACTGTAAAAATACAGAGTGAAAGACTCGCTAGAATGGTGGTAGCTTATCTCTTAGAAGAGATGTGACGGCTACTCGCATTCGCAAGAATATGATTACAATGAGGCTCTGAAGGAATTTTTACAATAAATAGGAATGCCAAAAACCCTATACATCCAAAAACCTAACCCTAGGAGATGAAGCGCCAAAATTCATGTGGGCCCCGTTTGGGTAAGTTAGTACATCAACTTCTTGGGATCGTAACTTTTGCATACGATCTTTGTTTTAGGCATATGATAGCCCGTTGGAAAGGTATCGTCGAGGAGATTAATTTTGGGGGCTAAATGATGAATTTGACTATCATTGAGAAGATCGATCCCGAAAAACCTTCATTTAGGCCCTCAAAATGGCCCTGAAAGTTAAAACTGCTAAAAATAGTAAATTGCCAAAATTGCCAAAAAATTGTTTTGAGCCATTTGGAAAAGGTGGGTGGCCACCGATATCCACCTGGATCAGATTCAAAATGTTTCCAGTATATGGAAGGCCAAGGATCATAGATATCCTATCGTGACATGGAAACCCGACATTAATTTTCATTTTTTGGCACAAATCCCGATGTACGCGGGTTGTAGTGGTGCAGCCTGCGTATAAGCATGTTGTATAGTAGGAAATATGCGTACATGTGGAAAAATATGCATTTTTAGCTTTGGGATTTACAAACAGGGATGATAAGTTTGCATGGGGAAATGGAAAAAAGGTCATTTGTGCAAGATTGCATAAGGTGAGGCAAATCTTGCTATAACAGATGCCCCCTAATGTGTGAGGTCAGAGGAGTATCTGCGATGGCCAAAATACATTATAAACAACCTAGAAGTGGAGTGATGGGGAACCAGCTGGAAGAACTAGTTGCTCATTACATTCAGCACTGACTTTGCATGCATGGCTGCCAATAGAAATACACTACAGATCCATGTGAAAATATACCAAAAAACTATCTGTGGCCATGAATAGGAAAATACAAATGCAGTTACATGCCAATGGTTGTCACAATCACGAACAAGACCCAGTAGAACCAGTCTCAAAACCAATCTAAAAATATATGTATACAATGGAGTACAATATGATCTCCCATGATCACTGAAGTCATATAGGTATTGGTCCAATGAAAAGGAGGCAACAACTTAGGAAAGCTGCAGCTACATACTGATGTCTTCAAGTCTTCTACACAATCCGCCAAAGGTGCAATTCTACATCATGTGAATAAAGGAGTTGAGGTCGAACACAATGAGAATTTGTTTGATTACCAGTCATTGAGGTATACCGTTAACAAACGCGAGACAACCTACCAATAATGAAAGTAGGTATCAAGGCACTGAGTACATTCTTACAAGTTTGAATAAAGGAGTCGGTGTCAAACACATGAAGAATCCATTGATCACGAGGCATTGATGTATTCCCAACTATCGATGGTGAGAGAACCTGCCACTAATGAATGCAAGCCTCAGGGTACTCATAATACTCTAGGTCTTGTTTCCAGAATAGATGAGCTAAATTCGATGGAAGGAGACATGTTGAATGGCGAGCATTAATGCATCTCTCATCAGTCAGCATGAGTTACAAAGCAAGAACTTCATGATATTTGAAATCGAACGAAGAACATGTTCACGAACCAACAATTATGTGCATCTTTCGCGTGTGCCAAGTTCAAACGGTACACGAAAAAGACCCTATGAATAGAAGCCAATGATGAAAATTGTTGACAAAGGTGAGGAAACCACCAATAAGGCTAATGGAATCCAAGACACTGCACGAATCCCAATGTGTGAATAGATGTCTTGTCATCGAACACAAAGGAAACCACCCAGTCAATGACCAATGATGAAATGTGGATTGTTGGGTTCAAGGTTACCTACCAATGATGAAAGTAGGACCAGGGTGCATGATAGGAACTACAATATCATGTGACTCTGAGACAAACTGAGGGTATGGCCGACATGCAAAGTCAAGAGTTCTGAGAAGTGGCCAACACAGGTTGATAGACTTCCTTTGAAGAAGAGCATGAGATATATGGAGGACTATGGCAGCATAGACTCAATGATGAAACCATGAGATGTAGGAAGCATCAATGAAATTCTCTATAGGGACTGGAAGAGTAACCAGTCGGTAGAGAAGACTTTGTAACGAGATCATCTTCCTAAGGCCATGCTAAACCAAAAATTATGATGACAAATGGACTAAATAACTTTGTGCTATGTTCAAAGGCGACACAACTGCTGCCAACATAAGATAATATTCCCTTCTCACCCATCTTTGTTTGTTTTTTCATAGAAAAATGAATGCTATGATACAGAGGAGGAAACGAGTGTCGCAAGTAAGCAAAACTAGTTCCAGCAATGGAACATACCTATGCTCAATGCAAGGAGATGCATACGGGAGATGGACACTTGAGCGAATGTCCCCTCCTAGGTATAGGGTGTCAAATTGAGAAGGATATAAACGAGGCTCTGCTTGGTTGAGGATGAAAAAACTATTGAGGCAAACGGTTTATAACGCAAAGTGAGAACCGACTATAGGCTCAATACTGCAAGCGAGGGCATGAGATGCAATCACAACTTAACTCCAAAAAATGTATTCTTTTATGAAATTTAGTCTACTTGGTGTGAAAAATGGATAAAATTGTGCCAAATAGGCGTCCTTTCAAATCCAATTTACGAGTGTGAAAGAAACAAGTTCACTCGGCAATATTTTCGCTTTTTGAAGACAAGTTGGAAAAGAGCTTAAATTAAACTCAGTTGGGAGTCCTCTAGGTATAAGGCAGCATGTTTATGAGTGAGAAATGAGGCTCATCATAAAGTCATGTACTATTTATAAGGGACTCTCGGTCCTATGGAAAAAATCTCTGCGTGGGCACCAAATGAAGAAGGGGACCTAACTAGGGCACCCATGTTCGGTAAGTCTCTACCAATTGATAATGACACTATTTATAACAGATGGAAGGTTATGTATCGCAACAAATGGGTTCGTACATAAGGCATAAAAAGTGACAGTTATAAGATAATGCAAAAATGCATGACGGAGTGGATACCTATCATATATGTTGGGTAGTGAAAATACCTGCCCATGGTGATGAACGACCAACATAACATTGAAATCCGCAAAAATCCCTGGTGAAAACTACAAAAACCAACTCAATCCACCTTTGTATTAGTCCATTAGGAGAAAAAATGACTCAAAACTATAGAAAGTGGGTAAAAACTGTTATAAATGGTAACAAAACCAAAAATTACTATGTCATTTTGACTTTTTACCCAAATAGTGAAAATTGGACCAAATTACCTCCGAGATTCAACTGGTGATTGTAGGAGCGTCAGGTGACAAAATCAGAAATCGTTTGGACCATGTAATTCCTCTTCCCCTCCTTTTCCTTTCTAGTGGATTAAATTTTTAACTTAGGTTTCAAATTTTGAGTAAATTAGGGCATAAATTGTGTAACTCGATGTACACGGGCTGCCACTTATCGGGTCACATATGCGATGGGTTATACGTGAATGTAAGTGAAGCAGCTCATGTATAAGTCTGTAATCAATAACTTCTATGGTTGCTAACTCAAATTTTGACTTTTATCTGGCAGGATGGTGCTAGAATGGAGGGAAAGAGAGCACGAGGAGGTAGATGTTGTTGTGGACCGAGATCTGGGGGCCCAAATGTCCTTGAAAAGATGTGGCTTATATAAATTTTGGGCACTCAAAGGGATGATGGCCCAGGTGAGGTTGTTTGAGATGCTTGTGGGTCACTGGGACCCTGACAGTGAAAGCTTCAACCTCGATGGGCAACCATTGAGGATTGAAGTAGATGATATCTACTTTTTTACTAGATTATCACGTTGGGGAGAGGTTGTAAACCTCAAATCATGGGGAGCAGGGATTGGAGTGAAAATAAAGGAGTACATAGACACCCACTATGTAGCAGGGACTCCGAAGGTTGGGAGTCAACTCCCCATCTGAGCAATAAACAATCTCATCCTCAAGATTGTTGTCCTCATGTTGACCAGTATCACAGGCTCAACTTCGTTGCACCAGGAATCAAGGCCGCTCATGTTCTATGTTGTAGAGTGATTGAGACCCACAATATATGATTGGTGTACCTCACTACTAGAAAATATGAAGAGCCAGTTGACAAAGTGCAAATAGGGTAGAAAGAGTAACTTTGGGTTTGCCTCTATCTTATGCAATTTTTTCTTCGAGTGGGTTCCAAGTTTGGGACCTAGAGTCGAGATTCTTCCGAGAGGATCTCGTGATCCAGCCATGGCACGATGTACCAAGGTAATGAGACGACAGAGGGGAGGTAGGGTGCCCACACCCTACAACAAGGATTTCTTCTATTGGTAGTAGCGACATGTTATTGCTCTGGATGACTATCTCTATGTAGGTATCAACTTTAGAGGGGATATGGACATGCCACTCCCACTAGGGACCGCCTATGGGGACATGGTATGTCAAATGTTTTTAAATATTTCATTTTTTTGTATTTTTGTATAGTGACACAAAAATATTTTTGGATGATGCTTAAGTACTAACTAGACACTTGTGTAACACAGATGTGAGTCCGTGACGTCCGGAAGGGCTTCCTCGACATCGTCGAAGGAACTGGGGAGACAAGGCAGAGGGAGGAGAAGTTGAGAGAGTCCTACAAAATGTGCAGGGCAACCTATCTCATTTGACTCATAGGATTCTGATGGTTCAGGTAGAGGATCTGTCGGAAGCCATGCAACGACAAGTGGTTGGTGTGCCCAGAGCTTGTGTGCGACTCTTTCGGTGTCTCGCAAATGTCGTAGTTTTTTACCATGACACACATCCGGCACCACATGCATAGATGTCATGGATATTGTAGTATTGGTTGTATATGTATATTGAGGGTATTAGCCCCAATTTTGTATTATAAACACCATATTTTTTGAAATATATATAAAACAGGGATCTTCAGCTTTACTTATATTTACAATGTGTACATTGATGAGATGGTTTTCATTTCTTTAGTTATGTGACAAATGCCAATCTAAAACAAAATTAGCATAAGCATCAGATACATGATTAGAACTCCTAGGAATGTAATGTTAGGGTCCTAACCCGCACATAGGTAGAACAATATATTCGGATGTAATAAAGGTCAACATTAATAAGGCCTTGCAATAAAATAGAATAAGTTGAATGTAAGAAGACCTAATAGAAGCTTCCACTTCTAGAAGGATATTCCTCTAGATGCTTCTTTTGATAGACATATTTAGTATAAATAGGAGTTGAGGGTATGAGAACCCTAGCTTGGATATTATTGTAATAGAGCTCTGCTCGACTGGAGGTTGCCCTCTCAAAGAGGCCCGTGAACATTGCTCTCATAATCAAAGTGTTATTTTTGTTGTTATTCTTATATCATTTCAGTGTTATTGTGGTGATTGTTCTGGTTATATTGTTATTATTATTCCATTTCTAGCATTTTATTTATGTTCTACATACTTTTTATATCTGATATATTACAAATGATATCAGAGCACTTTCCTCGAAAAAAATTGTGGGTTAAATTTTTTTTAAGGTAGAGATGTATTTCGACATCTTTAATCCACAAAGATCTGTCGTTACGCACATAAACCCGTGGTTGAGGGATTCATACACGTAGGAAATACAAGTGGTACTTAAGCGCACATCTGCTGGCCACCCTTGTAACCCCTGTTGGTACCCCTTCGAGTGGTAGCGCATCAAACAACACCTGTGTACAGATCGACCTAGATTACTTGAATCCCTCTTTAGATAAATCGATCGGTCGCCTAACTGCTATAGTGCCACAGAGAACAGCACTCAAGAAGATACTCTCTAGTACCTGGGTAGTCGGGCAGTACGATAAAGGGCACGGCCTAGCCTCCTTAGTTAGTGCCCTGAGATATTGGGCCAAGTACTACTATTGGACCCCGCACATATATCAGAGAGCTATAGCACGGGTCAAACCCTTGTTTGTAGAACCCTTGAATACCTAACCCTTGGGGATAGAAACATAAACAAATTAAAATAGACAAGATCTATTGCCGTGCAACTGTGTTTGGGTTGCCAAATCATTACACATTTATTCCTGGTTAAGCATTTGGGCATTTCATCACTGCATTATTCTTTAGACCGGAGTATGACTCCGCAGATGTAAAATAAAAAAAACAATAATAATAATAAAAACTCTTTAAATTTTTGCACCATTATTTGAGACCTATTCCATTGGATTCATCTCTTCGCCCTTATCACATTCATACATATCATATTTCAGCAAACTTTTTGACCCCACCCACCCCATTTCGGTTCCCTCATCATCATGACCCATACATGTAGCCAAGACTTGGAAGCTCGTTTCAATACCTTGCAATCTAATTTCACCAAGACCCAACAAGAAGTGAAACAACTCAGTGCCAATGTTGCCCCCATCAATACAACCATGCAATCCTCAATGGACGAAATCAAACAAGACCTGACTACCCAGCTTGAATCTGTCAATTCGATGATCTACACCAAGCTGCATATCCCTACAGATAACCCTTTATCTGACCCACCTCCACATACTGAAGCTGAAAATTCCTCTCATTCCTATAACTTTCAGCACCATCACTTTCAACGTGACCTACGCCTTCCGCGGGTGGATGTGACCAAATTTGATGGCTTGAATCCCACTGGTTGGGTAACCCAAATGGAACATTATTTCTCTTTATACGGCATTACAGATGACATGGCCAAAATCCAGTATGGTGTTCTCCATCTAGATCAAGAACGTTGGCAATGGTGGCAATGGAGAAAAACTTCCCGTCAAGGGTATATTGCTTGAACACACTTTGTGGCAAGATATTTATGAACGCTTTGACACTGACACCAACCATTTGGGCCATTTGACAAAGTTGAGACAGTCAGGCACAGTAGAAGACTTTATAGTTGCTTTTGAGCGCATGACTTTTCGGACAGAGGGCATGTCTGATGCCTTTTCCGAGAGTGTTTTATCAGTGACCTCAAGGATGAGATTCGGGCCCATGTCCTCATGGCTCAGCCTCAGAGTTGGGTGGAGGCTGCTAAAAGAGATAAAGAAGCACAACAGGTTGTATCTTCTCAAAACTGGAAACCCTCATTTATCCCTCGCACTAAACCAGTAAATCCCACTACTCCCTCTGCTCCACTAAAGATCCAAAAATTGACCAGGGATGAAATGGATGAACGCCAACCCAAAGGCCTTTGTTATAATTGTGATGACAAATATTTCCCGGGCCACAAGTGTAAGGAACAAAATATTTTTATGGCCATCTTAGAGGATATTTTGGAAGAGGATGTTGAAACTCCCCTTGTGTCTGAGTCATGTGAAACCATTGACATAACCCCTCCCTCAGACCCTCCCAAAGTAGAACCGGTCATTTCCCTAAATGCTCTCACTGGCTTCTCTAATCCCCAAACCCTCAAGCTAATCGGTTAAATCAAGAATAGGAAGGTCATCATTCTAGTTGATAGTGGAAGCACCCATAATTTTATTCATCACCACATTTCCCAAGAAACTCATTGCTACATCCATACAGTCAATAATTTCCAAATCATGATTGTCAATGGTGGCTCCATGAAATGTGGAGGGTGTTGTGAAAATGTGTGTCTCCAAATTGGTGACCACCACCTGAAATCTCATATGTTTTCTATCGACATGGGTGGTTGTGACATTATGTTGGGTGCAGACTGGATAAGGAATTTGGGTCCCATTCTCATGGATTTTAAGGAATTAACCATGCAATTTGACCAGGAGGGCCAATAATATAAGTTCCAAGGCATCACTGTCGGTTCACCTAAGATCATTAGTTCCCATCGCTTGGAAAATCTGCTCAAAAAAGGTCATTCTGGTGTTATTTCCCAACTCCATGCCATACAAGAAACAAAGACACCCTCGGTGCCACAAGACCTCCAATCCATCCTTTCTAAACATCAAGTGGTCTTTTCCACTCACTAGGGAATCCCTCCTTCCCATGGTGTTCATGATCATTCCATTCCCCTTGTACCAGGAAGCCTTCCTCCCAATATCCGTCTGTATCGTCAACCCTTTTCCCAAGAAAATGAAATTGAGAAAATGGTCCAGGAACTCCTTAACGTAGGCATTATCCACCCTAGTACGATCCCCTACTCTTCTCTAGTGGTCATGGTCTTGAAGAAAGAAGGTTCTTGGCGAATCTGTCCTGACTTTCATGCCCTCAACAAACTTACCATTAAAGACAAATTTCTCATTCCTATCATTGATGACCTCTTGGATGAATTGAGTGGCACCCAGTTCTTTACTAAACTTTATCTTCATTCTGGATACCACCAGATACATATGAAAGAGGCATACATTCTCAATACTGCCTTTAGAACTCATGAGGGCCACTATGAGTTTTTGGTCATTCCCTTTGGCTTGTGTAATGCCCCCTCCACCTTCCAAAACCTCATGAATCATGTCTTTCATCATTTTCTCCGTCATTTTGTCTTAGTTTTCTTTGATGATATCCTCATCTATAGAAAAACCTGGACAGACCATCTTTCTCATGTGGATCGAGTTCTCC
>ML778528.1:1139021-1173738 GCA_009831015.1 Picea engelmannii
AAATCAATCTATGAAAAGGAAATGTTGGCTATTCTTCATGTCATTGATCTGTGGTGCCCTTATCTATTGGGGCAACGCTTCCAAATTAAGACAGACCATCAAAGCCTCAAGTATTTTCTGGAACAACGCATTTCCTCCCCGAAGCAACAAAAATGGGTGACTAAGCTCTGTGGATATGATTATGAGATCATTTACAAGAAGGGAAAAGACAATGTGGTTGCGGATGCACTTTCCCGAAAATGTGAAGATGATGGATCCCTTTTTTCTCTTTCCTTCATTGTACCAGATTAGCTCCAAGTCGTTCGCCAGGAATGCCTAAACGATCCCAAAAGTTCGCATATGTTCCAACAATTGTAGTCCAATGCTCCAGCTTCCCTCGGGTACTCTTGGCTCCATGATGAGCTTCGATACAAAGGCCATTTGTATTTAAGTAAACAATCAAAACTTGAATTCACGGTACTTTCTGAGCTTCATGCTACACCCACTGTTGGGCACTCTGGGTTTACCAAAACCTATGACAAGGTAAAATGTTCTTTTTTCTGGGATGGTATGAAACAAGACATTCGTAATTTTGTCGTTGAATGTGATGTGTGTCAATGCAACAAGGGATAAACATTCAAATCTCTGAGCACACTACAACCGCTTCCGATTCCACCTGCTATTTGGAGGGATATATCTATGGATTTTATTATAGGCTTACCCAAATTAAGAAATAAATCAGTCATCATGGTGGTTGTTGATCACCTTTCCAAGTATGCTCATTTATGTGCTCTTCAACATCCATTTACAGCATCCATGGTGGCTCAACTTTTCATGGATCGGGTCTTCAAGATTCATGTCATGCCGCATTCTATTGTTTCTGATTGCAACCCAACTTTCACCAGCAATTTTTGGCAAGAACTGTTCAAGCTACAAGGCACCCAATTCTATCTCAGCACAGCTTATCATCCCCAGACTGATGGTCAAACAAAATTTGTCAACACGTGTTTGGAAACATATTTGAGGTGTTTTGCGTCGGAAAAGAAAAATCAGTGGGCTCAATGGTTACCCCTAGTTGAATGGTGGTACAACACTTCATACCATACAACTACACGCATGACTCCTTTTGAAGCGGTATATGGACAAAAGCCACCATCAGTTCTCTCATACTTATCTGGTGTCTCAAAGGTCCAGGCGGTTGATCAAACGCTTACAGTTCGAGAGGCTATTTTCCGCACCCTCAAAGAGAATTTCTTCATGGCACAGAATCGCATGAAGAAACAAGCAGATCAAGGTCGCTCTGAACGTCAATTTGCAGAAGGGGATCAAGTGTTTCTTCGACTACAACCTTACAAGAAATATTCCCTTAAGGTCAAGCATTGTCAGAATCTAGCGCCCAAATTTTATGGTCCTTATACCATTCTCAAGCGTGTGGGATAGGTGGTCTGTCAGTTATCTTTGCCTAGTCATTCTAAGATACATCCTTTTTTTTCATGTTTCATGCTTAAACAAGGTGATTGGAACTAAGTGCCAAAGTCAAACCAACCTTCGTGAGTTAGACAAAGAAGGATCCATTTGGCTACAACCACAAGCAGTTTTGGACTAGCGTGAAAGTCACATGCATCAGAGAAACATCAAGGAAGTGTTAGTCCAGTGGAAAGATACAACTCCAACAGATGCCACTTGGGAACAAGCTACCATTCTGCAACAATTTCCACATCTCAAGCCTTGAGGACAAGGCTATTTTTAAGGGGGGGGACCTATTAGGATCCTAACCTGCACATAGGTAGAACAATATATTCGGATGTAATAAAGGTGAACATTAATAAGGCCTTTCAATAAAATAGAATAATTCGAATGTAAGAATACCTAATAGAAGCTTCCACTTCTAGAACGATCTTCCTCTAGATGCTTCCTTTGATAGACATATTTAGTATAAATAGGAGTCGAGGATATGAGAACCCTAGCTTGGATATTATTGTAATAGAGCTCTGCTCGACTGAAGGTTGCCACCTCGAAGAGGCCCGTGAACATTTCTCTCAGAATCAAAGTGTTAATTATGTTGTTATTCTTATATCATTTCAGTGTTATTATGGTGATTGTTATGGTTATATTGTTGTTATTCTACCATTTCTAGCATTTTATTTATGTTATGCATACTTTTTATATCTGATATATTACATGTGATAATAAGTAATAAAATCAAACTGTCGTTCTAAAAGATGTACATGTAGGAATCGTCAGAGTAAAGTAGGATCACGCACGCAGTAACTATCGTTCAACTAACATACTACTAACTGGGAATCCAGGAGAACCTCTAAAGAGCGAATACAATGTGAGATAACATCGCGCAAAAGTTCTATAATGGCACTATATTCGGCCACATTATTCGTGGATGGCCCTAGGCATACGCCACCTGAAGACACCAGTAGACCCTCGGGTGATTAAACCACCCAAGCGGCAGAAGCCAAGTTTCGTGTATGATGAATGGCTCCGTATGCAAATCCTAGGTAGACTGAAGACTCCGTTGACATCTGCCAACCAAGGGAAAACTCAATAAGCAAGTTGAAGACAAAAAGAAAGGGAAAATATATATACACTAAATTACATTAGTATACAAAGATTTATGCCCAAGATTGGGGCTCAAGAGTAATATCTTTCAAGTAGAGCCCATTCCTGGGCTCGGCCAACATATTCCCTTCGTAATATTATAACTCATAAGCTCCTTTTTCTAAGACACGTCGCATGATATAAGGACCTTGCCACATGGGTTTAAAATTTCCATCCCCTAGTGGTTCTTTGGATTTATCATATAAGAGGACCAAGTCACTCTCAGTGTACAACCAAGGATAGACAGACTTATTGTACTGGACCTTGACACATCTTTTGTTCACCTCGATAGCTGTAGAGGCATCTCGACGCTTCTCGTCAAGACTATCTAGGTTTACAAGGCGTCACTCGAGATTGAAAGTGTCAGGTAGGAGCGCGACTGCCAATTTAAGAGAAGGGATTTCGCATTCAATAGGTAATATCGACTCCACACCGTGTACTAACTGGAAAGGGGAAAATCTGGTGGCAGTCTTGACCGAGGTTTGGTATGCCCAGAGTGCGGGATATAGCATAATGTGCCAGTCGGACTTACTTTGGCTGAAAGTTTTTTGCAAAATGGTCTTGAGAGACTTGTTGATGGCCTTTAATTGTCCATTTTCCTGGGGGTAATAAGGAGAAGAATTACCATGTCTAAACCCCATCTTATATGTTAGTTCTTCCATCATTTCGTTCTGAAAGTGACTGCCATGATCAGTGACAATCTCACTTGGGATACCGAACTGGGCAATAATTTGATTGAATACAAAGAAGGTGACAGTCTTCCTATCAGATTTAACTATAGGCATGGCCTCAGCCCACTTAGTAAATTAGTCGATGGCCATGATAATGTGTTGATGCCCCCCAACCGAAATTGGGTTGAAATCCACGAAGTCCACCCCCCACTTGGTGAAGGGACCGATGGTAATGACTAGGTGAAGAGGGTCTGGATGCGAGTGCATTTTCCAAGTGAAAACCTGGAAGGGGTGACACTTCTTAACTGCTTCAATACAATATTTAAAGATAGAAGGCCAGAAAAAACCGGCTCGCAAATTTTTTTGGGTTGTCACAAGCCCAGATAGATGACCACCACAAGCACACTATGGAAATCGTTTAGGACTGACTCAGCTTCTCTGTGAGTTAAACAACGATGCAATATATTTTCTATTCCTCGGTGATACAAAGTGTCACCGATCATAGTATAATTCTTAGCTTGGTACCGTATACGTCATCGATCATCTCGTGAGAGATGCTGAGTGAACTTCAAGGTTTGAAGATAGAGAACAATGTCTCCATACCAGGGGTCGGATGACGAGACAAGAAAAATGTGTTCATCCGCAAACGAATCAAAATGGATAAAATCCTCATCTAATCGTGGAAATTCAGATATTAACTCCACGAAGACTAGCGAAATCGAGATCAAATTCTTGTAAAATGACAATCCATTTATTATATTTCACCCCTATGATACGCTTAGTAAGGACGTATTGAAATGAATTGACATCGAAAACCACAGTAGTATTGCAAAGTAATATATAATAACGTAAACGTTGGACTGTGTGAGCCAAAGATATCTTTTCAACGTGAGAATAATTAAGCTCAGGACAGACTAAGTTTTGACTAAGATAGTAGATGACGTGCTCGCGGAGCTCATCATCCTCCTGAACCAAAACCATACCAATCGTATCCTTAGACGCGAAAATATAAAGCAAGCAATCCCTACTGTAGTCGAGAGACTTCAACATAGGCGTCGATACCAAGGATTTCTTCAAAGCATCGAAGGACTCCTGGGCTCGCTCATCCCAGATAAAAAGCGTGTCCTTCTTCAAAAGACGCATGAAACCCTTAGTGATATTGGCATAATTTACTATAAACCGACGTAGAAATTTAGCTTTCTCCTGTAAACCTTGAAGTTATCTAATAGTGCACGGGGGAGGTAATCGAAGTATTGCCTCAACCTTTAACATATCTACCATGATCCCGGTCTCAGAAACTAGAAATCCCAAAAGACGACCAGACCTAACGCAAAAGATGCACGTGTGAGGGTTTAATCGGATTCTATAGTAACAACATCTTTAAAAAACAAGATGAAGGTGCGTAGCGTGATCCGCTCTCTTATAAGAGTGAGTAGGGAGATCGTTAAGATAAGCTTTGAATATATGCTTAATATCATGGAATGTAAAGGTCATGGCACGTTGGAAGGTTGCTCCGGCGTTTTTAAGGCCGAAAGGAATTTTCCGGTATGCTAAAGTACCCCAAGGACAAATAAATTTTGTCTTGTGTTGATCCTCAGGTTCAATTTGAATTTTGTTGTAGCCTGAAAACGCGTCCATAAAATAAAACACTTAGCTTTTGGCACACTCGTCGAGAATCTGATCGATGAAAGGTGTTGGGAAGTTGTCTTTAGGACATGCCTTGTTTAGGTCACTAAATTCCATACATACACGGATATTTCCTTGCTTTTTATTCATAGGAACGAGATTGGATACCCATTCAGTCAAGGGAACTGAGTAGATGAAGCCAACATTAAGTAGCTTCTCAACCTATGCCTTAATAGCAGGGGCCTTATGGGGATTGACATCTCTAAGATGTTGTCGAACAGGTTTAGCATCCGGATAAGTTATAATCTCATGCTCGACAATACGAGGGTCGATTCTTGGCATCTCTTCATATGACCAAGCAAATACATCTCAAAATTCCTTGAAGAGTTTGGTGTAGATCAAGATTTCTTCTGGCAAAGAACCTGCATCGATATGTACATTTTCAATCTTGCTAGGGGTATGAGAGATATTGATCGTGATGGTAGGAGAAATACTCGCCATGTTTCCTTCGGCATAAATGTCGTGTGTATCAAGTGGAACTACGGTGTGACTGACTATCTCACTCAAAGTAGATCGAAAGTCATCTTGTTCGGCTCTAGGAGGAAATAAGAGCGATGATGCATATCGTCCCAAGGTTTGTTGGAACCATTCATGGCTTCGATAATAGCTTCATCCGAAGTAAAATTCCCATCGAGGCAGTCATGTGAACAAGACAACGAAGTGGCCCACACATGCATAAGAACGAGATCCTCCTCGTCCATCGATGAGGTAAAAGGATCGGGATCGTCGGAAGAGTCAAGAACAAATTGATATGCAATATTCGTTGTTGATAGTGGCATGACCAGTCCAGCATGTGACTGAACTTCATAAGATGAATTTGGGGAAGGTAGGGTCCATGGATCACTAAAATAAGAAGTGCGAAAAGGAATGGACATCTCTGTCGAAACGGGCCTACTAGACATGGCGTAAACATGGTGACTCAGTGTTGTGAAGTCAAAAGTACCCATAAGAGAATAATACATTCTGACACTGACATTCTCAGTTGTCAACTGAGAACTGTTAATCACAGGGATCGACGGTCCAACAGATGCATTGGGACTAGCATATGCAAAGGATAATTGGTTGATCATCACGATCTTCCCTTCATGAGGAAAACAAAGAGTGCGGAAGATGGATGATACGACGATTACCATAGCATAGGTCCAATTGCATCCTAGTAACAAGTTATAATCAAGAGGTGCATCAACTACCTTGACCTCCACCTCTACCATCTTCCCACCTAACTGGACCAGAAAGGCAAGAAGAATACCGTGAGGGCAGAAGAAATGACCATCAAAATAAGTCAACATGTTCGATGATTTAGAAATAGTCGGAGAGCCGAGAAATTTTCAACAGATAAAGGACATCACACATGTAGTAGAACCTTCATCAACAACCGCACCTTTGATGGTATACTTTGAGTACCCCACATGAATTTTGAATGCCACATGGTAAGGCAAGCGAGGCTTCACATATGTGACGTCAAACTTGATAACTTTCAATCCACTAGGTTCTAGATCTCCTAACGCAGATAGTAAGGCATTCCTCTATGAAGGACACATCTGGAGTACCTCCAAAGCTGAAATTGCACAAGGGGTTTGACCCAAGTCCTCAATAATAGAGTAGTTATGGGCGGCTCTAGCATTTTGATTGTGGGTAGATCACTTGAGTACTCCTTTCGGAATACGAGGCGGTGGCTCTAGTTTTTCAATATGTAAAGTCATCTCCGGAGGAGGAGGAGGAGATTCTAGACCAGGTATAGCCTGTGAATAGCTATAATCTCGAGATCGAGTGGCTACATTAACTTTCTCATCGACCATATTGATACACAAGTGGTCATCGTCTTACAATGGTGGGTTTTGACTCCCACTAGCCACATTTCTGACATTTGAGGAGATCGAGGCCATGCGTTGGTTATGTGGGAAAGGATTCGTCAGCACGAAGGGTGGTAAAGATAATAGCCTCGCAACTTCCACAAGTTTGGGGCATAAATGAGTAAGGTGGTTGTATGTACAAAGCTTACAAGGAAATTTCACCTTACGTCTTTCTCTCTTTCCCTCTCCAGCATTATTATTCAGCTTTTCATTATTACCATTTTCCTTGGGTTTATTATTATTTTTTCCCACCCTTACGATTATTAAGTCCTTTCTTCTTATTCCTGCCTGGTTCCTGGTTACCATTTGGGTCGACCGACGATTGCACAAAATGTACATCCACCGACTGAGTGGGATTGGAAGACACAGACAAAGTTGGCCCTCCTGCAGACTGGTTTAGAGACAACTCTTTCAAATGGATTGTCACTGAGTCTGTGGATTTTACATTGGTGGAACCTACAATTCCATCGGCATGAGGTCTGGGATTTTGTCTAGGGTCATAAGTTGACCACAGTGTGTCCAGAATAATGCGATATAACATCCCATACTAAGCGTATATAAGATCTAATTGTTGGGCTTTAAAGATTGTTTCTTCCTCAATGGTAACCTCGGATGTAGCAACATCCTTTGAGATAGGAGGGTGCAAAGACTTGAGGAACCATTCTAAAAGAAATGTTGGGGTATGGGGTTCTTAATCAACCTCTTCCGTCTAAGCCACTCCTAGATATGATCCGAGATATGAGTGGTGGTGTCCTAGCGTAAAGTCAGCATAATTTCTAGGCCAGCATCGTAACGAACCGACAATTGGAAGTGGTTAAGGAAGACCAACACCATTTGACTAAACATCCCATATGCCCCCCTAGGTATCTCGATATACCATTTCACAGCGACCTCGATGAGGGTGTGTTGAAATAATCTTAACCAAATGGAATCGTCATTAAGGGAATTCGAGGAGCACCATAGGTGAAAGGTATTAACGTGATCACCAGGATCCTCGCCATTCTTACCTTCAAATTTCAGAATGTCTGAAGGAAGATTGGTGGGGATAGGGGGTCATGTAGGATCATGACTCATAGGGTAAGTCATCAACTTAGACAAATCTGGAAGATTAAGCGTGGCCAGAAAAGGGAGACAGGGTTGCGGCATATGGCCCCAAGCTCCCTAGAAAGATTGTGTTTGAGGAATTGCAGTCCATCCAGGGTTATGGTAAGCACCATGGCCCTGTCCAGGATTGTAAGACCCTCCTCCAGGCTGATTCATAAAATGTTGGTTGGGCATCATTCTCGTAGGAATATTCTGATGGGGGTTATAAAAATTTCCCCAGTCAGATTGGATCTGGGTTGGGGGTTGCCCAAAGCATGAAACTGACCTCCTCCGGGTGTGAATCTGGAGGATAGAGGTGGATTCGTCATTCCAAACGTATTGTTCGGAATCAACATCGAGGAGGTAGGGGTATAGGATCGAACTTGAGTCGAAAATTTTTCGCCAAGTTGGTTGTTCCACCCAGAAGAAAGAGGATTAGACCCAAGGTTAAAAGAAGGAATGTCTCCCATATTAGGAGTCGTTTGAGGGATTTGAGAACCACCAAATGAAAATGGAGTATAAGGAGGTGTAGTTCCCCCAAGCCCAATGCTAGCATTAGGGCTAACAGTTGGGATGGTGTTCGAAAATTGTGAAGTAAAGTTTGGCATACCATAGGAAAAAGTACTAGAGGCCATAGGGATGGACTGGACATTATAGCCCAATGAGTGACCAAGAGACCCAAAAGAGTTTGAGTCAAGAGATTGAGAATTCACTATAGGCTGAGCCATAGTAATGATAGGTGCCTCCGACACTACAACCATTGTGGTTGAAGGAATCAAAGGGGTGCCATTAACTATAGGGGGTGTGGGAGTCGAAGAGCTCCTAGTGTTCTGAAGACTAGGTTCAGTACTCATCCTTGTAGAATCACAAGTTTGAACAGTGGATGTGTGTGTACCACATCTAATAACTCTACACCTTTTAGAAGGAAAATACTCGAAATCTAATGGTAACTGTAAAAAGTGATGGGACCGAAAGGGACGTTGGTATGACTCCATGATGACTTAAGACTCTAGAGACAAAAATAAATCCTAAGGCCAACTAGTAATCAAAGAGCACACCAAAATTCAAACGGCCAAATGCACACAAACGGGATAAAGTGGTTGAAAGTGGCCTCCCTCCCTAAAGAAGGTATGTCTCGCCCAAGAGGGGCCTGAGACTCCCCACTAAAGATTGGAGGTAACAAAATCATTTATAAGGGCCCTCGTGGGCTTAACAACCAGTTGGTCAGATCCCCCCAGCGAGGTAATCCTCCATAAAGGTTGTGTGTTGTCCGACCCTTATCTGACCCTTATGATAAAGGTTGTGTGTTGTCATATCCCCAGATACGAATAGATCCCCATAAATATCTCTGACTCTAAGAAGGTATCGGGGGGATATCCCTTCAACAAACCTCACGCAACCTCGTGATTAACTTGGGTGTGAGTGGAGCCTCATGATATTACAAATTATACAATGGATTTCTCCACTCCCTTTGTCAGACACATATGTTGATTTAATTGCCTTGGAGAAGTTTACTCACAAAATCCAATTCCAAGGCACTAAATCCTAAGCTAGTTTGTGCACCCTAGAAAATAAAATCGTGACTAATCAATTTTAAATTATAGCGTTAATTTTAGTGGTCGTGATTACTCAAAAAGGTATGGTAGTGAAACTCATGATGTTATGACTCAACAAGAAGAGTAAATATGAATATAATGCAAAGTCCTAACTTCAATTTTCAATGAATGATATGCTTCTAAAAACAAATGCAATTTTCAATTTCAACACTGCAATTCTGAAGTAAAAATGCAACCTTTCATTACATGCACTAAGCTAATGACAAGGACTCAAAAGACCAAAATGCCAAGCAAATGCAAAATGCCTAATATTTTTGTATTTTCAATATAATAAAAATGAAAATGCATGGATTGAAAAGCAACTTGATATATAAACTCTATTGTGTATAGAAAGAAATAACTCAAGTAGGATACCAAGCAACAAGAAACCCAACCCAATGTACAAGGACAATCAAAATGAAAATATAATGAGAAAGACTCCGCCCAAAAATTCAACTCCAGACAGGTTCCTTGCCATCTCATGGGCACTTAACAGGCACTACAAAGACCCAAGAAGGCTCAACAAACATCAAATCCCACCCAACAACCATCAAACCCAACAAACAAGCAAAGAAGGTTGATGTACGTGATTGTTTAGGGAAACATAGCATATGTACACAGCGTGCAAAGAGACAACCTGCGTATGTACGTGACTGTCAAACCAAAAACCACGTATATGTTTCAAAAACAAGGCCAGTCAAGGGAGAAAGCTGAAAAACTCAGACCCAGAGTGACAGAGGCTATCGAGCAATGATATGAAAATAAACGCAATAGGAACGAGAGCAATCTAAGGAGAAAAGTACTCCAAACCCTAAGAAAGAAGATTCAATCCCCAGTATGGTCGCCAATTATGTTACGAGGAAAATCTCTCTATGGCTAGGGTAAACCACAAAAGACGGAAATGACTGCAGAAATCAACTCTCTTCTCAAGTATGCTATGTAAACAAATATGCTAACAAGACAAGATAAAACGCCTACCTCGTCCAAACGTTCGATGAAGTCCACCGTTGAGCACTTGACCCAAAGCAATATACCTACAGCTAGTCCTCAACAACCAAGAAAATCAAGCATATGGTGATAATAAATGATGTTAGCACATTCAATAACATAATCCACTAATATACATGATAAATATGCCCATGGAATAATAATTCAAATATTTGTAAGATATTAGTTGGACGGGAAAATAGTATTTCTATTAATATATGATCAGTAGAAGTGAAAATGTTATAGACTTCTGTGTCGGCATGGTTCGGAACTGAGAAACTAAGTTCCTTCCAGCTGGGCCTCCACCACTTCAATCCTCCACCAAAGGCAAACTCATAAAAGAGAAACAATGAGGTTCTCAATCAATAAGGGAATAGTTTTGGGGTTGAAGACTGTGTTCAGACTTAAAGGAAAAAGGGATGCAGACTCAATATGAAGTAAATGATTTCTCTGAGTAACTTTGCTCTCAAATTTGAATTCTTTCTCCTCTTTCCATAGCTCGGAATTGGCCCATTTATATCCTTCAAATGGAACTGAAGGGTCGAGTCGAAACATTTATGGTATATGGAAGGTCAAGGATCATAGATCTCCTGTCGTGACATGGAAAACCGACATTAATTTTCATTTTTTGGCACAAATCCCAATGTACATGGGTTGTAGTGGTGCAGCCTGCGTATACATATGTTGTATAGTAGGCAATATGCATACATGTGGAAAAATATGCATTTTTAGCTCTGGTATTTACAAATAGGGATGATAAGTCTGCATGGGGAAATGGAAAAAAGGCCTTATGTGCAATATTGCATAGGGTGAGGCAAATATTTCTATAATAACTTAAGAAACCATTCCAACGGGAACTCTGGAGGAATGTAGGATTTGATCAACCTCTTCTATCTACAGCACTCTTGGATGTGTTCCGAGATATGGGTGGCTTTTTCCTGGAGGAGGGTCGAAAGAAGTTTTATGTCATCATTGTAACAAACCAACTATTGGAAGTGGTTTAGAAAGACTAGAATCATCTAATTAAAATTCATGTATGTTCCCCCCGGTAGCTCTATGTACCATTTTGCTGCAACCCCCGTGAGGGTGCATTGAAAAATATTAAATGAATAGAATCATCATTAAGGGAATTGGAAGAGCACCAAAGATGAAAAGTAGTGACGTTATCACCAGGATCCTCACTAGTCCTGCCTTCGAATTTCAGAATATCTGAAAGAAGCTTGGTGGGGACGGGGGGCCATGTCGGGTCATAACGCACCCGTTCATTCATTAATCTTGACAAGTCTGAAAAATTAAGCATAGCCAGAAAAGGGAATCGGGGTTGCGGCATCTGGCCCCAAGCTCCAGGGAAAGATTGATGTTGGGGAATCGTAGCCCATCCAAGGTTCTGGTATGCACCATGGCCCTGTCCGAGATTCTAAAACCCCCCTCCAAACTGATTCATAAGGGGTTGGTTGGGCACCATTCCAGTAGGAATGTTATAATGAGGGTTGTAAATATTTCCCCCAATCGGATTAGTTCTAGGTTGGGGGTTGCCCAAATTATGAAAATTACCTCCCCCGAGTGTAAATCCGAAGGATAGAGGTGGATTCATTTTTCCAAACGTGTTGGTCGGAATCAGTGTGTAGGAGGTAGGTGTAAAGGATGAGACATAGGCAACATATTGTCCACCCTATTGATTAGTCCATCCAGGAACATTAAGACTAGGTTTAGACCTGGGGTGAAAAGAAGGTTGGCTTCCAACCATAGGATTCGTTTGGGGAATATGAGCTCCACCAAACGAGAGTGGAATATACGGAGGAGCCATGCCCCCAATTCCAATACTAGGATTTGTATTAGTTGTTGGAATGGAGGATGAAAATTGCGATGTGAGATTCGGCATACCATAAGAGAAAGGGCTAGAGGCCGAAGGAATGGACTGCGTATTGTACCTAGGTGTACCAAAAATAGACCCAAAAGGGTTTGTCACTATCGATTGAGTAGCAACCATAGTCTAGATAGGAGTGATGATCGGAACCTCCGACACTAGAACCGTAGTAGTTGAAGGAACAGAAGGAGTTCCATTAACTACAGTAGGTATGAGAGTTGAAGGACTCCCAGTATCTTTCTGACTCGGCTCATTACTCATACTTGTATGATCACAAGTCTGGTAGGTGGAGGTGTGTGTACCACGTTTGATAACTTTATGCCTTTTAGAAGGAAAAGACTCAAGATGTGGTGGTAATTTCAACAAACGGAGAGACCTGTGAGGAAGCTGGTCTGGATCCACAATGACTCAAGACTTTAGATATAACAACAAATCCTAAGGCCAACTAACAATTAAAGAGCACACCAAAATAAATAAAAGGCCAATATGCACACAAATAGGATATAGTGGTTGAATAGGGGCCTCCCTCACTAAAGTAGGTATGCCTCGCCCAAGAGGGGCCTGAGACTCCCTTCAAAAGATCGGAGTTATTAGAATCAGTTATAAGGGTGCTCCTGGGATTAACAACATAGTCGGTCAGATCCCCCCATAGAGGTAATCCTCCATAAAGGTTGTGTGTTGTTCGACCCTTATATGACTCAGGGTACCTGCAGAATAACCCTTGCAAGTAACCTTTGTGGCTACCTATGTCAAGCAACTAAAGCCACCACAATATAACCAATGTGTAGGCGAACAATCATAATTCAGGTCCACTATATGGGCAGGGTAACAAAGCCCGAAATCTTGAAAGAACCACCTCTAAAAGAGGTAAAAGTACTAGCAAGACCCCCATATACGAATAGATCCCCAGAAATATCTCTGACACTAAGAAGGTATTAGAGGGATATCTCTGCAACCAACTTCGCGTGACCTCATGCTTAACTCCAATGTGAGTGGAGCCTCCTGACGTCACCAATTATACAATAGATTTCACCACTCCCATAGTTAGACACATATGTTGAGTCTAATAGCATTGGAGAAGTTTACTCACAAAATCCTATTCCAAGGCTCTATATCCTAAGCTAGTTTGTGTACCGTGAAAAATAAAATCGTTTCTAATCAATTTTAAATTAATAAACGTTACTTTTAGTGGCTTTGTTTACTCAAAATATGTGGTCATGAAACTGATGATGTTATGACTCAGCAAATAAAAGAAATGAATATGAACATAAAGCTAAGTCCTAAACTTCAATTCTCAAAAGATGATAAGATTTTCAAAATGCAACTTTCAATTCAACTCTGCGATTTCAATAAGATGCAATCTTTCTATACTTATATCAAGATCAATAATAAGAACCCAAAAGATCAAATTCCATAATGCAAAATGTATTTTTTGTATTTTCAATATAAATAAATGAAAATGCAAGGAGTGAACAACAGCTTGATATATGGACCCTATTGTAAGCAAAAGGAGACAAACCAAGCAGGATATCAAGAAGCAAACACCCAACCCAAGCTGCAAGGACAACCAATGAAAAATATGATGAGAAAGAAAAACCACCCAAAAATTCAACCAAAGAAAGGTTTCCTATCACTCTGTAGGCACTCAACAGTTATGACAGAGACCCAAGAAGACTCAGCAACTATCAAAACTCACCCAGCAAACACCAAAATCAGCAATCAAGCAAAAAAGATTGATGTACGCAATTGTTTAGGAAAAAAATGCGTGTGTATGTGCCCTATAGAATGACAACTCACGTATGTACATGTCTGTCAAGGGAAAAAACGTGTATATGTATTAAAACACTGCCAAGTTAAGGATAAGGCCAAGAAACTCAGATTCAAAATGAAAATAGGTTGTCAAGCAATCAAATGACAAGGAAACTCAAGCTAAACGAGAACAATCAAAGGAGAAAAACACTCAAAACCCCAAAAATAAGATTCATTTCCTAGTATGGTCGCCAATTCTATTACGAGGAAAATCACTCTATGGCATAGGGTAAACCACAATAGACGGAGTGACTACATAAATCAACTCTAATCACAAGTATGTTATATAAATTTAAATGTCAATCAAGACAAGATAAATAGCCTACCTTGTATGGACGTTCGATGAAGACCACAGTTGAGCACGCAACTCAAAGCTCTATACCTGAAACTTGTCCTCAATAACCAAGATACATAAGAATATGGTGATAATATATAAAGTTAACATATACAATAGCATAATCCATTAACATTCATAACAAATACGCCCATGGAATAATAATTCAAATATTTGCAAGACATCAATTGGACGAGAAAAGAATATTTCTATTAAAATATGATCAACAAAAGTATACAAGTGAAAAATTTATGTGTCGGCACATCTCAGAACTGAGAAACTAAGTCCCTTCCATCTAGGCCTCCATCACTTCAATCCTCCATGAAAGGCAATCTCATATAAAAGAGACAATGAGGTTCTCCATCAAAGCGGGAAGAGCTTGGGGGATGAACAATGTGTTCAAAATTTAAAGGACAAAGGGATGCAGACTCAATATGAAGTGAATAATTTCTCCAGAGTAACTTTGCTCTCAAAAGTTGAATTCTTCTCATTTTCCATGGTTTGGATATGGCCCATTTATAGTCTTCAAATGGAACTGAAGAGCCGAGTTGAAAGGTTTTCAAAATATGGAAGTTCAAGGATCATGGATCCCGTGAAATGACATGGAAACCCGACACAATTTTTAATTTTTTAGCACCAAACTTGATGTACGTGGGTTGTAGTGGTGCAACCTGCGTATACGCATGATGTATAACTGATAGGGCACGTATATGTGGAAAAATATGATGTTTATCTCTAGGAAGTGCAAAAGGGGACTTCAAGTATGGAGATGGAAAAGGCCTTCTGAGCAAGTTGCATGGGGTGAGGAAAATCTTGCTATAACAATTGCACCACTCCACGCAATAACAACCAATGGTGAGAGTTTCCATTGTGGGAAGAATCAACAAAAGGCATTTGATGAGATGAAAAGAAATATCAGTCAAGCACCAGTGCTCGCGCTACCAAATTTGCAGAATCCCTTCGAAGTGGAGACATATGCAAGTGGGTATGCCATGGGACCAATACTGATGTAGGGAGGAAGGCCCGTCTATTATCAATTTGAAGTATTTCATGGGGAGATTCTCAAGTACCCTACCTACGAAAAGGATCTATATGCCTTGGTAAAATCTTTCAAAAAGTGGAAGCATTATCTGATGGGAAAGGAGACCATCATCCACACAAATCACCAGCCACTACAATATTTACAGGCCCAGAGTAAGCTACAACAAACCAGGCATTACAAGTGGATGGGGTTTTTACAATAATTTCATCTATTCATAAAGTATAAGAAGGGTAGAAAAAATAATTTAACAGAGATGCTTTCACAACCACCCACATCCAAGATTATAACTTTGGGAACCCTAGTGCACATGGATCCTTTTACCCATGATGCATAAAAAGAGGCATACACATAATATGCAGACTTCATAAAGAAGAAGATGATGGAAAGGATGACCATATTTTCTAGAATGGATTACTCTACAAGTTCGAAAATCTTTGTGTTCCTAAAGGTGAACGATTGTAGCTTATCAAAGAGTCTCAAACCTCCAATGTTGCATGACATTTTGGTGTTGGGAAGACAGTTTCCAACTTACATAGGTATGTGTATTGGCCTAGAATGCAAGAAGATGTAGCACGATATATTAGAGGATGTATACTTTTTTGTACCAGCAAACCCAACAATATGAAGCAAGGTCTATACCATCCCTAGTACCCACTCGACCTTGGGAAATAATTTCCATGTATTTTGTTGTAGTTTTACCAACCACACGGAAGGAACATGACTATTTATTCGTGGTAGTTGACAAGTTCAACAAAATGTGCATTTTCATGCCTTGGAAAAACACCATCAAGGGACAATAAGAAACAAAATTGTTCTTTAAACAGGTTTGGGTGTCAAGAAATGATATACACTTCCACACTAAACCTAGCAGAAGAGAAGAAGAATTTAATAAAGAATGTAAATTGCAAAGAAATCACACAGTACACAGAGATTTTACCCTAGAAACCCAAACTGGGAAAACCAACATTCCTTGAGCATTATGCTCTCTTGTTGTCTTATTCAATCTGAATAAAAGATTACATGTCTAACCTTGGTCCACACCTAAGACGCAATCGACATCATACCCTCTTTCCTACACAAGAACAACCTTGTAGCCAATCTGGCTTACATTTGCATGACAAACAACCTACATCTAAATATTTCTCTAAATATTGGTTATATTACGATTCATTGATTATCCTTTATGACCTTACAACATGCCTCTTTATAGGATTTACAACATAAAAAAAAAACCTAAAGACACGATGCCACAAAATGATTACAGATCCATGCAGATCATTGGCTAAAAATCCCGTGAATCTCAGGATTCTGTTACAATCGACTCCAAGTCAGATTACCATTCGACTACCAGTCGGCCTTCATTAGGTCTTCAGTCGGTCGCCACATGCCCTCCTGTCGACCTATTGTTTGTTGACCTCTTCGAATTTGTGTCGATGTCTTTACCATGTTGAACTGCCTTGACCTTCGACTTCGACTTTACCTGGTCGACTAACCTCGACCTTCGACTTGTTATCGATCTACCTCGACCCTCGACCCGCTGTCATTCCACCTCGACTTCGACCGTCAGTCAATCCACCTCGACTAGACTTTCACTACAAATAATATAACAACCCAACATTCTCCCACTTGTATTCTTTTTTGAAACCATGAGATTCCTGAACTTTCATTCATAGACCTAGGGCAACAATGCCCATTGCCTCTCTGCACCAAGAGAACTTCACAACACTCACAAAATTGGTCAACGACTCTGCTGTGTTTTCCTATGTGTCTACTTTCTCCAGCAACACCTTGTTACTTTCCACCATATCTATTACAAAATGGTATTGCACATCAATGTGCTTAGTCTTAAAATGATAAGCAGGGTTCTTTTCCAGAAATATTGTGCTTTGTCTGTCACAACTTATCTTCATAGATCTCTGCTCAAACCCGATTCCTGAACACAACCTTTGCAGCCATACTTCTTCTTTGCTTCCATGAGTGGCTTCCATGTATTTATATTATGTTGTTGAAAATTCTATGACCGTCTGTCGCTTACTCATCCAACTAATTGCTCCACCGAACATCTTGAAGACATATCTATTGATTGACCCCCGTCGATCCAGATGTTACGAGGAAAATCACTTTATGGCATGGGGTAAACCACAATAGAAAGAATGACTACAAAAATCAACTCTAATCCCAAGTATGCTATATAAATGTAAATTCCAATCAATACAAGATAAAGGGCCTACCTCATCCAAACGTTCAATGAAGACCACCATTGAGCTCACAACTCAAAGATCTATACCTGCAACTTGTCCTCAACAACCAAGATACGCAAGCATATGGTGATAATATATAAAGTTAGCATATACAATAGCATAATTCGTTAACATTCATAAAAAATACGCCCATGGAATAATAATTCAAATATTTGCAAGACGTCAATTGGACAAGAAAAAAGTATTTATATTAAAATATGATCAACGGAAGCATACAAGTGACAAACTTTTGTGTTGGCACGTCTCAGAACCGAGAAACCAAGTCCCTTCCAGTTGGGCCTCCATCACTTCAATCCTCCACCAAAGGCAAGTTCACATAAAAGAGACAATGAGGTTCTCCATCAAAGAGGGAAGAGCTTGGGGGGTTGAACAATGTGTTCAGACTTTAAAGGATAAAGGGATGTAGACTCAATATGAAGTGAGTAATTTCTCCAGAGTAACTTTTCTCTCAAAATTTGAATTCTTCTCATTTTCCACGGTTTGGATATGGCCCATTTATAGCCTTCAAATGGAACTGAAGACTCGATTCAGAACATTTCCAGTATATGGAAGGTCAAGGATTGTGGATCGTGTGAAGTGACATGGAAACCTGACACAATTTTTAATTTTTTAACACCAAACTCAATGTACGCAGATTGTAGTGGTGCAACCTACATATACGCATGGTTTATAACTGATAGGGCACGTATATGTGGAAAAATATTATTTTTAGCTCTGGGAAGTGAAAAAGGGGGCTTCCACAAGTATTGGGTTGCCCCAAAACAACTCTTAACTTCAGTGAAATTTGTAGGAATTGGCCATTTCATGATGGACTCCATCTTCACGGGATCTATCTTAATCTCCCCTCCACCGATCACATACTCCAAATACACCAAATATTGTTGGGCAAACTCACATATCTTGAGATTGGAAAACAATTGATTCTTCTTCATAGTCTCTAACACCTTCATAATATGTGATATGTGCTCCTCCCAAATAACACTATAAACCAATATATCATCCAAATAGATAATAACAAATAAATCTAGAAAAGGGCGTAAAACATCATTGATTAGTCTCATAAATGTAGCCGGTGTGTTGCATAAACCAAATGGCATAACCAACCACTCATACAACCCTTTCCTTTTCTTGAAGGAAGTGTTATAGGTATCTTCTTCTTTGACTTGTACCTAGTGATATCATGATTTCAAATCCAACTTAGTGAAGTACTTAACATGCTGCAGTTGGTCCAACAAATCATCAATCCTAGGAAGAGGGTATCGATTCTTCAGTGTAATCGAGTTCAATGCCCTGTAATCAATACACATTCTCTGAGTCCCATCCTTCTTAGGCACAATTATGATGGGCGGCCCACAAAGTGAGGTAATTCGTCAAATCACACACTGCTCCAACAATTGTTGCAACTGCTTCTTCACTTCATTTTATTCCAGAAAAGACTGTCTATACCAATATTTGGAAATGTGGAGTCTAGTAAAAAATGTATTTTGTGTTCCATATCCCTCTTTGGTGGTATCCCTTTAGCTCCTTGAACACTCCTTTGTATTCCTATAACAACGCCACCAACTTGTGTTTCTGCTCTTTAGTACACCCCTCCAAGTATTCCTTCACTCTCATTGACTCATCACAAGACTGATTTTCTCTTAAGAAAATAAAAACACATTTGTTACTAGAAATGATTAACTTCTTGGCTTGGTTGGCACTTACCAATGAGATCTTTGACATGCCTTTATGTGCGTTAATGATGTAGTACTTCCCATCCTTGATCAGTCAGTATTGGTTGTCTCTCTTCATGAAGATTTCATCCCTCATATATATGTAGGGGCTTCCAAACACTACTCCAAATACATCAAGGGGTACTACGTCCAATTCCACTTCATCAATAAAATCAAAACTTACAACAAATTTAATCTTACACTTTTTGGTTACTTTTATATTTGCATCCTTGTTTACCCAACCCAATGGATAGGGTCTAGGATAATCATGAACCTCCAATCCAATCTTTTTGACCAGATCTGCTACTATGAGATTAACCTATGAACCAAAGTCGAACAGAGCATCTATCTTGGTCTTCTTGACGTAAATATTGATGTGGAAGAGATTGGTCATCTCCTTCTCTTATTGTTGATGAAGGCTACTTACATGCACCTCCTTCTCCATAAATGTGCAGACAATATTTTCATCCACGTCTGAGCTACTTTCAACTTGATTTCTCGAATCTATGGTTAGAAGGTTCTTTTTATTTATGTCCTTCTTGTGGTTCTTTGGGTTCAAATGTGGATGTAGTTTCCAACATTTTTCCTCAACGTGGCCATCAATCTTGCAATGATTGCAATGATTTTTGGGATCTTTACTCTGATGTGCAGTGGTTTTTGTATTCACTTCTTATTCCCCTCCTTGGAAACTTCCTGGTGATATTTATGCTTCGAACCACTTGGTTTCCCTTTTTTTTGGCCTATGTTTTCCAGGTACTATGCATGTACACAAGCCTCATCCATTGTGCTTGGCTTGAAGAGAATCACCTGCTTTTGTAAATGATTTTGTAAACCCCCCATTGAGGAGTACATCTAGGTTCTTGGGAGAGATACCCAATATCATGGCCATCTGTTTGAACTTAGTCGTGTAATCCTATACACTTTTCCCCTATCTCTACCTCAAGTAGTGCCACTAGTTCTGTTGGCCCTCTATATACTCGATAAGATAGAATTGGAACTTGATGAGGGTTTTGAAGTCCTCCCACGTAGTTACTAGTATATCACCCTCCAAACTAAGTGTTTATGTGTGGCTTTCCCATGATTTTAAAGCATGGCCCTCCAATATCAATCTAGCAAATGAAATCTCATGCCCTTCATCTATATGGTGAACGCTAAAATAAACTTCTAGTTGTTGCAACCAATGATTCAATTTTAATGCAACGATCTCACATTGGTATGGCTTTATGTCCAATTTAGCTTCCAAGGGATTGTGAAGGGTTAACGACACTTGAACTCGGCTGCTCTTTCTCGGATTCCTTCTATGACTCATTTCTTGAGTCTTCTCGATCTCTCTATTTCCCCTCTAATATGATCTTTGATTTAGAGCCTCCATCATCTCTAAATGGTTCGATATTGCTTTCTAGAGCCTTCATGAGGAGGTTCATATTGCGACTGATGTCGACAACTTGTTCTTCCAACCTCTCAAATCTCTCTTTTGCTAGATCTCGAGGGTTATTATGAACAAACTCATTCACCATGGCTAGGGTTTCTACGACTTCTCATTAAGTTGATTCCTAGATCCTGCAACTTCCCACAAGTACCTAAAAAAAAACTGCTCTGATACCAATATGATTTGTAAACTGTCATGGATATTCCACTGGAATAGTTTGACACAACATATCTGATAGATAACTGAAATATTTATTATTAGGTTATTTTTACTTTAGATTTCCATAATATTTAGTTACTTGTTTTTCTTCTTATCCATGAAATAGATAAAATGTGGAAAATAGATAACAGTAAAATACAATCACACCGTCCACAAATAAACACAAGATATGACCTAGGAAATCCAACACGGGAGAAAACCCAGCTAGAAGGTGGGGCTGCTCTACTCTCTTTTCTCTGGTATAGAAATGATGCAAGTAAAAAGAAAGAGACACTCTCTGTGGAGGTGCCTTTGACATGTGGTATGTATGGATGCTACAAAATCTCTCCTCATCTATTATTCTCATACCATACCACTCTCAAATGTTTTGTTCAACTATGGAACAAGATACAATGCAAAAGAATGGAACCCCTTCTCCTCCTAATGGCCCAATATTCAACACAACCCAAAAACCACCTAGGGTTAGGTTTTTTACTTCCTCAACCCTCAATTGTGATAGGTTTTTGGACCTTCTAGAATATTCTTGAAGTTATTTATGTGGCTAGCCCCATATGCATGAGGGGGGCTAATGTGGCTTCCTCTCATACCATGGTGGTCAACACAGTAGGTCAACTTGCAAGAGGCATAACTTTTGCATACGAGCTCCAATTGACGTGACTTTTGCACCATTGGAAAGATCTCGATGTGTAGAATAGCATCACATGATCCTAGCTTGATAGGAAATTTTTAACCCCAAAAAATTCCTCTTGATGCCTCAAAATGGCCCCGAAAGGTTCCAAACCCCAATTTTCCAAACTGGGACCTGCCATTAAAATGGCCCTACAAGCTAATTCATCCAATTTTTTCCACTCTAAAAGGATTGAGATAGATGAAAAACAATATAATTATCCAATATGGATCATACACCCTTCAAGGTACAAGTTAATTTAGATATCCCCTTATTTGAAGGTCAAATAGATGCAGATTTTGTAGAGGAATGGTTGAATCTCCTAGAAGGTTATTACTCTTTCCAAAAAAAAATCGATGGTGAAAATATCACCTTTGTGCTCCTTAAATCCCTTCCCCATGTAAAATATTGGTAGGAAGGTTACTAGAAAAGGCACACGGCAGATGAATCTATGCCATTTAGGAGAGAACCCACATGGGTAGCCTTTGTGGATGCCCTCAAGGAGGAGTTCTACCCTGTTGGAAGCTATGATGACCAGTATATGAGATGGATGACTATGTGTCAAGGGAGAGACCAGATGGTGTTGAAGGACACCAACATATTTCATACCTTGCGCTCAAAGCTAGGCATCAAAGACTCCGAGTGGCACCTAGTTTTGAAGTACCACATTGGTTTGCATAGGTAGATCCAAACATAGATGGACTTCTTAAACATCTGCTCATTGGGAGACATCTATCGATATGTTGTCAAAATAGAGAATAAATTTAATAAATGGAGTAAGTCGGAGTTCGGGTTTGAAAATACACCACAATATAAGCATGGCAAAGGAAACCCTAACTCACAAAACAAAGGACAAAGCAAGGAGATTCAATCTCAATAAAATGAATCCAAGTCGTCGGCTAAGAAGGATGATAGGAAGTCTAAGAAGGACACTGGAAAGTGGTGTGAGTTCCACAAAACCCCCTAGCACAACACTGATGAATGTCGCTCGAAATAATCATTGGTGGCCAAGCTCAAAGAAAAATAATAAGAACCTTAGTCAAACTTGGATTCATAGTACAATAAAGGGAAACAAATCATCGATACAAAACCAAATACTACCATCACGGCCACAACAATACAACCAGAAGAACCAGAAGAGACTGAGGAGGAGTAGTCTCTTCCACTAGCAGATATGGGTAAAGGGGTCCCCACTACATTTCATTATTGACAATAGTAGTAAAAAAAACTTGATCTTAACTGAGGTCGTAAAGAGATTGAAGCTTCTAACAATGCCACACCCCCATCCATACACCATCGGGGACGAGACATTTGCATCGGCCGGCAGTTTTTCATGTTCTACGTCATAAAACCCTTCAAGAATGAGGTATTGTGTGATTTTTCTCCACTTGAAGTCTATGATGTTCTTTTAGGACAACCATATATGTGGAAATGTCATCCTATCTATGAGTCTCAGCCCTGGAGCATCATTGTTACTCTGGGAGGTCATATCTACAGGATACCAGAGGTAGTTATGACTACTACCTTTTCATTGATCTCGAAAAAATAGTGTCACTAAGTAATTTCTCATGCCACAAAGTTTTCCCTCTTCACAATCCGTTCAAAAGGTGAAAAAAATGTCAATGTGACAACCATAGCCTCGACCCAAGACCTTTCTATACAACAGAATCAGGCCAACAAGATTGTAGAGGAGAAAAAAGGCATTTTTCACCTACGAGGTGCGTATGCACTGCCAATTCAAGCATTCCATTGACTTGGTGCCTAGTGTTCCCTTACCCAATGGTCCAATATATATACTCTCCCTTCGATAGAATGATATTCTTCCATATGTTCAACATAAATATTTTGGCCCCAACCCTTTTCAAGTGTGCTTGGGGTTCCAGCTATTATCCCCCATTGATATAGCTCTTCCTATTGCATCTTCATCGATAGATTCCTCCCACACTCAGACCAAAGAAAATTATGCAGCCATATTTGTTGAATGGATCTAGGCACTCCAACAATAGGTTCATGACATACTTCAACATGATAATTCCAAGTACAAACATGACAACTACTTCAACAATGCAAGCGGCTCACCAAGGTTCAAATTCAGGAAACGTTTCCCCATCTCCTGAGAGAACTTGATGCATTAGGGGCCATTGATTCCTAAGGGGAGAGGACTAATCCAGGTGGATATCGGTGGCCATTCACCTTTTCCACCGAATCAACGTTTTCGAGCCTTTGGTTTTGATAAACCATGATATTCACCATTTTGATGGGGAATGTAATGTAATTCCATCTCCATTTGTTAATTGCATCCATCATATAATGATTTCTTGGTCTTATGTACATGCCTACAACATTAATGCATCATATCCCATTAGAAATATGCAGTTAAGAACACTTGGGCTAGAGTAAGCACACTTGGGCTAGAGTAGTATTGGGATGAGTCACCTCCCAAGAAGTCCTAGTGTTTTACATGCCTATGGCATTTTGTAAACTTAGACCAATTTATCCCACATGCATCATGAGAATTGTTCTCCTCTCACTCTCTCATATATAATCAAGATGAATAAGGTCCTTTGAGCATGCAATGGGTTGTTATGTAATATTTATTGCGAATGAGCGTAGACGACATCTCTTTCTCTTCAGAGATAAGCTACCACCATTCTAGTAAGTTTGTGTTCTACAATATTTTGTTATTCATTAATAAAAGTTGGGTTTCACTATATTTCTATGTTTTATGCTATATTTCGTTTGTTTCTCATTTCATTCTAAATGTAATCTCAATCACTTACTCATCCATTTGATTGCTCCACCAAAAATCTTGAACACATATCCATTGGTCAACCTTCATCGATCCAAATCTCCAACCCATTGACAAAGCCATGTACATTTACCTCCCTCTCAATTTCATGTTTTGATCCAGATTATTTTTTAGAATCAAATGAAAGAAGAGATATTACAATGAAATACACATAAATATTTCCAGAAATAGAGAAATACAATAATACATGATTTCTATTAATGAAAGAAATGTATAGAGACTGTAAAGATACAGAGTGAAAGACTCGTTAAAATGGTGGCAGCTTATCTCTAAGAAGAGATGTGATGAATACGCTCATTCAAAAGAATATGATTGTTACAATGAGGCTCTAAAGACCTTTTTAACATAAGGAAAATCCAAAACCCTAACCCTGGAAGATGAAAATCCAAAAGGTTTGTGGGCCCCGATAGGGGTAGTTGATACGTCAACTTCTCGTGGGCGTAAATTTTGCATACGATCTCGGTTTGGGGAACTCGATACACCGTTGGAAAGGTCTAACCGATAAGAACACATTCTGACTGGCCCAAGTCAATCCAATTCACAATTTCTTGGGCCTGAAATCCACAAGAAACATCGTTTAGGGCCTCAAAACGGCCCCCGGAAGTTTGGGACCCAAAAAAATGTCGAGGTTGAAAACTTTATTTTGAGCCACTGGAATAGGTGGGTGGCCACCGATATCCACCTAGATCAATATTCCCTCCTTAGAAAGAAATGTTCTCCATTGTGTTGAGTTCTTGGGGGAGAGGGGGAAGCGTTTGTTGAATCTGAACCTTGGTGAGCCGCTTTCTTTGTTGGAGAAGTTGTGTTGCTTGGTCTGTGGGAGGTTGTTGAGAACCTGATGAGATGATTGTGTGTAGAAGTAATATTTTCACTTTGCTTCAATATTTTCAACCTTCTTCAACTATATAGAAGGTGCTTGGACTGAGGTTGCAGTGGTTGCAGTGTCCTTCTATTCACCTTTTGAACAAATTGTGAAGAAGTTGAATCTTGTAGTTTGAGATACTACCTTGCAGCATTGTTTAGGTAGGACAATAGTTGGAACTACCTATGTTATCATATAGAGATGACCCCCCAGAGTAACAATTACACTACGGGATCGAGACTCATAAATAGCATGGCACTTCCACATACATTTCTAGCCCAAAAGAACATCACAGACATCCAACGGGGCAACATCACATAATACCTCATCCTTGAAGGGTTGGATGTTGTATGCCAATCAACACTACTGGTTGACATGGAGATCTTGTCCCTAGTGAAGCCAACCGATGTTGTATGGTTTTGGATGTGGTGTTGTCAACAATTACAACCACTTGATGACCTCTACTGATATGAGGTTCTTCTAGCTTTCGTTATCAACAATAAAATGCAGCGAGGTCCCCTTCACCCACATTTGTGAATGAAAAAGGCGCCCCCCCTCTTCAGGATCTGTTGATTCATCTGGTTGAATTGTTGCAGTCGTGACAGTAGCAGTGGGGTCTGTGTCGATGATCTTTCTTCTTCCCTTATTTTTTGAATCAAATTTTGAATCAAGGTTTGAATCCTTTTCTTTGATCTCAGACACCAATGATTATTTTGAGAGACATTCATCAATGTTGTGCCAAGGTCTTTTGTGGAAATTGCACCACTTTCCAATGTCCTTCTTCGTCTTTCCATTACCCTTCTTTTCTTGTGGCTTGGACAATTTTTCAGGAGGATGATTTTTAGGGCCATCTTTATCATACTTTGGTTTTTGCGCATTTGCAGACCTGAACTCTCATTTGTTCTAGTGCCTAAATTTATTCTCAATTTCGACAACATATATATAGGCATCTCCCAGTGATGAGATGTCCATGAAATCCATTTCGGTTTGGATGTACCTATGCAGAGCTCCATGGTATTTCAGAACCAGATGTCGCTTGGAGTCTTTGATACCCAGCTTGGTGTGTAAGGTATGGAAATTATTTGTGAACTCTGACACTGTTTGGCCCCTCTCTTGCCGCAATGTGGCCCATCTCATGTATTGGTTGTCATAGTTACCAACAAGGTAATACTATTCTTTGACCGCATCCACACAAAAATCCCAAGTGGGCTCAACCCCATATATTCCAAACTCCTTTGTGGAACTTTGCTCCTAGTAAATTTCCCACCAATGTTTGACATGGGGGAGAGCCTTAAGGAGTGTGAAGGTGATATTTTCCCTATCAGAAAAATTGTGAACAATGAAATAACCTTCTAGAATATTTAACCATTTTTCTAGGGCATCTACATCTATCTGACCTTCAAATATGGGAATATCAAAATTAACTTGTACCTTGAAAGGAGAGGTTCTTCCAAAGTGGTCGTTTGATGAAGACGTTCCTGCTGTTATCGGCAGGCATTGAAGGAAGTGGGGAAAATTCTCCATCATTTCGTCCCTCTGTCGCGTGAGAGCTTTCTCAAACAACAGATTAATAGAATATTATGCTCCATCATTTTTCTTTTCTTCCACCATGGAGGGTTTCTTGGGCGTGTGAGAGAAATTTTACTCAAGAGAGACAAGCTCAATACCCAACTTGCTATACTCAGACCTCGTCGGGGACATGCACTGAAAAAGGATCATGCTCTGATACCACTAATCTGGATTATTTTCAACACGAAATGAGAGAGGAGATATAATAAATAAATGTACAGAGATATATCATATATCCAATAATATAACAAATATATATTAGAGATATAAAAATAAACACATAGATACAGTAATACACAATTTCTATTAATGAGCGAAATGTACAAAGACTGTAAAAATACAGAGTGAAAGACTCGCTAGAATTGTGGCAGCTTATCTCTAAGAAGAGATGTGATGGCTACACTCATTCGCAAGAAGATGATTGTTACAATGAGGCTCCTAAGTCCTTTTTAACATAAGTAAAATAAAAAACCCTAACCCTGGAAGATGAAAATCCAGAAGGTTTGTGGGCCCTGATGGGGGTAGTTGATACGCCAACTTCTCGAGGGCATAACTTTTGCATACGATCTCTGTTCGGGGTGCTCGATACACCGTTGGAAAGGTTTAACCGAGAAGAACACATTTTGGCTAGCCCAATAAATATTTTTGAACAGTATGTTGGGCCTGAAATCCCCAAAAAACGTCGTTTAGGGCCTCAAAACGACCCTAGAAGTTTGGGACCCGAAAAACTGTCGAAAAACTGTCGAGGTGGAAAACTCAATTTTGAGCTAGTGGAATAGGTGGGTGGCCACCGATATCCACCTAGATCAATTTTCCATTAGTAGCATATATAATATTATGTTGTGCCACACAGGTACCTAAACATTCTTTTGACAACGATCCAGTGCTCTTTCTCAAGTGTCGACCTGTACCTTCTCAATAATCCCACTACATGAGCAATGTTTGGTAGAGTACAGACCGTCACATACATTAGACTATTAACAAAATGGGTATAGGGAACACATACCATTCCCTCTATCTCTTCATATGTCTTTGGACACTGCTTAATAGTTAGTTTTTCTCCCACGGGAATTGGTACCTTGACTGATTTGCAATCTTGCATGTTGAAACGTTTCAAAACTCTTTCAATGTACTTTCTCTAATTTAACCAAATATTTCTAACTGTCTGATCTCTCTTAATATCCATTCCCATAATGAAGTTAGTGGCAACGAGATCCGTCTTGTCGAACTTGGAGGATAGTTGTGTCTTCACCTCCTTTATAACATCCATGTTGTTTCTAACCAATAACATGATGTCGACATACAAAGTTGCATATATGAAAAAACCACCTTATTCCTTAGAATATACACAATGATCAATCTTACTTCTCACAAATCACAAACTAAGAATGTATGTGTCAAACGTTTTGTGCCACGTCCCTGGTGATTGCTTCAGTCCATAAAGGGATATATTTGATTTGCACACCATCTCTTTATTTCCCTTTACTACAAATCCTTCGAGTTGTTTCATGTAGATTTATTCTTCCAAGTCCCCATGTAGGAACGCTGTCTTCACATCCATTTTATCTATCTCAAGATCAAATGTTGCAGTCAGAGACATTAGCACTCTAATAGATGTTAATTTTGCAACATGAGAGAAAATCTCACCAAAGTCGACTCCCTCGACTTGGGAATACCCTTTCGCTACCAGTCAATCTTTGAACTTCTCAACTTGACCTGTTGTATTCAATTTTTTCTTGAGCACCCACTTGCTATTGACGAGTTTCCTTCCATTAGGTATTTTGACCAAATTACATGTCTCATTCTTGTGCAAGGAATCCATGTCTTCGACCATGGCCTCCTTCAAGAGTTTACCCTTTGTTGAGTTAACTGCCTCCCTGACCAACTTGGGCTCATCATCAGTGGTAGATAACACAAATGCAGAATGGAAATCAAGTGGACTGTACCACTCAAATGGTTTCCTTACTCGTTCATACCTCCTTATAACCAAAGTCAATTATTGCACCTCTTCATTTGATTTAGTTGACTCATTTGAATCCAATTCTTCATTCCTCAACTCAAACACCATCTTCTCTAGTTCTTTATCCATTTGATCCTCTTTATTCCTAGAAGTTCCTCCAAATTCCCTAAAGATCACATCTCGAATATACACTATTTTCTTCAACACCGGATTCCATACCTTATATCATTTCATTCCATCCTTCTAGCCGATGAAAATACACTTGATTGTCTTATTGTCCAGCATGTTCCTCTTTTCCTTGGGAACATGCAAAAATGCATCACAGCCAAAGACTCTGATATGTGAAAGTGAAGGATTCTTACCAAACCATACCTCATGTAGAGTCCAGTCGACTAGCACTGATGAAGGAGACCTATTTACCAAATATTTTGCAACATCGACTGCATCTTACTAGAATTATCATGCAAGCCCAGCACCAATAAGCATGCTCCTTGCCTTTTCCATCAACGTCATGTTCATTCTTTCAAAAAATCCATATTTATATGGGGTATATGGTGTGGTATTTGGAATTATATGCCACATTGCTTGCAAAACTACTTAAACTCATTTCCACAAAACTCACTTGCATTGTCATTTATTAGCACCTTGATCTTCTTATCTGCTTGGTTTTCCACAAGACATTTAAATTCTTTGAACTTCTCGAAAACCTCTATTTCTTCCTCAAGAAATATAACCATGTCTTCCTAGAGAAATCATCTATGAAGGAGACATAATATAGAGGCCCATACACATAACTATGTATCAATTCCAAAAACCATTTTTCTCCTATAGCTCCAGATGGGAATCTAACACGATTATGTTTTCCATAGATGCAATGTTCACAGAAATTGACTTCTAAATTACACTTAGGAAAACTTTCGACCATACATTTGCTTGGCATAGCTCAAATTCCTTTTACACCAATATGTCCCATTGTCTAGTGTGATAGCACGGTTGGGTCAAATTGACAAAGAACATTCAAGTTGAGTGGATTCAAGTCATCCCGAGTCGATTCAAGTCGAGTCCACTTCAAAAATATCAATGTTGTTGCATCCAATTGAGCTGAATCTCCCTAATAACTTGTATAGGGTTCCAATATGTACTCCTCTCATTAATACCATCACTCCCCTAACCATTTTGCACATATCCTTCTAAAATAAAGAGTGCACACCTCCATAATTCATTTTGTTGAGAGATATCAAATTTCTTGCCAAACCCTAAATATGTATCACACCTTGAAATATATATACTCCTCCCATCCTATAACGTCATTCAAACGCTTCCTCGTCCAACAATTTTGGTTTTTGATTCGTCCCCCAAGAACACATCGCTTTCTTCATATCTATGATATTTGTAGAACCATTCCATGTGAGGTGTCATATGAAAATATGCATCTAAGTTGATCAACCAAACATCATGATCCAACTTTGTACTAGCCGATGCTAGATACACATCTCCTCCTTTATCTGGATTAGTATTTCTCTTAGTTGATTTCTTCTCGCGGATCATATATTGATCTCACTCACTTTCAACTTGCAGTATCTATTGTAATTCCCATCTTTACCACATTTATAGCATATTCTCATCAACTAAACCAGGTATTTATATCTACCCTTTGACTTCAACTTCCTAACAAATAAGTTTCCCTTACCTCTGTCGATCAGTTGACCTCTCACCATCAAGAAATCCTTGGTTGATCCTTCCATGTTCTTCTGCCTCATTTCCTCTAGACGTAAAGATTCAACCATGTCTTCAATCATTAATGTGTTCGAATTAATCTTGATAACCAAGACTAAACTATCCCATGAATCTGGAAAATAACACAATAGACTAATACATTCCCCCCCCCCCGATGATTTTAATGTCCACTGACAATAAATGACTTAGTATAGTATTGAATGCATTCAAGTTCTTTGTTACTGAGCTCCAATCACTCATCCTCAAAAGATACAATTTCTTTCGAAGAAACAACTTGTTTACTAGGTATTTCGATTGATAGAAGCTTCCCAACTTGTCCCACAGTTTCTTTGCAAATTCTTCACCTAAGACATTCAGCAATATCGAATCTGCAAGACAACGTTGAATCACAATCATTTCCCTCCTTTCAAGTTTCTCCCATTCTTCCTTTGACATACTCGTTGGAATTGTTCTAGGACTCACAACTACCCATTATTCTCCATCTACAAGGAGATCTTCCATTTTAAGCTTCCAATGCTCAAAATTCTGGCCATTAAATTTTTCGATCTCTATCCTCGAACTACTTTCCATTTATTTTAAGCACATATTAAACATCATTGTCTTACAACTCCCACTGGACTTAGGTTTAGTTCATATCCAATATATTCTTAACCTTTCTCTGATACAACTTATACAAAGCAAAAAAATGAGCTATGATACCACTTGTAGAGAAATGATACTCACACTAAACCAACCAGAAAAGAGAAGACTTACTTAAACAGAAAATCAACAATGAAAAACACACACATACACATAGATTTTACCCTAGAGTATCTCCTTGAGTGTAACTGGGAAAACCAACATTCCTTGAGTGTCTCCTTCTCTCTTGTTGTCTTATTCAATCATAGAATAAATAGTTACATGACTAACCTTAGTCTACACCTAAGACACAATCATCATCCTACTCTCTTACTCTACACAAGAACAACCCTGCAACCAATTCAGCTTACATCTACAAGACCCTTACGATTCTACAACAACATCAACAATTCTAACATTTTACAGTATTACATCCCACCATATTTATAAGATTTACAACATCAAAAACCCTAAATCATGGCACCCAAAAACGATTACAGATCCATGAAGATGATTAGTTGCAATCTCGTGAATCTCGGGATTTTGTTACAATCGACTACCCGTCAAACTTCAATCGGCTACAAACCAGTCAACCACTAATCAAAATTCAATCGGTCTCCAATCGAATACCACTCGAACTCCTATCAACCTCCTATTGGATGACCTCTCAATCTTCCAGTCGATCACTTTGACCTTCGACTTATCCATCCAATCAAACATTCACCCAGTCAATACACCTCAACTAGCTAGTCGATTTCACTGATTTTTCACTACAAAGAACATAACGACCCAACAATAATGACTCAAGGAAGATGGAGGGCATCATCAAATAGAAAATTCCTACCAATCTCATTTCATTTAGGAGATTTATGGGAGAAACACAATACCTTTTTTTTAATTAAGGCTTCCATTAAACTCTATAAAATGGAAAAAATATGTATATATTTTAATACAAAAACGTATGTACTACCACTGTAACCTCCACTAGCAGGTCCAAAACTCAAAAATTGAAGTTGTCTTATGGAAAAACATCCCCATAATATAGTGATATTCATAGTCATAAATATTAAAATAAAATAACCAAAAGCCTTATGACTGATACATACAATTCCCCTATGACCCACCTAAATGTAGGGAGAGGTTGGTGATGGGCCTCTCCATTATAGTATCTTGAGGCCCACTTTTGGGACATTTTGGCCATACTTGTAATCTATAAACCCCTTTTTTGTTTAACACACCACCCACACTAAGAGGGGGGGGGGGGTGAATTAGTGTGTGGACTATTCTAACTTTTTCTTCTCACGGGTTAGTATTTAAAACATATTTGAACATATTAAGAACAATCAAATCATAATTACAATGGACACAGAGACACCAGATGTTTGTATTAGCTTTTGTATAATTGATATGAATATCGTAATATAAATATATGTGAAAGAGGATTTTCCTAGCATCAATTGATTTGTTTCAGCACCAACTGAAGTAAGGAGCACCAACTCTCATGCAAGACCCAGCTTGCTGCAAGACCTAGCTTGTTGATAGAACCCATTCTATCCAACTAGAGTTTATTCAACTCCAGTAGTAGTGATCCATTATAGAATCAACTCTATCTCATGATCAAAGGTATATCATAAAACACTCATCACCGCATTTCATCTTCTCTCTGAAATTTGTGCCTTCTTCGCTTTATCTTTCATCTGATATCTTCACACAATCTTTTCTTCTACATCCCTCTCTTATATCCACACAGACCTCGGGCCCAGATCCACCTCTTCACTTCACAAGCCACGCTTCATACAAAAGCATCGTTTCAAGTGAACCAATCATGGTTTTATTTATAGTGTCTTATGCTCAAAACTTGCTTAAGTTATTGAGTCGACCTGTGCAATAACCAACTTGTTCATTAACAACTTTGGGACCACCAAAGATCATCATTTTCGGGTCTTCAACGTTACACCTAGAATCCTCTTTCCTTTCACAAATCGATCATAGTCATGGATCGATTTCCTTTGTCTCTGTTCTAACAGAGATCGACACTTCCTTAAAACCATGTTCATATGATCAATGGCATAGAACCACATGCTTAACAACTTCAGCGACCCATACATTCTGCCCTTTAAAATATCTTGACCATATGACCGACGGCGGTGACCTCACGTTAGGTGAGATGAGTGCATGAGTGCTTATCAATTCAATGGCCACGATTCATTCTCCCGATGATATGGACGATTGTCGGAACTTCGGGTCTTCGCCCTTCGGGTCTTCGTGGCTTCAAACCTTTCAAATCTCCCGAATACGATATCGTCGATTAGATCGGATGGTTCACATTACATCTCGGAACCAGATAAATGGTTAGCATTAATCCTTACACTCATCCTTCATTGCTTAATCCAACGGCTAGGACTTAATCAAGAAATGAGATGTATGGACACCTTTTACTCCATGACTTTGTCTATTATTCTTATGYTATCCTTCCACTGTATTTTGATCAACGGTTGTGAGTGCAACCGAACATCARATCGACAGTCGAGATCTCATTCGGGTCTTTGGACTTCGGATATTTCAAGTCTCAACCCCTTCTTTCTTTGTACGTCGATATTCTGGAGCTGACAAACAGCTGATGTGTGTCCCTCTCGGATTAACGATCGAGATGTCCTCGGGTCTCCGAACTTCGGATATTTCAAATCTCAACCCATTCTTTCCTCCATATGTTATTCTTCTGGAGCTGACAATCCACTGACGCGTGTCCCTTTCTCGATCAATGGTCGAGATCCTTTCGCGTCTCTGGGGTTCGGAGATTTCAAATCTCAAAACCCCTTCTTTCCTCTGGAGTGATCACCTGTTGTGTAAGTCATCAACGGTGGAGACTACTTGATGTCAGTTAATGTTTCTGCTTACACTATCCTTCCACTGTAGTAGATCGACAATCAGGAATTCTCCCGAAGTGATCTTTCATATCAGACGTCTTGTGTCCACTTCGAGACTCCGACATTCGGGACTTCGAGACTTTGGGAAAGTGCTAGTGGTATATCTCCTGAAGAAAAACTCTCGGAGTAACGTAAGTTGCTTACGTCACTTGCTGACATGTCAGGAGTCGAGTAGTTGCCACGTGTCACTCTGATTCATGATTTGCACGTACCAAAAATGTCAATTCAGCTTGACACATGTCGTTCTCTAACTATGCCACATGTCCTTGCTAACGTAGATTGCTGACATGGATCCCCATGTGGCACGTGTTCATGTTGACGTGGTCTGCCACACTTTCTTGCTTACGTGGTCTATTGATCAAGAACCCTGATCCAACAGTCCTCATTATGTCCTCCAAATCCGACAGTCCTTATTCACTTTGGATTTCCGA
>ML778528.1:1174392-1190865 GCA_009831015.1 Picea engelmannii
TTTGGAGCTATAATATTTGATGATCTAATCTAATTGCGGGATTGGAACTAGCGAGTATTTTAATTCTCCTTCCAAACTCTACAATTTATCCTTGTCGTTGATCTGGATTGCAGATCCAACGGTCACGGTCCTCCAACGATCCTCAAGCCCAAGGTCACTCATATGACTGTCGTCCGTTATATTTAGACGATCAACATGGTCAACCTTGATCGAACGGCTGTTGAGGCTTCTCGTTCTGAGCTTACGCTTTTTCTATGCATTGGTCGACTTCTCAATTTTCCATCGATCTCGATGACACTTTTGCAATGCACTCTTCCATCTAAGCTTTGATCTCTGCATTTGCTAACCCTCCTGATATTTTATCATAGGAACATTGTTGATCCTATCGTGATCAACAATAATCACGAATTGCTTCAGCGTACCCCATTTTCCCTTCTGAGCTTTTGATATTCATGTTGCTCGCTCTTCATGTTCGCTATCATAGGAACATTGTTGATCCTATCGTGATCAACAATAATCACGTACTGTGTTTTCCCTTTTGAGCTCTTGATCCTCATATTGTTCGCTCCTCCTCCTGAGCTTGTGCTTTCGATCTCTGCATATTGTTTGACATCTTCTCTTGACTGATACACCGTTGACATCAATGACAATCTTATCTCTAGTAGTTCATCATTAAGAATAGATCATCACATAGATTGTTGACATCAATGACAATATGTCCAACATTTTTTACCTGATCAATATAAGTATATATGTTTTTGTGAAATTGATTGATTGATGGAATGTGTTGAATAATTGAGTGTGTGTTTTAGCTATGGTTTCATAATTTTATGGATGCCTAAATGTTAAACTAACCCATGCTCCAAGCAGGTTGAATCAAGAAGGAATCCTACTCCATCATTGCATGAGAATAAAAGGGGATTGTGTCCCCTCATCCATCCAAAGACTTGAAAATTCCTCAACCATCCAAGGTACCAAATCTATCATGATCAATTCGAGTACTTGACTCAAGGAAGGAAATCTAGGAACATATTTGATCCATATATCTTAGGACCCTAATTATAGGGATCTTAGAGACACATGCCTTTAAATAAAGGATTGATTGAAGCATTGATTGATGTAACCTCTTAGACATGTAAGTAGGAGCTATCAACTAACCCTAGGAAGTTAGTCAATTTGTTGAGCATTAAGCATTCTTAGAGAATTCAAACTCCTTTAGAGATGTATGGTTACTATGAGCTAGTATGCTAATGAAGATTGTGTACTTTCATATTTGATGTCACTAGTATTATTTTAGGTTCCCTATAGAATCCTTGAGTAGGGCCCACTCAAGGATGAACAAGGAACCTTTGTATTGTTGTTTCATTCCTTTGATTTTAATCTTATTTAGTTCATTTTTCTCACATTTTATGTTGTGCATAAATTTCAGCATTTCCTGTAGCAACATTTCATTTCATATGGTAGCACTTTATTTCATGTAGCAGAATTTCTAGCATATCGTTGCAAGTAGTTTTGCGGTATTTTTCAATCATCAAGGAGGATCTATTAACTTTGGATTTATTCATATTTACAACATGTTACATCATAGGTAATTAGTTTTGTTTTTCCATGATTTAATTCATTTTTTGCAGTAGGATAATTTGTTGTAGGATTACTTTGTTTTCATTAGGATAGCTTAAGATAAATTCAACTTTGTTTTCAGAAAGTTCATTTATTTACTTTGGATCATCAACCTAAAACTATCTTGCTTGGATTTACAGACTTGCATCCCAAATTTCCTTGTTGTTAGGATAAGCAGGATTGGTCCCTAAGCTACATGATCTTTTCAATTATGTCTTCCAGATTTCTTTCAAGTTAAATTACAACTTTATTTCAAGTTAAATTGCAACTTTCTTTCAGTTGAACTGCATCTTTCCTTTAGGTAGTGTTGAATTGATTATTATCCTTTTCCTTTGCTTAAGTAACCCATGCAATTTTAGGATGAATATGTTTCCTTCTTAGATAGATGCATGTATGAAGTTTTCACACATAGTGCATAGTATCTCTCAAGTTTGTATGAACCTTGGGTTGACATTTAAAGTTGTATGTTGAGGAGTACAATAGTTTTGTTTCTATTCTTTGGCCCATCACAATTTTTGGCATCGTTGTAGAGGAGGTGCTAAAAATTGCATACATTCTATCATTTTTTATTGTTAAAAATAAAAATAAAAAATAGCTTTAGATTGCATGCATTTCATCAAGAAAATTGTATATATATATATATATATATATATATATAGAATGCATTCCTTGACCTAGAGACAAGTTTAGAAAACTCTTACCAAAATCTCCCACTATTGAAACAAGACCCAGCAATCAAGAACAACAACAAGTTGATTGTGAGGTAGCCATCCAAGAGGAAACCAACATTTGTGTTTACTTATTAGAGGAGGAAGCAATAAATTTCGCAAATCTCTCAGAATAAGAAGGATCCCCATCTCATCACACAGTGATTAATGATGTAGACAAATATGAAGTCTTTGATTTTCCCATTCAGGAAACCAATGGGGAAACCAAGATGAAAAAAATTAACCCCTCTACTCTTCCTCACTTCCATGGTATTACTACAGAAGACCCTGACACTTTTCTATTTGAGTTTGTAGTTGTTTGCAGACATGTCACATGATCAAAATCTCAAGTTATTTCCCTCTACACTGAAGGAATCATCCTTGAGATGGTTCATGAGCCTAGAAACGAACAACAATGGTAGATAGGACCAAATGAACTACTAAACCTTCATTGAAAAGTATAGGGACTACTGCAAAGCTATGGACACAAGAGATGAGATCTTCATAATGATCCAAGGAGAGTATGAGTTCTTGGAAGGCTATGAGGAAAGGTTCAAACTCAACTACAAGAGATCTTGTAGCTGTACATTGGATGAAAACTCACTAAAACTTGTCCTACTCAAAACAATAAGAGAGGAATTCATGGATACCTTGAAACTTATTGCAAATGGAGACATCTTCTAGCTAGTGTATGATGATATCAAACAAATATTCAAGAATTAATCTAGATCGACAAGGAAGAAGGGCAGGAATGGTAACAATATGGTAACATAGTCATGCAACCCTACAAATATTACTAAGAATGAAATAAAAGGATTATTAGAGGATATGAAAATTGATATTTTTCACCCAGTATCCATGAAAATGGACACATTACAAATCAAGAAGAAAGAAGGGGCATAGAGGGCTTTGGCCATTTTGTGTCCTAGATGGAGAAAGAAGCACCCCATAAATGAATTCCCACTCAATAATGTAGAGGTTTGTGCAATTTTTGAATACCCACATCCAACTAACAAGTTCCCTTCCTTTTCAAGCCTAAGAGATGCTTATTAAGGGGTTGAAGAGAATGTGGAACCATTATGCTTCATCAACCAAAGGAAACCAAGATTTCCTAGGCCATTTAAACTTAGGTATTCCCTACACTCACCCTCAGTACTTTGGCAGGTATAACTCATAAATGCATTCTCAACCTTGGTACCAACCTAATCCACCTACTTTCCCTATGAAAAACCAATGGAAATATCCAAATTAGTCTTTCAATCCCACTTATCAAACATTTCAATCTGAACCTCCAATGAAAAACCTTCAGTGGACTAATCCTCCACAAGGATGGAGACCACCAACCCAACAGTAGCAAGCATTTCTTTCACCTCCACTTGAATAAAGCAATGCTTCCATAAGTGTAGTGCCACAACCACAAAAATAACCATAGTTTCCTACCCAACCAACACCTAATCCAAACAATATGCAAGTCCAACCTATGTATAATAATTAGATAACATATCAAACCTACTCTATGGATCTTCAAGAGATCAATCTTAGAATAGGGAAGGTACTAAAGGCTCCTCCTCTCACTACCAAACCTATAGAAGACATACGTTTTGAGAAAGAGGATACATCACCATAAGAACAACCTATCTCTCAATAAGTTCCACATTATCCTAAAGGGATAGACACCAAGAATACCTACACATCTATAGAAAATAACCTCTTAGAGAACTTAAGAATATGTGTCAAAATCCCTCTCCTCTAGGCCATTAAGAATTTTCTTATCTATAAAATGTTTATCAAGGAAGAATGCCTTAAGAAACCTGGAAGGAAGAAAAAGGACCCTCCTATAATCAATATGATATGCCAACTAGCAAACCTTATGCTAGGCAAAGTGTTTGTCCCTAAGTACTTAGATCCAGGCAACCCTGTAGTAGATCTCTACATCAAGAAAAGTCTCATACAAAATACTTTGATATACTTAGGGGTAGCCATCAATGTCATGAAAAATCATACTACACTTAGACTAAATGTTCAAGGATTGCTAAGATACACACCTATTGTTCTCCAATTAGAAGATAGATCCATTGTGAATCCTAGAGGAATATCAGAGGATGTAATGGTGTCTATTGATTCCTAAGAGTATCCAACTGATTTCATAGTCCTTCAGACCAAGTCCAAATTGAATGTATACCCTCTCATCCTAGGAATACCATGGTTAGCTACATCAGATGCATATATCACTTGTGGGGCAGGAAATATGACCATTACCAATGGCCAATCCCAAAAACAACTTGTCCTCTAACCCCCTACCAAGCCATTGATTGAAGAAGAAATTCCTATATGGGTAGGACAAGAAGAACAAGATATACTTCAGACATTTATTTATTCTCTCTTAACCATTGAGACAATCCTAGCCAAGAAAAACGCAGATGAAGACACTTTCATCTCCAATTTTATACAAAATTTGTACCCTACTGCTATAAAAATTGATGGTTTTGATGAACAAGAAAAACCATAATAGCCTAAACATTATGTTTATTTGAAAGAGTATTTATGGAAAAATTTACTCACTACTGAGATTAAAAAAACAACAGTGAAGACATTTGAAATATTCACTTCAAAAACTCTAAAAATCAACACTAGTTTGATTGATGGACAAGAGAATAAATTTTTTGTTGTCCTTAGGAATCATACTGCATCTTTTGCATGAGATTACAAGGACATGAAAGCAATACATTCAGAAATTTCTTATCATATCTACATCAAGGATGATTGTGTACACATTATTCAACATCAAAGGTGAATGAACCTTGCTCTAAAAGACATTGTCAAAGAAGAACTACAAAAACTATTAGATGCAGGATTCATTTATCCTATTTCTTATAGTAAATGGGTCTCACCCTTGGTTATTGTGGCTAAGAAGAATGGAAAATAAAGAGTATGTGTGGATTACATAGAACTTAACAAAACCACTAGGAATGTCATTTCCCCTTTACTTTCATTGACCAAGTACTATATGTCCTATAGGAAAAATGTACTTCTCATTCTTAGATGGGATTAGTGGGTACAATCAAATTCAAATAAGTGTCGGGGACTAAAATAAAACCACCTTCACTTGTCCTTGGGGAACATTTTCTTACAAGGTCATTCCCTTTGTCCTTTGTAATTATCCTACAACCTTCCAAAGAGTTTTATTGAGCATCCTTTTAGATTCATCCATGACACTGTAGAAATGTACATGGATGACATCACATGTAACACTCCAGTTTTTACCCTCGAATTAGAAATGTATAATTGTATATATAATGAATGGTGAAGGGCCAAACAATGTAATACGTAAACACTATACATTGAAAAATAATAAAATGAAATACATCGTCGTCGACCACATAAAGACATCGACAGATTCATGGGGGGGCTATGATTCCACAAGAGAGGGGGTTGAAATGGGGGTTTGAGGGAACTCCATATCCCTATAATCCTATGCCATTTTTCCTAAATCCATTGCCTAATTATCCCCTTTGACTCATTAAATGCATGTAATATGGTTGGTGGAAGAGTCATCTCACCTAGTTATGAGAGAATGGGATAAGCACACTCATGATGGGAATTGTATCATTGAATGCATGTAATAGGTTGAGTAAGAGACAACATGGGATGCGTACAATAATTCTTGGGAATTGTGAGAGTTAACCATGCAGGGAAAAGGAAATTTAAGTAGAAAAGAGAATATTTTTTTCAGCTAACAAGAAGTGAGGAAAATCGAAGCTAAGTGTTAGAAAAAGTATGGCCATCTATACTGTGTATTGAAGACAACTTGTTGAAGTGGTAATTATGCTAAGAATGAGGATGACATGTGTGTAAGTGAATTTTTGTTGAGATATTACCCAAAGGAGCATGTGTAAATGATGATGTGCACACTCCTATTATAGTTTGATTTCTTGAAGACACCAGTTGAGAGATTCCTGCCTGTTATGTACTAGAGCCTTGGAAGGGGGTGGAGATTGTCTAAGGGACTGTCATGCAGAGAAGGAAATCTCATCCCTTGGGTTATGAAAACTGATGGGGAAGAGATTTGGGTGGTTGGAATGGTTGTAAGAGTCGAGTCACTATGAGTTTATTGGGTATTGGGTTGTTTGAGTGGACATTAGCCAGGCATAAGAACATGTTTGTCCTTGTGGACTCATAACCCCATCTTAGTGGTGACCTTTTGTTGAGAGAACTAGAGCAACAAATTCTATGGTTGTGTGAAACGTATATCAATTGTAGTTGGTTCTACAAGTCTTGATAAAGATAATTTTCATGGCCACATGCTTTTTTTTAAGCTATCCATGCATCATTCTATTACTAAAAAAAGGAAAATTTACAAAAAAAAATTGTTGGCTTGTCGTTGGGGAAACTAGACCAACAACATAGAAGCAATTTGTGTTGTCCTCTTGTTCTTATAAGTAGAAAAAATAGTAAATTGCAAAGTCTAAAAACATAGCTAGTGCAATAGAGGCCAAGAGGATTTCTAGTTTTAGCATGATAAATAGAAAGAGGTGGGACAAACGCCTCCAAACCTATGAAACTAATAGACAAAAAAACTAGTATAAAGAGCATGAGAAATAGTGTTGGCATATTGGTGAACCCCACAGGAAGATTTTCTTGTTGCTAGGGAGGATCCATGTTTGCGCAGTCCATTCCGATGTCTTTTCCTGCAATCATATTAATCTTGTGACCCATTTCCCTGAGTTTCCTTTGGACGTCATCCAGTTGAAGGATAATTTCTTGGTGGGCTTCATTTATTTCCACGAGGAATTTTCCCATGAGAGTATCGATAATCCAATACAGGTACATCGTCTTCAAGTAGAGGGTGGATCTATTCCGATAAGAACTCGGGTCAGCAACCCATGAGCCAATATTTGCGTCCACAACTTCATTGTCAATGAAATTTCGTAGAACTAGAGCATATGCTAGCCACATGTTTAATTATTGTCTAATTGTTGTATTTTATTTTATGTTTATGTATGCTTAAACGTTGTTGTTTGCATAAAAAATTTGCATTCACTGGTTTTAAATTATCAATGGTTGCATGAGCATTTTTATTATGTTGTGTGCATGCATTCATATTAAAATGGTATCAGAGATGAGTTATGTTGAATTTGGCTTAGTGATGTGCTAAGGGTGGGATCTAGGCATGTTATAGATTGGTATCAAAGAAAAGGTTTCAACACCGAACCCATATGGGCCAAGGACCAACGTGAATTTGGAAAATTTGTTGTAGTAGAGTTTCAATCTACACTGAAATTGAGAAAGATGGTAGAATCAGAGTGAAATCCCTGAATTTTGGGCGAATTATGCACATAATTATACAAATGGATGTCGAGTTAATAGACACAAATTCGAATTTGGCTGTCGAAAGATAAGTCCAGAGCTTCCATGTCAATCGAGAAAAAAAATGGAAAAGTTATAAAATTTTCGAAAATTATAAAATTTTTGAAAATTATAAATTTTTGGGAAATTTTAAACTTATTGAAAAAATTCCATACAAATGATGATGTAAGGAAGAGGTCACAGCATGAAATTTGGTGTTTTCATGGTGGTTGTAAAGTTTAGCGAATTCTACAGCTCAAATCACATTTAATCTTGAGATCAACGGTCTAGATTTGTCTTGGATTTTCATAAAAAAAAAATCAAGTTAAATGAGTTCATTGAAGAAGAATTTTTAAGTTCGACAATGTGAATAATTTTTTAATTTCACCGATGGAGGAGAAATTTTGAAGTTCGTTGATGGAAAAAATTTGAGGTTTGTCAATGGAGGAGAAATTTTGAAGTTCACCGATGGACAAAATTTGAAGTTTGCAAATGGAGGAGAAATTTTGAAGTTCATCGATGGATAAAATTTAATTTTTTCCGATGGACGACAAAATTTGAAGTTTGTTGATGGAGGAGAAATTTTGAAGTTCGTCGATGGAAAAAAATTCAGTTTCTTTCATGGAGGAGAAATTTTGCAGTCCGATGATGGAAAAATTTGATAATCATCGATGCAAGAAGAATTTTGAGGATCGTCGATGGAAGGAGAATTCCACAGATCGTTGATGGAAGAAGAATTATGGCAATCATCAATGGAAGGATAATTCCATGGATCGTCGATAGAAGAAAAATTTTGGGAATCGTTCATGGCAGAAGAATTTTTGGAATTGCAAATGCAGAAAGAATTTTGAAGTCCGTCGATAGAAATATTTTTAGTTCGCCAATGGAAGAAAACATGAGTTCATCGATAGAAGAATTGCTCAACTCATCAATGAGGGTGGTGAAATGTCCATATCAGGGGTTGAATGGTGGACATCAATGCTACAAAAACAACCATGTGCCATGCCACATCATTAGATGATCACATATGTTTTAAAAAAAGTCATTTAGAGCCAAAATCATTTTTTTCTATATCAGGAGTAGGTTAACAACAAATTAGGTGAAATTTTGGGGTTAAGTCCGCAATGTCTAGGCCTACAAAAGTTCCATTGAGGGCCACTATCCAATTCTAATTCAATTTTATAGAAACAGAAAATTAGAGGTTTTGAAGAACAAGGTGGCAAACTTTGACAGAGGCCCTGTTATTGATGAAACTTTTACAGTGAGTCTGAGAACCAGGCATGAAGATACCTAGTTGGGTTTCTGGCCAAATTCCAAAGCATTTGTGGTGGAGATGCTAAAACAATTCAAAATTCACTATTATGGGACACTTTTTGGAGATTTTTTATATTTTCAGAGGAGGAAAAGGGACCCCCAGTCACAAATCTGGAAAAAAATATTTACTCAACATTTTGCTTCCTCAACAAGATGGACAACTTTGTTTGACTGAAGTTCTCCCAGTTTTTCTAGTTTGAGAGATAGGAGTTTTCACTCGAAATTCTAAGTATGGAGAAAATGTAAAAAAAAAAATCGATAATTCCATATCGTTGTAAAATTCGACTGAAGCATTGGATCACCAAAACGAAACTTTTGTGTATCCACAATCATAAATTGTATCTGCACCCAATATAAAAAAAATCTTGGTTCCTGAGATATTGTGTTCTACATCTAGCAAAAAAGGTCTCTTGGATAAATTGCTTCACTAAGAACAGGGCACAGTTGATTATAAATGGAAAAAATTCAAAAGATTGTAAATTTTAGCTCAAAACTTAGAATGAGGCATGAGTATAGTCATTGGAAATACGATTTAGAGGAGAACGTGTCAAAAGAACTAGAATTTGGTTGAGTTCATCCATACTCTTCATAAATTGATATGAAGAATGACATGTAGCCTAATTAATGAAATATTTTACAATATGTATAATTTTTTATAATGATTGTTGCATGCACATTTTTGCAAAATTAGGGGTATATGCAAAACAAATCAAACTCAGTGTGAAGACTAGAGAGATGGATGATACACGAGGTTCTTACAAACATGGAGATGAAATCAGAGGATTAAATATCAGCCTAGGAAATGTAGAAATAGATTCCAATGGACATAGAAGTAGGGTGGAGCTTGTAGAGTTGATGAAGAGCTTGCAGAGAAAAGTGTATATCTACAAATCAGATAATGAAAGGTTGATAAGATATCAAGACGCGTAGAACCAAATTAATTATCGCATGCTACAGAGTCTTAATAACTTGCAAATAAAAATCAACAAGGATTCTGACATAAGACACGTGGTCAGTGCAAGGCATGCAATAGAGCGTGGATCTCATGGTAGGAGAGATGCTTACATAGGGCCTACGAACTCAAGAATTATTAGCTATCATCACCATTCACCTAGACATTCAACCAAAAGAGCATCTGCATTATCCGAATCATAGAGTATCCCAATTAGGTCCCTTGTCAGACATTGAAGGAGAAGGCATGAGTTAGATAGCTTGCAAGGAGAGCTCAGGAGGCTCAATCCACCAACATTTGTTGGAGATAGTAGGAAGGGTAAAGAAGTTGAATCTTGGTTGTTGGACATGAGAAAATATTTTTAGTTGCAAAATTACTCATTAAATATGGAAGCAAGAATCGACATATATCATCTTCAAGGGAAGGATTCTATGTGGTGGGACCAATTGAAGCAAGGGGTTTTTGATGATCTTGCAACTTCTCCCTTCGAGGTAATTTTTGATGGGATCCCTTTAATTTCTAGTATGAATGGATCACAGTTTATTGGCCCGGGCCTCCGAGGTGGTGGGCATTGTAACATCCCCACTATAATCCCTATTTTAATTAATTCTTATGTATATGTAATATGTGACTACGACCAAGCGATGTAATATATGAATTGTATTTCTATGTTTTAATAATAAAAATGTGATGCCAACTGCTAAGGGGACATGGAAAAGAGATGTGGGATGAATTTATCCACAAGAGAGGGGAGTGTCTAGGATAATGGCCAAGAGGGGTCCAAGGGGGAATTACCCATGTATATTAATCCAACTCATTTTCCTAAATTTTCTATTTGTATATGAACCTTCCCATTTCTGATTGAGTGTTCCCAAAGCCAATCATTGAATACATGTAAGGGGTTGGGTGTGAGTAGTCACATCTCAAATTTATTGGGCACATGGGGGTTGAGTACAATCAGCTTGGGGAAGAGTGTGAGTCAAGAAAGGCAAGCCAAGGAGAGGAAATTTGTATGGGTGGGGAGAACAATTTTTACAAATTGATTTTTGGTGCATGAGGAGTAATTAGAGAGCAAGAAACAGAAATTGGAGATGGTGTAGTCATCAAGGGAAAAATCTAGAGCAAGCTAGAGCATATTTGGAGTTATAAATGGAAGAACCATGTTTTCAAGCTTGAAGAGTGAGCTCTTGTGTGAGTTGCACTAAAACAAGTGTTTGTTGTTGGTTTGCTAGTAGTTTTCCTAGCAGCAAGTTCCCTTGAGTTCCCAGCTGAGAGATTCTTGGTTACCTTTGCTAGAGAGACCCTGATAAATGAATGGGACACCCGAGTGACTGATATCAGTGAAGGGGTACATTTCTTGGGTTGGGTAGGTCAAGAGGAAGAGAGCTGGTGTAAAATCAAGATAGTTTTAGGAAGATATCAATGGGTTGTGAGTTTTAAGAGTTGTGAGTGGATTGTGAGAGACCACCCTCTTTTTTGGATTACTAGCCTCAGCTCTGGGGTGACTGGTTGTTGATATTTGGAACAGTCAGTCTATGGTCGGGTTGAACGTTCATCCCAAGTAGTTGGTTGTATAACCATTGTTAAACGATAAGTGTTTTATATTGTTGCCGAGTTATTTCATGAGTTTATTGTTGTGCATGAACTTTATGCATTTGAGAATGATTTATATGTTGTTGTGTAAATTATTAGGCTACATTTATGTTATTTTGATATGTTGTAGATGCATCTATTTTATGATTATATACAATAGCTAAATCTGTTTTAATTGGTAGTTGTATGCTACAGGAAATCGGCTAACAGTAAAATAATTAAAGTAGTTAGTTGTAAATTTCATTTTTTGTGTATTTTGCAGCGTAATGTCCCTCGATTGGGCTGGGGGATGTTACATTATCCTATCAGAGAGTCTGGTTCAAACAACAGGCTTGGATGGGCTCCAACCAGAGAAAAATGGTGAAATTGGTTGTTGCATATTTTGTCTGTGATGGGTTGGGGAAAAACGAAGAAGAATAGAGAGGAATCCCCAATTTTGTGAGTGAAATATGGGTTTAATCGAATACGAATAGTTCGAGAGGTTCCATGGGGCCAAGCGGTGAAGTCACAAATCGAAATTCGACCTAGAATGGTTGAAATTCGAGTTTTAATGGCCTCCTATAGAGTTGCAGGAAGTTTGGTGAATCGACGGTCGAGATTGCATTTGATCTCAAGATCAGCGATTGAGATTCTCCTTGATAAATTTTAAAATTCCTAAAGGTTCGTCTATTTAGAAGGTTGATCAAATCAACGGTAGAGATTCAATTTCGACGTTTGGAAGTTGAAGGAGATCGACAATCCAAATTTTCCTAGACTGTGATCAATTTTTTTCTAAGTGCGAGGTTCGACAACGGAATCTGTCGACAGCCAATGGTTAGATCGACAAGTTTGGTGAAGTGTTGGAAATTTGCCAAGAGAAAACACCGATGGTCGATGGTCGATGGACAAGCGTCGACACAGTTGGAAGAAGTTGATACAATCAACATCCAATATTCATTTTGGGGGTTGTGAAATGATGAGATCAATGGTCTAGATCAATTGGAGAAATGTTGAAAATTTGCTAAGTATAAAGTTCACCAAGAGAACTCGTCGATGGTCGATAGGTCGATGGTCGGAGGTCGGTCGAATTCGATGAAGTATTTCGAATCGGGCAAGAGAATTCGTCAATGCTCGATGAGCCTGTGGTCAGAGGTCGACCAAATTCGGTGAAGTATTTTGAATCAGACAAGAGAATTCATCGATGATCGACACGTCGATGGTTGGGCATCGATCGATTTAATGAGTTGTTCAGGTCATTCAGGAGTATTAGTTGATGATTGATGGGGGAAGAAGATGATGATGTCATCATCCGTGTGTAGTGCCATGTTAGAATCCATGTGTCAGGCCACATCACCCAAGTTGACACCTCGGGATGATGTTTCATGCCACGTCTGTTGAAATTACTAAGACAACTGAGAGGGGGGGGTGAATCAGTTGTTACTGTGCTTAAACAATAATAAATCTATTAAATCATTCTTAAATTTTCTTCAAGTGACCATCAATATTATACAACATATAGACGATATAAATAATGAGCATCAGTCACACATAATATATACATAGAGACAGTTTTTCACGAGGAAACCCATAAAGGGAGAAAACATCTTCTTCTTCGAAATGATAGGCAGACTTTTAAGTTCTGTACATCATCTATAATTGAGCACCAACTCAATGTGAGGCTACTACCTCTGTTTTACAAGCTCCAACTTGTTTGAGAGCACCAACTCTCTGGTTTTTCTAGCACCCACTAGAAGGAAGCACCAACTCCATTAATATTCCAGCACCAACTGGATGGAAGCACCAACTTTCAGTTACACAAGCTCCAACCTGTATGACAGAGAACAATTGTTCTCCCTTGCACCACCCTGCCACCCTGGCTTCTCTGGCTGCAACCAGATGGAAGCTACAACTCCCTATGTTCAAGCTCCCACTTGAACCTCTGAGGACAACAGTCCTCCCTAGCACCTCCCAACCACCCTGGAATATTAAATGAATAATTAAACAACCAACTACACAGATAAATCGATTCTTACCACTTCTTCTCTATTCTGTAAATGTGGTCTTCTTCTAACTGTTCTGCAATTCTTCTCTTCCATTGTCTATTCTGCAATTATGCTCTGCTTCAACTTGTTCTGTCATTCTGCTATGCTTCAAGTCTATTCCTCATCTGTTACTCTTCTCTGAGTTTTATCTCACACTACGCACATTTTCAGTCTCACACTGCGCATTCTGTGGTTTTCCCTTTCTTACAGTTTAATTCATTTTTCGTCCAGAACAACCAAAAAAAATACGCACAGTCTGTATCTTTTACTTTTATACACCACACCCACAGCTGTTACACTTCGCATCTTCTTAGGCAAAAGAAAATCGTTTAAGCAACTGAAACGCCAATCGATCAAGAATCGTGACTCAGTTTAGCTAACAAATTTGTAACTGATCAATTAACTATGAGATGGAACAGTAGCCCTCCGATCATATTCAAACTCACTTGAACCGTTGGATTAAGAATAAAGAATCTTGTGCCTGTTTCGCCATTTCATAATTCAGCATTTCGAGATCCCTGTGGTGAAGCTTAGCACCTCTAGCTTCTTCCTCCATCTTCCATCGATGTGCCCAATGGCTGTGACCACTCGCTTATGCATAAAGCGCTTTCACGATTTCTCATTTCGTGAATCTAGAGATGAGGCATCTCGACTCTCCAAGTCGTGATCCCCGAAACTCCAAAATGGATCTTATCTGAACTGACTCCTTCCCTTCTCGTGACCATCGGTGGTGACCATAGGCTATGCCAAAAAGGCGCTTCATATTTCGGGAGTTTCCACACCATGCTCCGTTGAATCCAATTCAGTGAAATTCCAATTGCTTGCCACTTGTCCTATGATTCGACGGTTCAGATCTGATCTTGATTCAACAGCTCATATCATATCGCGATTTCGCATATCGCGATTTCGCATATCGCGATTTCGGCGTTCTTGTGGTTATGTTTCTTGCCTCTCCAAGTCGTGATTTGCGAAAGTCCGAAATGGAGTCAGATCAACGGTCCAGATCACACCTTGATCTGATGGCTATGATTAAATCGCGACTTCGCATATCACGATTTCGGTGGTTATGTTTCTTGCCTCTCCAAGTCGCGATTCGCGAAACTCCGAAATGGAGTCGGATCAACGGTCCAAATCACACCTTGATCTGACGGCTACGATTAAATCACGATTTTGGTGGTTATGTTTCTTGCCTCTCCAAGTCGTGATTCGCGAAACTCCGAAATGGAGTCGGATCGACGGTCCAGATCACACCTTGATCTGACGACTGCGATTAAATCATGATTTCTCATATCGTGATTTCAGGAGATGAGAGGTTGGATCATTTCATACTTTTGACTTTCCAGTCAGCGAAATGCTTATCTATGTCCACGTGTCATGCCCGAAGATGGACGGTCCTCCTTCTTTCGGGATTTTGTATGCCCGTTTCTCCTTACACTTTAATGAACGTGCAGGTTCTTCATGATCCAACGATGGTTGAGTCTGGTGCTCAGATCTGACGCCTGAGATCTGTCCTCATCTTCTGCGCATTCTTCTTGTCTACTAACAGATCTAACGGTCCTCCTTCTTTCGGGGATTTTGAATGGGATCCAACGATTAGAAATGATTCTCCTCCTGAGCTTACTTTGTTCCGCTTACTCTGATCTTGCCATCGATGATCTGCCAAGAATCCTCTGCACTATCTCTTCTGAGCTTATTCGAATCTTCTCTGCAGCGTCTTCTCATAATGCCCATCTATTACATACTTTATGTACTCATGCCATCTTCATTGTTGTACATTCCATCAATGACAAGCATACAAGCATGCACTGTCTGTTAAATATTTGCCAGCATTCTCCCCCTTTGGCATTGATGGCAACCACTGTAACTTTCCTGTAGCATCCTTGAAATCACATCCTGAAATAAATTACCACACTTTCTCCCCCTTTGACATCAATGTCAAAGAAGAAACACACTCCCCTTGAGTTGTTGCAGTACATACTCCCCCTGTCAACTAGAAGCATCTTAGAAATACACTAGATATGCAATAAGTATTCCCCCTGACTAGGTGAACAAATTAGACAAAAGAAATTATAACCCCCAACTTTTGACGAAGATATCCAAAAGGGGTTGTTGCTAATGGTTTTGTAAATATATCTGCAATCTGTTCTGTAGAAGGTATATAATTCAGTTGAACAATTATGCTTGTAACTTGTTCTCTGAGAAAATGGTACTTTATTGGAATATGCTTAGTCTTGGAATGAAGAACAGGATTCTTGGAGACACTAATGGCATTGGTGTTATCACAGTGAATTGGAATGGGATTAGTGTAAGTTACCTTCAAATCTGCAAGAGTTCGTATCATCCATAAAATTTGTGTGCAACAAGTAGCAGCAGCAATGTATTCTGCCTCTGTAGTTGACTATGAAATGGATCCTTGTTTTTTGCTAAGCCATTCTACTAATGAGTCACCCAGGAAGAATGCTCCTCCACTGGTGTTTTTTCTCTCATCAACACAGTTTGCCCAATCTGCATCTGAATAAGCAGTTAACTGGAAATTATGATTTCTGGGATACCACAGACCATAAGTCATTGTTCCATTCAAGTATTTGAATATCCTTTTGACAGCTACCAAATGACTTTGTTTAGGAGTAGACTGATAACGACCTACCATTCCAACAACTTGCATTATATCAGGATGGGATGCTATGATGTACAGAATACTGCCTATCATAGAGCGATATGTCCTTTGATCAACATCCGGTGAAGCATCATTTTTACTGAGCTTGCAACCAACCACCATAGGTGTGCTAACTGGAGAGGAATCTTCCATCTGAAATTTATTCAACATCTCTTTCAAATATTTTTCTTGAGAAATAAATATTCCTGCAGAACTTTGTTTTACTTGTAAGCCAAGAAAATATGACAATTCTCCTATCATGGA
>ML778528.1:1211499-1223940 GCA_009831015.1 Picea engelmannii
TCCATGCCCAATACTAAAGGCACAGGGTCTGCTAGGGTCTTGGAGACCTCGCAGGGAGGTCTCCATCCCAGTTGGAGCCAGATGTTAGCGATCAAAAATGCACTGGCATTTTTGAAAGAATGATGTCTAATCTTGTAGGGAATATTTGACTAGCTTCCTGGGCTCCAAATGCAGATTTGAAAGCACCATTGGAAATATTAGGATTTGTAGATGTCGATCGACTATTCAAGCATGCAAAACGGACTCTCCATGACTGAGAAATTTGATTTTAAAAAAATCTGCGCTTTCACCAGCTAAAACGTCTTGAATTTTGTTAGTTAGCTGGTGAAAGCTCCGCCTTTCACCAGCTAAGGAGCGGATTTTCGAGTAAATTAGCTGGTGAAAGCCTTTCACGGCCAGAATAACCGAATTTTTGCCCAGATCGATATTTTTTGACTTTGAATGGTTTGAAACCACTTCAAATGGACAGGTGTTGAATTATCAAGTCTAATTCAAAGGCTAGTTTTGAGGGATAAGGTCAAAAAGAGGTTTTTCAACTACATTTGGCATATTTTTCAAAGGCAGAATATCAGGGTCTTTGCACACTTCATCAAATTCGAATTTTATCTTTGGAGGACCAAATCAAACGGCCTTGGGAGGCTAAAGCTGCACTTCATCAGCAATCTACTACTCTTAGATATGGATTGACCTCATCTTGAGGATCTCTTCCTAGTTTTTTGTAAATATAGTTTACTTTCTGTTTTTAGAATATCAGATCCATTGTTTTAGGATCTGAGAACTGTGATGTAAAGCTATAAAGCTACAGACTTAAGACAGACAGGGGGTGCAATCTAGGAGACATTTTTGGCTATTGTACTAGACTCTTTATTGATAATAGAATCACAGTCCTCTTCTGTTTTCAATGACATATTTTCTCATATTTTCATCATTCTGTACTTTATTTCAGTTTAGCTCAGCTTCTAAGAACTATTATCTTCTTATTAAGCTCATGAACTTGAACTAAAGGTTTTTCTTGCTATCTTGTATGACCCTGCACATTGTTGTATTTGGTTATCTAGACTAGTATTTTTCATCTCCTATTCAAACTTTGTTGTCTGATCATTGAGTTCTAAAAGCATTGTCTTATTCAAATGTATGAAGTAGTCTTTTTCATTAGCAATTGAGTTATCCTATTGTTCCAAGCATACAAAATCTACCATATTCTTAAGTTACCAAGCATTCTTAGCCTACAACCCTAAGGAGTTTCTTGGAGTGATAACACCTTGGGTTAACCCTGATAAATGAATGGTGCATTCTTTGGGTCAACGAGTTGAGAGGAACAAGAGATTACGTTTGGAACTATTGTTGGAGTTGTTAAATTGTAGAATTCTTATTTCTAAATATTGTGATGTAAATTTTCATATATGTATATCAGCATAGAGTGCACCGAGGACGATGCACAATTGTAGGGGAGGGGGAATGTAACATCCCCACTATTGTCCCCATTTGAATTAATGTTTATGTAGATATAATAAGTGGCTACGACCAAACGATGCAATATGCGAATTGTATTTCTATGTTTTAATAATAAAAATGTGATGGCAACTGCTAAGGGGACATAGACAAGAGATGGGGGTTGAATTAATCCACAAGAGAGGGGAGTTTATAGGATAATGACCAAGAGGGGTCCAAGGGGGAATTACCCATGTATATTAATCCAACCCATTTTCCTAAAAAAATTATTTGTATATGGACCTTCCCATTTCTGATTGATTGTTCCGAAAGCCAATCATTGAATACATGTAAGAGGGTGGGTGTGAGTAGTCAAATCCCAAAGTTATTAGGCACATGGGGGTTGAGTAAAATCATCTTGGGGAAGACTGTGAGTCAACAAAGGCAAGCCAAAGAGACGAAATTTGTATGGGTGGGGAGAGTTGTTTTTACAAATTGAGTTTTGGTGCATAAGGAGAAAGTAGAGAGAAAGAAAGAGAGCTTAGAGTTGGTGCAGCCATGGAGGGTGAATTCTAGAGAAAGCTAAAGCATATTGGAGCATATTTGGAGATGGAAATTGAAGAACCAGGTTGTCAGGATTGAAGAGTGAGCTCATGTGTGAGTTGCACTAAAACAACAAATGTTTGTTGTTGGTTTGTTGGTAGTTTTCCGAGCAGCAAGTTCCCTTGAGTTCCCAGTCGAGAGATTCTTGGTTATTTGTTCCAGAGAGACCCTGATAAATGAATGGGACACTTGAGGGACTGACATTGGTGAATGGTACATTCCTTGGGTTCGGAAGGTCAAGAGGAAGAGACTTGGTGGAAAATTGGGATAGTTGTAGGAAGATATAGGTGGGTTGTGAGTTTTATGAGTTGTGAGTGGACTCTGAGAGACCTTTTCTCTTTTGTGGATTACTAGCCTCAGCTCGGGGGTGACTGGCTGTTGAGATTTGGAACAATCATTCTATGGTTGGGTGGAACGTCCATCCCAAGAAGTTGGTTGCATAACCATTGTTAAAAGATAAGTGCTTTGTCTTGTTGTTGAGTTTGTTTATGAGTTTATTGTTGTGCATGAACTCTTTGCATTTGAGAATGATTTATATGCTACTGTGTAAATTATTAAATTGAATTTATGTTATTTTGATATTTTGTAGATGCATCTATTTTATAGTTATAGACAACAAATAAATCTATTTTAATTTGTAGTTGTAAGATATAGGAAATCGGCTAACAGTAACATAACTACACTAGTTAGCTGTAAAAAAAATTATGTGTATTTTGCACCGTAATGTCCCTTGGTTGGGTTGGGGGATGTTATAGAAATTATGATTTCAAACCTCGAAAACCCTGAGAGGCCATCTCAATGTCAATTGGGATTGATGATGATCCAAGAGGAGGTTTCTCACATGGGGATTCAATGATACCAGGCTCAAAAATGAAATCCTTTCACTGAATGCAAGAGGCCTTGGGAGCCATGCCAAAAACAGGTCTTCAATGCACTCCATTAGAAAATATGACTCGGATATAGTCTTAGTTCAAGAAAACATGGGTAGGGGAGCCTCTATCTGTGATGCATTCACATCTTTGATCAAAGGTTGGAATTTTTTTGCTAATGACTCTTTTGGTAGCTCTGGACGAGTCGTAATGGGTTGGAGGGATAGATTTAAACTCATCAACTCCTTTTCCAGCCATATGGGACTATACTCTAAGGTGGAATTTGGAAGTTTTAGTTCAAATTTTTGTATTTTAAATATTTATGGGTCGTATGAGAGAAGGTAGGCCTTATGGGATAAGATATTCAGGTCCCCTCTCCTAATGGCGCCCAATATGATTATTGGCGAGGACCTTAATTTTATGATTAATAGTAATGAAATTTGGGGATTTTCTACTTTTGTTAATCCTCTAAAATCCTATTTTGCAGCTTCATTGGAGCAATATGACTTAGTGGACATTGCTCTGATGGAGATCAAACCCACTTGGGTGAACAACCTAGATGGAAATGTTGCCATATCCAAATGGCGAGATAGGATTCTTTGGAATGAAGAGATGTTAGTGGACAAGTACAAAACTTAGGTGTGCCCCATAGAGTTCTTTTATCACTTTCCAATCATTCTAGAATTGGGAGAGAAAGAAGAGAAGTCAAGGGCCCCCTTCAAGTTCAATTTTGCATGGTTGGAGGATGAAGAGTTCAAGGATATAGTCTCTTATCATTGGAATCACTATGATCCTTTATATGGAGATTCGACGTGCAGTCAATTTGCCTCTGCTTTGAAAACTATTAAGGAGTTGGTGGTGGCTTGGTCGGCTGAGAAGCATAGAAAGCGAGGGACCTTGATGGTAGAATTAGAATCATGATAATGTTGGGATGATTCTGGACGAGGATAAACTACAAGAACTGAAAATATTAGAAAGTCAAAAGTATAAGTTACTATTGGAGGATGAGTGGTGAGTTAAAATATGTGCCACTTGGATTGCGAGTGAAGATCTTAACACAAAGTATTTTCATTCTTTTTCCAATTATAGAAGGGAAAAAATTCAATTTGGGAGCTCCATGCAGAGGATGGAAAAGAGGCTATATCCTTTTGGGACTTGGCGTCCTTAGGGGTATCACATTTTGGTACTATTTACAAGCAACCAAACTATTTTCCTATTGGAGAAAGTATGTCCCTAATTAACGAATTTCCCTGCCTAGTGGATGAAGAAGAGAATGAGTAACTCTTTCAAGTGGTCACACCGAAAGAAATTTGGGCCATTCTCGGATCTTTTAAAAGGGACAAAATCATAAGGCCTGATGGATGGAATGCAGAATTCTACATTGGTTTTTTTTATTTGTTGGGGACTGATCTTCTCAAGGTGGTAGATGAAGTTCACGAAAAGGGTAAATTTCCAAGGAACATCAACTCCACCTTTATATCCTTGATCCCAAAGAAGGATCATCCTGATAATTTTAACGATTCCAGACCCATATCACTATGCAACATTGTATACAAAATAATTTCAAAATTCATAGCTTCTCGAATCAATCCCTTCTTGTCAAGGGTCATTTAGCTAAACAAATTGGTTTCTTGGAGGGAAAGAATATGCATGAAGCTATTGAAGTTTCTCGAAAGGCTCTACATAGTATTAAAGTGCATTCCTCCTCGTCTATGATTATGAATCTTGACCTTTCCAAAGAATTTGACCATGTGTCTTGGAATTTTCTACACCTTATGCTACTCTAGATCGGCTTATCTTTGAGAATGGTCAAATGGATCATGGGTTATGTTAATTTTGTGTATATGGAAGTCTTAATCAATGGTTTGTATTCCTCCTTTTTCAATCCTTCGCATGGGTTAAGGTGGGGGTGTCCTTTATCCCCTTATTTTTTCCCATTGGTGATTGAAGGATTAAGAAGATGGTTGTTAGATGCCAAATCCTAGAGAGTTATTCAAGGGATTCAAGTTAGCAGGCACATCTCTATTACCCATATCTTATTTATGGATGATATTTTACTCTTTTTTTATGGCAGTGATTGGGAAGTTAGGAAAGTTTTGGATATTCTCAATGTCTATTGTATGGGCTCTGGAATGGAGATCAATAGATTATAATCAGTCATTTATTACTTGTCTCTAGATGACCCCCTCTAGGCTCAATTGGACCCGATACTGCCCTATGAAAGGGGGGCATTTGACGAAGGTAATAAATATATAGGATTTATCATCAAGACAAACAATTACCATAATGTTGATTGGCATTGGTTAACTACAAGAGTAAATAGACGAATTTTATTCCGGTGTAATAGGTGGTTATCGGGAGTAGGCATGCCGATATTGGTTAAGTCTGTATTAGAGGCCATTATAGTTTATTGGCGCCTCTTAGCTCACATTTTGAAAGGTTCCTTGGAACTAATATGTAAACTCTATTTCAAATATCTTTGCAATGGAGAATATTAGGGTCTTCATCTGGCCAATTGGAAAATGATTGCTTTACCGAAAAAATGGGGTGGATGGGGGTTAAAGGATGTTCATCTCTATGGGAAATCTCTTGCTCTGAGGTATCGTTGGAGTTTCATGACAAAATATAGCTTATGGAAGGACATTATGGTGAATAAATTTGTTACCCCAAACACTATTAAAGATTGGGTTCGAAAAAGGAACAAGTCGTTCTCGAGTGTATCCAACCAATGGAAGTTTCTCACCCTATTCCTTCTTGTTTTTTTCAAATGTCTAGCATGAAAGGTAGGCATGGGATCATCAATAAGAATTAGGGTTGACACCATCATGGGATGTGGTGAGGAGGTTTTTCTTACGAATGAGTTTGCTTTGTTTCTTCAACAAAGATGCGTAGCAACACTCTCTAAGATCATTAATTCAGTCCTCATCCATTTGGAATTGGGTGTGTCTTTCAGATGAAAGGTTGGGTTTTCATTAGGCCTAGTGGTCGATATGGGACAGGTTTATCAACTCTATGAAACGTGCCCATATCCATGTATCTGATCAACGGGATGATCTGGTGTGGGTTTTTAACACATCAAATGGTTTTTACACTACAAAGATTAGTTACCTTTCTCCAGGAAGATAGGATCCTTGATCTGCAATGGCGGTGGCAGGTGCTCTAGAAGCTTAAGGCTCTCCCTAAATGTTTGGTATTGATGTAGTTGGTACTCAATGGCAAGTTTTTAACCTAGGATGTTCTCCGAAAAATAATTTTTCAAGGGCCTGTTTAATGTACTTTATGTAAGGAGCATGGGGAAGATATTTCACATCTTTTTGTCCATTGTAGTTTATCTAAGATAGTATGGACTCTTGTGTGAAATTATCTCCATATTTGATGGATATGGGACAAGGAGTGTAGCTCTTTGCTTGAAGGAATAGTTTTTTATTTGGTAGATAAATCCCTTTCGATCTCTTCCTTTGATGGTGATTTGGGGCATTTGGCGTGCCAGAAACTTGGTTATTTTCGAAGGGATATTTCTTCCTCCAAATGTTGTGTAAATGAAAGTTTTGTTTGTATTTAAATAATTTTCTAAGCCTCATTAAGGATCCCATTTCTCGTCAGGTGGAGCCTTTGATAATTGATCAAATCCTATTGTGGGCCTTTTTTGATGGGGCATGCCAAGAAGGCACATGTGGATTGGAATTTGTACTCTATACAACTGAGAACATTTTCACTTATTTCAAAGCCAATGGAGGGGAGGGTAAAAATAATAGAGCCAAGTTTCTAGCTTTGTTTTATATTTTGAGATTGGCCAACACAAAGAACATTTTTTCGTCATTAATTATGGGTGATTCGACTCTTGTAATTAACAATCTCAGGGGTGATATCTGGATTTTGAACTTGAACCTTATGTCTATCCTTCAACTAGTAAAGGATGTCTCCACTCTCTTTGATGATTTTTCTTTCCTTCATATTTTTAGGGAGAATAATGGAACTGTTGATGCTTTGTCCAAGGAGGGGTTGTTGATGCCAGTAGGAACTTATTTGATTTTGTACCATGAAAATGGTGAAGTGTCCACGCTTCGAGGTAGCCTCGAGGACTTTTTTTCCACCTAAATGTATGGCTATAATGAACTGCAGGAAAACTCTTTTTTTTTATGACTTGAGTCGATTGCTCTTTTTTTACAGTCATGTCACTGTCTTTGTGAAATAAAAGGTGAAAAACACATATGTTTTAGTTTTTTTTGTGTGTGTGTTCATCATCGGTGAAGAGCACAAGCTCTATTTCAGTTTATGATGAATAATTTTAATCATATGACTATGTTGTAAGCACCTTTGAATTGTCCTTTGATTAATCTCAATAATAAAGTAATTTTTTTCCTTGGGAAATTATATATATACATTTCAACTATTGTATAATTTAAATTATTATAAATAAAAATAAAATAAAATTTTAATAATAAAATATAAAAATAAAAACAACCCGGGGTTGGGCAATGTGGGACCTGTAATGAGGCCCACATGTCCCCCCCTCCTATTCTCGCAATTAGAAAACACATCTCACCCAAACCCTAACCTCCCTACTCTCACGCCCTCGCTCTCACTCAACCTTTGTCGTCTCTCCCTCTGCAAATGGTGGTCCAAGGGTTTATTTCTCTACATAAGAAGTTCGAAGGGTGCGGTCATGCATACCTACATGCAAGGGAGTGACCATGCCCAAGGTGGACTTTAGTATTATGGTTTTGGGAGCTTGGTATGGCTATGGAGAATGAGGGTTTCAATGAATATGAGCACAACTTGACTTGGCTCTACTCTTCCTGGGCTTGGAACGCGGGCTCAAGGTAATTCTTCCCTTCTTTCTCCTATCTACTCTTTGTGGGATTAAAACGTGGGTTTTTTATTTGTTTATTCTTATTCTTTATTTGTGATCTAGGTGGATGACCCAATCATGGCTTTCATGGGTGCATGACGTAAGGATCAACCCAACCAATTTTTTTCTTTCTTTGCTAACCACGGCCTACTGAGTTTGAACGTGTGGTTGTCATGAGGCTAGGCCCGGTCATGAGGTGGGGGAAGGGAAGGGCTCAGGTGCTTGGTGTGTGGATCGGCTTGCACATGAGGTGGGGGAAGAGAAGGGTTTGACTATTGGGTATGTGTTAAATTCTTTGCATGGTTAGTTCCATGTGTGATGTGTATGTGCAAGGTGAAGTAGGGGGTCACAGGGGGGCGACAACCCATCCTATCTGGGGAGTCATAGGTAAGGAAACATCCCACCTTGTCCAGGGGAGTCTCAGGGGAGGTTGGTAGGCCCCCCCTGCCCATAGGTTCAGGATCCAATGGAGAGGAGGGTAGAAATAATAGAGCCAAGTTTCTAGCTTTGTTTTATCTTTTTATTTTGGCCAACACAAAGAACATTTTGTTCTCATTAATTATGGGTGATTCGACTCTTGTAATTAACAGTCTCAGAGGTGATAGCTGGATTTTGAACTTGAACCTTATGTCTATATTTCAACTAGTAAAGAATGTCTTCCCTCTCTTTGATCATTTGTCCTTCCATCATATTTTCAGGGAGAATAATGGAACTATTGATGCTTTGTCCAAGGAGAGGTTGTTGATGCCAGTAGGCACTTATTTGATTTTGTCTCATGAAAATGGTGAAGTTTCCATGCTTAAAGGTATCCTGCAGGACTTTTTGTCCACCTAACTTTATGGCTATAATGAACTGTGGGAAGACGCTTTTTTTTTATGACTTATGTCAGTTGCTCTTTTTTACAATCATATCACTGTCTTTATGAAATCAAAGGTGAAAAACACATGTTTTAGTTTGTTTGCTTTGTACATCATTGGTGAAGAGTACAAGCTCTATTTTAGTTCATAATGAATAATTTTAATCCTGTGATTGAGTTGTAAGAACCTTTGGATTTTCCTTTGTTTAATCTCAATAATAAAGTACATTTTTTTCTTGGGAAAAAATATATATACATTTCAACTATTATATACTTTAAAATATTATAAATAAAAATAAAATATAAAAATCAAAATCAAAATCAAAACAACCTAGGTTGGGCAACGTGGCACCTCTAATGAGGCCCACATGCCCCCCCCCCTCCTATTCCCGCAATTAGAAAACACATCTAACCCAAAACCTTACCCTCCTCGCTCCCATGCCCTTGCTCTCACTCAACATTTGTCATCTCTCCCTCTGCAAATGGTGGTCTAAGGGTTTATTTCTCTACACAAGAAATTTGAAGGGTGTGGCCATGCATACCTACATGCAAGGGAGCGATTATGCCCAAGGTGGAATTTAGTATTATGGTTTTGGGAGCTTGGTATGGCTATGGATAATGAGGGTTTCAATGAATATGAGCACAACTTGACTTGGATCTACTCTTCATGGGCTTGGAACACGGGCTCAAGGTAATGTTTCCCTTCTTTCTCCTATCTACTATTTGCAGGCTTACAACGTGGGTTTTTTATTTGTTTATTCTTATTCTTTATTTGTAATCTAGGTGGATGACCCAATCACGACTTCCATGGGTGCATGACGTAAGGCTCAACCCAACAATTATTTTTCTTTCTTTGATAACCATGGCCTACTAAGTTTGAACGCGTGGTTGGTGTGAGGATAGGCTCGGTCATGAGGTGGGGGAGGGAAGGGCTCGGGTGCTTGGTGTGTGGATGGGCTTGCACATGAGGCAAGGGAAGGGAAGGGTTTAACTATTGAGTGTGTTAAATTATTTTCATGGCTAGTTCCATGTGTGATGTGTATGTGCAAGGAGAAGTAAGGGGGTCACACGGGGTAGACAAACCACCTTATCTGGGGGGTCATAGGGGGGGTTGAGGAATCCCACCTTGTCCAAGGGAGTCACAAGGGAGGTTGGTAGCCCCCCCCTGCCCAGAGGTTCAGGAGAAGAGCCACCCCTCCCAACAAAAAAAGAGTGGTTTTTTGGTCTATTTTAGGCGGTTTTGGCACATGGTTTTCTAATTTCAATTAAGGAATTAAGGTTGTAATATAATCTAGGTCAATGGATTAAGGTTTTGGATTCCATGGAATCATATATATTGTATTTGTAAATGGCGAAGTTAATACAATGAGAGTTAGAGGTGCGACTTTAAACATTTGTTGGTTTTCCCAACTAAGGGTTTCCAAGGTAAATTTCTAGGTACTAGGTGCAAATGTTGTTTTCTTGCTTTTTTTAAAGAATTTTTTTGTGCATTGCTATATTGTAAAGGTTTAAAAACTACATTGGCCCAACCCAAATAAAATCCTTATTTTTCTACAACGATGATGTGGAAAGGTTTCGACCCATAGTCGGCCCTGTGGGCACGTGCGGCCTTGGACCATAGCCTATGACCGAGACATGGTGCAACCCGCTCAAAAATATTTGTTTAAAAAAAATTATTTTGTTTATTTAATTCAATACACACACACACACACATAATGTCCCATATATATATATAACTCATCATTTAAATTAATAATGTCAAAAAAATAACCCATGTTAATTCTTTGTCCCTTGCAAGTGAGGATTTTTACAAAATAATAGAGTTTTTATTAGGGTTTCTAGGTTATTTAGGGTTTGATTCCAAGGATTTTTGGAATACTTACAAGGGTTTTTAGAGCTATAATTAAGGGGTTTTATGATTGAATACTAAGCGTTTTAGGGTTGGAAAATTTATCTACCATGCAACATGAAGTTTAGGTTCCAAGATGTAGGCCCTCAAATATTAGGGTTGTTAATTAAAATTTTGGGTTGTTTATGGAGAAATTTGCATAATTTTCAGTCAAGTGGATAGGTAGGTAGGCCCTAAGCCCAAGTTTCTAAACACAACTCTCATACCAAGTGTGAGGCCCTTCACCGGGGCCTTAAATAGCATTGTACTAAACTTATGTAATAAGTATAGACATTTAATATAAAAAAATGTTTTTTCGTTTATAATTTTCTATTTATCATGTCCCTATGAATTTCAATTATTTATATGATAATTTGACTTATTTGAATTGTATATAATTTAAATTTTGATTTTACGATAGGATAAAAACACAACAGATTTAAATTTACAACAGGTATTCAGTTTATAGCATACATAAATTTTAATTTAACAATAGTTGATTAGGGATTAGTATAGTAGAATACATGTAATTATAATTGCTTAAGTTTTACTCCCTTTGAAACCGCTAAGTTGTCTTCTGTCTATTTTATGTTGTCAACTACCCAAAACCAAATTTTGTCACCCAACCAGCTAGGAACAACCTCGTTGAATCCCTATCTCTAGGAAAACTTGGGGTTTTCCTAGACCTCTATGCCCAAATTCCTATAACCATAGCCCCAATTTATCGATAATACCAAGTCAAAATCCCAAGTCCAAATACCAATCTCAATGCAAAATTACTCATAACACAGTCTTCCTCCTTCAATTTCTCTTCCTCTCACAACCATAATCTTCTCTTTCGCACCTCAGAAACCCCTAACCTCCCCAAAATCCCTGCCCTTATCCCTCCTTCCACCACCTTCCCCTCAAAAGGATCAACACATCATAAAAGTCATCCCCTCCTTTACATTCCCTGGAAATCCTAACTAAATAAATAACAATTAATTCAATTTAACACGAACCTTTTCCATATATATATATATATATATATATATATATATATATATATATATATATATATATATTCAATCTATTTAATAATAACATTAAAATCTAAACGCTTTTTCAAAATAGGAATTTCTGAGAGTTGCAACCAAGAATCCTCCTAGGGTTTCAAGTTTATCCTTCATCCTTCTTTTTTTCATGGATTCGACTATAGGAGGGAGCAATGCTCCCTCCTACAATCGTGTTATGGAAGGGCGGCGCTCTAGGTCGCGAGGATCTTTTCCCTCTCATATCATTTGAACCCACGACATACCCCCACCTGAAAATGACAAAGGGAAACAATCAACATCAAGCCANATATATATATATATATATATATATATATATATATATATATATATATATATATATATTCAATCTATTTAATAATAACATTAAAATCTAAACGCTTTTTCAAAATAGGAATTTCTGAGAGTTGCAACCAAGAATCTTCCTAGGGTTTCAAGTTTATCCTTCATCCTTCTTTTTTTCATGGATTCGACTATAGGAGGGAGCAATGCTCCCTCCTACAATCGTGTTCTGGAAGGGCGGCTCTCTAGGTCGCGAGGATCTTTTCCCTCTCATATCATTTGAACCCACGACATACCCCCACCTGAAAATGACAAAGGGAAACAATCAACATCAAGCCATCAAGATGTGATAGAGGATTTTGCATTCCCGGCCACCGTAATTCCCACTACCACCAGTTGCCTGCCAAAAGAATATGAGAACTCAAACTGATGATGACGATGATTAACGTCCACTAAGACCGAATTGGTCTATCGGACCTTAAGAGGGTAAGTAATTACTTTTGATTCTTTAGAATTTTGTTTATGTGCTCGAAAAGCATTAAGAGAAGCTTTCCAAGATCACCATACTTTTGTTGAGTTAAAAGGTTAGGAAGGTTGGTAGTGTGATA
>ML778528.1:1231815-1255866 GCA_009831015.1 Picea engelmannii
TCCTAAACTCGGCCTGGCCTTTAGCTCTTTTACCGTGACTTTCTAGCCAAAGGCTAATCTTCTTTTCCAAAATAATTCCATAAAGCTTGGCTAAAATCGGGCTAATCATAATGGTCCTATAATTAGAGGGAATGTTTCTATCCTCGTTTTTAAAAATAGGAACAATGAAGCTTTGCGTCCAGGGTTTAGGGAAGCCCTGCTTGACTGCTAAATTCAAGAGCTTGTGTATGTGAGGGATAAGGATTGGCCCTCCGATTTTAAAAATTTCAGCTTGGTAGCCTTCAATGTCCTTAGCTTTCCCATTTGCGATCCGCTTAACCCCAAACTCTATGTCATCTAAAGAAAAAACTTCTTCCTTTGTAGGGACAATAGGAATGGTGTCCATGGAATTAGGGAACTCGTAAAGACTTTTAAGGTAGGAATTCCAGGTCCTTAAGGGAATCCTATAATTTTCTTTAGTATTGCGTTTTAGAATTTGGCTCCAGAACTTCTTAGGATCCAACTTGTATAGTTGTGAAAGTTKCTCTTGCCTTTTATTGATATAGTATMTTTTTTTCCTTTTAATTAGGGCTTTGTACGTATTGATCTTATCGAGTTTTAAGGACTCATTAGAAGCATCCCTAATGGATTTCCTAGCAATTTAATATTCTTTATCATACCAAGGGTTGGTCATTCTATTATTCTTTTTATAAGACACCTCGAAACAGAACTTTTTAATAGAAATGGAAAGGGTAGTTGTAAAATTATGATAGAGTTCTTCAATGTTGTCCTTATAAGTTAGGAGGTTTAATTTACTATTTAAATCCATTAAGAAAATGTCAACTTTACTTTTGTCAAAGCGCAAATTCCTTTGATTATCATAATCTTCTTCAATGGTGCTCCTATGCATGGAAAATTTTAGAGTTAGGGTTAAAGGTTTATGATCAGAGTCAGGCTCATGGTCATTTAAAAAGTCAAAAGTTGTTATTTGGTTGGAAATGGGAATATCAAATATCAAATAATATACAACACTACTACCTAGCCCATGAATACAGGTCATCTGGTTGGAGTTTGGCCACTTCATTACAACATTGAAAATTATTAGGTCTTGAGAGCTGCAAAGCTTGACCAACTCAGTACCAAACAAATTCTCAATTAGGTCTTCAGAGCTTCTTTTGTAGATATTAGATAAAACAAGGTCCTCATCTAGTCATAAAGGATCATGGTTGGGGTCATTACTTAAAAGAGTAACTTGTTTAGTTGCAGTCATAGCATTAAAGTCTCCTAGTAGGAGGATATTACCTTCATTTTTAAAATTATAAATATCTTGTTCTAAATTATTATAGGGACAATTTTTATCTAGATTATTTTTCTTATAAAAAATAGAATTAATAGGTGCAAAATAAAAAAATTGATATATACATCTTCTTAGCATTGGTGTATGAAATTTCTATCCAAATGTATTGATTAAGAGGGTCAATCTTATGAAGTTAAATGTGAGGAGAAATGTTCTTTCTAATATAACAAGCTATGTCTCCTATCGCTCTACGATGGGATTTTTTGTTCCATGCCGACCACAAGACAAATCCTTCCATGTTAGGGAACTTAGACTCCTCATGCTCCCAAGTTTCAACTAGACAGATAATATCAATATCACTCAGGATCCAACATATCATAAGACCTTTGTGCCATGGAAAGCCGCGACAATTCCAAAAAATGATCCCAAGTGTCCCAAGTTCCTATTTATTATTATCCTTCTGGTCTCTATCCCTAACAATAGCTTTTCGATTTCTAATTATTGCCCATTTTCCTTCTTTCCTGGCTTCTTTTACCTTTTGAACTTCCTTCCTTAATTCATCTTGGTCTTCGGGAATGAGGTCTTCATTTATAAATATTCATGGCCCTTTTAAGCTCGTAGATTTACTAAGTATGCTATATTTATGGTCATTACAACTTACTTTCACACGGATCAACTTATCTTTGTGATCAATTATTTTTCCTAGCCTCTTTGCTTCTATGAGGTAAGTTGTATCAATTTGTGATTTGTTTTTTAATTCTTCTTTTACTATTGTTAGTGTATCATCCTCTTGTTGTTCTTTTATACCAAAAATTATGAGGTTCAAGGCTCTTTTGTTACGCTCATGGTCCAGTTCGATTAGCTTATTCATTTCCTCTTTGATGGGTTTGATATCCAATCTATTTTCCATATTACCAAGGGTCAAATTGTTGCTTAGTTTTTCTTCTAGCTCTTTAATCCTATCTCTCAAGTTGTGATTTTTGTCAACCCCTCCTTCTTGGGTTGATTGTTTATGTTTTTCCATTTCTTGAATTCTATCCTTCATTGTTTGCAATTCACTCTTGAACCCTAATAATATATCCTCTATTTGAGTTTGAATGGTATCTTTAAATTTTTTATCAATCATTGCCTCTAGCTCTATTTGGAGTTTTACGTCTCTTTCTTCACTCCTTTTTTCTAATGTTTCTAACTCTATTTGGATTTTGGCATCTCTCTCTTCTCTTCTTTTTTCTACCGATTCCATATAATCGTAAAGGATCTCTAGGGTGATTTTGGGGGTCCTCCCCTTGTTAGGCTGAGTTTTTGGAATAGGTGGTGGAGTGCTCATATTGAAAAGAAGAGAAAAAAGATGTAACAATTATTATTATGGATTGACTTTATCTCTCACTTCAACTTTTACTTATGAAACTTAAAATAAAAAATAAATAAAATATATTTAAATCTCTTTACCTGAAATTAAAATTGAATCAAAGTAAAAAGTGACTCACCTCATTTCAGATGTCCAATTGCTCAACCTTTTGAAGAAGCCAAAAATAATTTCTGAAAACCGCAGAGAAGTCCGAAGAAACTATTGATATTATTCTGGGTAAAAAAGGTAAAAACCAAAGAGAAGTATTAATCTCGTTCAAAATCCCAGATATATAATCTTAGAAATAAAATATCTCAAAAAAAAAAAAAAAATAGATAATTTCAAAACTGCAGAGAAGTAGTATTCCCGTTCAAAATTGTAGAGAAATATTATTTCCGTTCAAATTCAAAACCGCGGAGAAATATTATTCCCGTTCAAAATGGCAAAGAGATAATTTCAAAACCACAGAGAAGTATTATTCCCGTTCAAAACTACAGAGAAGTAGTATTCCCGTTCAAAACCGAAAACCGCAAAGAAAGACCTGAGAAACTACAGAGATTATTCTGGGTAAAAAAGGTAAAAACCAAATAGAAGTATTATTCTCATTCAAAACCCTAGATATATAATCTTAGAAATAAAATATCTCCTTAAAAAGAAAAATAATAATAATAATAAATAACAAAGAAGTATTATTCTCGTTCAAAACCGCAGAGATATAATTTCAAAACCGCAAAAAAGTAGTATATGCAATATTAACTTTGGGCAGAAATTTTCATACACAATATCAAATAAGAACAGACAAGATCATCAGCTACATCCAACATATGCATGAGCACGAATTCATAGGGAATGTTTTGGGGATCTCGCCAACAGAAAAAGCACTAACATGGTGGATCAACACAACTTGGAATCTGAAGGGCCAAATAGACCTCAAGCTCGACTCCAAAGGCTTCTTCACTACAATATGTTCCAATCTGGAGGACCATGATCGAATCTTTGAAAACGGACCCTATTTTTTTAACTCGGAAGTGTTTCACCTCCAACCTTGGACGGGGTGATTCTCACAAGAAAAATATGACTTTACTGCAGCACCTATCTGGATTCGAATGTACTCCCTCCCCCAGGAATTTTGGGATGAGGAAATATTTTAAGGCATTGGAAATACACTGGGTAACTTTGTTAAAACCTCGGAAATAATGAAAGTAGGTAACTACACCGCCTATGTTAGCATCTGCGTCTATATGGATCTCATTAAAGCATTGTCAAAATCCATTAGTCTCTTCTATCAAGACAATGAATGGGTTCAAACCCTCGATTATGAATATATCCCCTTCCGTTGCAGGTTCTTCCATGAACATGGTCACCTCTTTCGAAATTGTCCCCTCAATGTTCAGAATAGCTCCTTGTCCCCATCCTTGAATCAGGATGCAAATGGATTTGAGAAAGTTCACTCCAAGAAAAAATTCAGAAGAAACCCCAACCTCCAAACTGCAAATAATGGTTTCAACTCTCAGAACTCCTTTGAATCTCTCTCACAAGGGTCAGAAAAACCAGGATACTCAGGACGGGAAAGAACCATTGCAAAATGTGGCAGCCAATAAAAAATCCCCAATGGAGGACAATGTCAAAAGATGCAAGACCATGATGCAAGAGCGAACCAGTCTTTAGGATGAAGATATGGAACTACAAGATGAGCAACCTGACACTAAATAAAGTGAGGAAATGGATCTAGTCGATCTGGATCTCAACTCAATAGCAATGGCCTACAAAAAACAAAATCCTAACTCCATCCTTGAGCAACAAGTACAGCTCCTGAAAGATTGCTTGGTGCGCAATAAAATCTTCAATGGATTTGCATCACAAGATATGAACCTAAACCCTTCTTCAAACTCCTCCCTGGGTATCAAATCCTCCTCATTACCTGCAAAAATCCCTCATCAGGAAAAGAAGAAAAAAGGAATAAAATCCAACAAGCAATTGCTTAAAGATCTAGGCAAATATCTTGTTAACTCAAGGTGCATTTCTCTAATGACAGACAAGTATCTCCCAACACCCCCACCTTCCTCATGAAAGTTATATCATGGAATATAAGGGGCGTGAATGGTAAAACCAAACGCATGCTCCTTCAACAAAAAATTATGCAAGAAAAACCCTCTCTCGTCATGATCCAAGAAACCAAATGCCCTAACTCTCTTATTCAATCCTTGGCCTCCCGCCTTTGGCATGGATCTCAAGCAATGGCCATCAATGCTAATGGCTCAGCTGGTGGCCTTTTCCTCCTCTAAAACCCTGATAATATTCTACTATCTCACTTCTTTTCCACTAAACACATTATCTCTGCGAAGTTCTGATTGATCAGCTCCTCTACCATTGGCTTCCTCACCAATGTCTATGGACCAAATACCTCCACTTATAAAGTCCTTTTCCTTGACTCTCTACTATCCCTTCAAACCCTAACCTCCAACCATCATTAGATTATTGGAGGCAACTTCAACCTAATTAACTCTCTCTCATAAAAACAAGGAGGTATTTGGCGTCTCGACCAAGAATCTCATTCTTTCAGCAATGCCATCCAAACCCTCAAACTGGTAGACATAGAAATTACCAATGGCATGTTCACCTAGAACAATCAACATTGTGGACCTCAACAAGTTTCCTCTTGCCTCGATCGCTTTCTTGTCTCTGACTCAATCCTTCTAGCCAATATGCATCCCCTAGCATCCATTCTCCCTTTTGTTGGTTCGAATCATTGGCCCATTCAACTCCACCTTGACCTCCATGGTAGCCCCCGAAATCGACCCTTTCATTTTGAGAGTTTTGGCTTAGCTCCCCAAATTTCCTTGAAACCTTCAAAACCTAGTGGACCAACTTCAATCCCATCTCCCACTCTCCTATGTACAAATTTCAACAAAAACTCAAATATATCAAGCAGCAAATAAAAATATTTAACAAAGAGAAACTTGGAAACATTATGTAGGAGAAGGAAAAATTAACCCAGAAAATGGAGCAATTACAGCAGGAAATAATAACTGAAGCAATTACTCAAGAGGAGAAGCACCTTCAAGCCCAATTAAATCAAAGAGAAAACCAGGAGGAGATCTTATGGAAGCAAAAGTCTCGAAACAGATGGATAAAAGATGGGGAAAAAAACACAAATTTCTTCCATTGATCAATGATTCAACGCAAGCATCACAATCGCATTATATCCCTCAAGAACAACTAAGGTCACCTCCTGACAGAGCACAATGACCTGGAAAGGGAACTTGTCACTCATTTTCAAGCCCTTCTAACTGAACCAAAATAGGATCGTAGGCCTGCCATTCAACGCATCACCCATAATATTCCCCTCCTTGTCTCCCCATATAAAAACATTGCCCTCATGAGACATATTACTCTGGAGGAAGTCGAACAAGCTATATTTGACATGCCCAAAAACAAGTCCCCAGGGCCAGATGGATTCATGACGGACTTCTATCAAACATGTTGGTCGATCATTAAGAGCGATGTATGGGAAGTAGTCGAGGACTCCTGTCTCCACTCAAATATCCTCCCAGCCCTAAATTCCACCTTCTTAGCCCTTATTCCAAAAGAAGACAAGGTCAAGGACCCTAATAAAATCCGACCAATCACCCTTTGCGATGTCATTTTCAAAATCATTACCAAAATTATCGCCTCTATATTAAAGCCCTTGCTCCCCTCAATTTCTCCTGAGAAAACAGGGTATGTCGAAGGAATAAAAATCCTCGACGGAGTCATCCTCTCCCACGAAGTCATCCATTCACTAAAAACTTTTGGCTCCCCTAGAATGATGCTTAAGCTTGACCTGTCTAGGGCCTTTGAAAAAATCAACTAGCAATTTATCCACCTCACCCTCTGGGCCTTTGGCTTCTCCCCTTCTTGGATAAACTAGTTCCTCTCTCTAATCTCTTCGGCCTTCTTCTCTATCCTGATTAATGGCCCCCCTTCTCATCCTTTCTCCCCCTCTCGCAGAATTTGGTAGGGAGATCCCCTCTCTCCATTTCGCTTCATCCTCTTGGATAAGGGACTTGGTAGAGTGATCAAAGCGGCCATAGCAGAAAACAAAATCAAAGGTATGTGCCTCCATAATGACGAACAACCCTTATCCCATAAACAATTTGTAGATGACACCATGCTTATGGCCCAACCCACCGTTCAGGAAGCTAAATCCATCCAACAAGTTCTCATTGATTTCGGGGAAGCATCCATCATGGACCTCAATACCACTAAATACCAAATATTCTTCTTTCATACCCCCCCAGCCATTCAATTTCATATAACTCGAATCCTCATATTTCAAAGAAGCTTGCTTCCTTCCAAGTACCTTGGAGCTTTGTTAGTCACCAATGGACTTCAATCATCCTCTTGGGAGGATCTCATCACTCGACTAAATAGAAGGCTATACATTTGGTCCTTCAGAGTGCTCAATACACCTGGACGTTTGGTCCTCCTCAAATATGTTCTCCAAGCCATGCCCCTTTACCTCTTTTCGGCTCTAGCTGCCCCCAAATCCATCCTAAAAGTTATCCAAAAGCTTCAATGCTCCTTTTTATGGGGAGGAGATCGAAAGGAAAAAAAGTGGGTGTTGGCATCCTGGGGCAATACTTTCCTCCCTAAAATTAAAGGAGGTCTTGGGCTCAGACATTCAGAAATGCTCAGCTCAGTACTAGGTGCAAAAACTTGGTGGAGATGGTTTGTATCCAAGGATACACCATGGGAGAGACTTTGGCGCAAGAAATATTGTCCGCATATGGACTCTCGGGATATTATATGACTCTCGACTAATATCAAGGGCTCTCACATATGGAACACATCCTGGAAAAAAAGGATCTCATTCACTCACATTGCTTCTAGGATATCAGGGACAACCACTCTGCACTCTTCTAGGAGGATGTCTGGTAACAACTCCCTCCTCTTGGACAAAATACAACAACAAAAGAACTCAAATACATGATGATTTCCTAGAACCAAGGGATTGACAAAGGAGACAGATTCCTAGACCTTGATTGGAATCTTGTCCCTGCCTCCCCCCTACATACTGCTTGTTCCACTCTGTCCCATGCAGACCATGATCCCCCGAATCGGGTGATAGGGAAGCGACCAGCCTCGGGGCTCCCACCTCGGCCAAGTTGACACGCGTCCCCCCCTCTGATCACTACTTTTCCTCCTCCTCCCACTTGTACCCATCCTGCCCATGCTATTAATGATTGACCCTCATGTGCGTACCACCTGGCCTCCAAACTTCAATGGGAACATCGTCCTTCCTTGTCGAGAGATCCTTCTCAATCGACGTGCTCAGTCCTGTATTGTCCTCTATATCAAACTCTATGGTTTCATCATGGCCTTCGTTATCACCTCTCTGATCAGTCATTACTATGGCCATAATAATGCTCTCCTCAACATGATTACCTTCACAATGGCTAGTCTCCTTACTCCTCCCCATCGATCTTGGCCAGTCCCATTCCTTTACCTCTGCATGATCTTGTTCACTCTAATACTCACCTAAAATCTCGTGCTCTTATCCTCCTAACATCCTTCTATACTCCTGCGAATCCCCTATTCGTGGCTCCCATGGCAAGTGGTGATCGCTCTCGCTGCTCCCGGGAACGCTCCTCTGGTCAGCAAAGAGGGCACTCTGGTTCCCACCTTGTTGCAACAGCTGAGAACTCAGCAGAGTCATACCACGCCCACACCCCTCCCCAAATTCAAGCCAAGATAAGCCTTGTTGAAGCTAATGTTTTTGTCATTGGGCGCTTCATCACAAATGAAGAGGTTCATGCAGACGTTTGTTCTTGGGTCCTAGACACTTGGGGCATCCGCTCTCACGAGTCCCATTATCTGAAGACCATAGAAATATATTGTCAAATGAAATTGTTTTTCGGGCGAGCTCTGGATGACCAGAAAGATGGAAAAGAGTAAATTATGCTCCAACTCGACGAGTTGCAGATGCAGATTCAACTTCTGGACCATAAAATGAACCTGTTGGCTCGAAAAATTACGGGAATCAACTTCTCGACGATGGAAGAGCCTCAACCCTAGGTGCATGAGTCAAAGGGTCCTTCTCCTCCTTAGTCTTTTTCATGAATAGTTTGTTTCTTATTAAGCTGGTTTACGTTGAAGGCCGAGGTTTTTGTGTTAAGCCTCAAAATGGTCTAGCTAGGAAACTACACAGAACAGTTTTTTGTTGTATTCAAAGTCCTAGGAGTAGCTACTGTCAATCCTTTAGATTCAAGAGATAGATCTTTCATAAAACTTCAAACAATTTACTGCATTGTTGGTGGTCTAGTTTCCTTAGTGGCAGGCCAGCAACAGACTTTTTGTTATATTTTTCAATGGAAATATAAATAGAACGGGATTATTAACAAACAAAAAAACATTAAAATCTAAATAAATTTCTTAATTTAATAATAAAATTAAACCTCATTAAATCAATTAACTTAATCAATATCATTAACTTAGTCAATAGTATTAAATCTAATCAAACCAATTAACTTAATAATTATGTTAAGATATTATACACCCTTGACAAACAAACATAATTATTATTTTAATGCATCATAATAATACTAGCATATACGCTCAAGGTATGTATGCGTAGCTAGCGCATAGATAACTTGTGCATGTACTAATGACAACAACCATCACAACTAATGCTAATTTTGTGTATGCTCACAACCCAATCGATAGTGCAATAAACCTTGAAATAAATCAATCATTTACACTAGTCATAATAGCATAAATCATTTACGCTAGATTAGCATAACTTAGTTAAGCATTTAATACAAAGGAACAAGGAATAAGTCAAGCACTAAGAGTACATGATTAAAACCCAACATCACTCTCAACTACTCCGAACACCCTTTCTCTCTAACCTACTTCCATCTTCCTAATCATATCCTTCCTATGTTGGATCATACTGGAGCATCAACTATATTGACCTAACACCAGATAGAACGTGTATGTGGAAGTGTCAACTACCTTAACCAAACTTCCCCAATGGGAAACAAAGGTAGTCACCATCACACATCTAGGGGAGTGTGACTTAACATAGTTCTCCCGCAACTCCAAGTTTTGAAGGATAAATGGTGGGAAATGCATCCACCCCTCCTCATAGAACTAGGGTCAAAACCCTATCATGGACCATACTATGGCACTGTGTTTTGGGATCTTTGTCATTGAATATCCAGTTTCAGGCAGTCATACCACCTAAAAAACCTACACTTGCCCAAATATCATAGAAATACATTTGAACCAATATAAAATAACATAATAATGCTTCCTATCATACCATTTCTCATTTGACATCCATGACATAGACCACCTAATATCACACTTCTCTAGCTATCGCATATCCCATTCAACCTATAGGTTAGTTTACATCCCAATCATATGCATAACCATAATATAATTGACATGTAATTTCCATGCCACTCATTGATGAACTATGTAAATCAACAAGTTCATCCTACACATGGTACTAATTGCATTTAGACATATTATTAAACCCGGTAGCCACGTACCAAATCCTTCAATTAAACATGCATCTAGAAGTAATTGACATAGCATCCATCATTAATGACACAACAATAATTATTCATAGTATTTAAATATACATATTCCCACATGTCCATAAACTGAAGTGTCAATGTTTAATAGTGTTCCACAGATAATAAACAATGAAAATACAATTAGGGCATAAGTAAATTTAGCTACCTAGGTCAAAAAGGGGTGTTACATTTTTTATGTGATCATGTTGGGTATTCAACCTTATTATAAGGATAATCTTCAATTAAAAATTTTCATAATTACAAATTTCAATCACTCTGGGTGAGGCTTGTCAATAAACATCTTGAATTTTTATGCACATATGTTGGAACACATAACTTGTCACTTGAGCATTAACTCTACCTTACTCACTTGTGCATCCTAGTCATTGTGTATATAGTGGGCACTTCTATGATGCTTTAGCTAGGTGATTGTAGAGTATTTCCTTTTTATGTTTGTTCTTGCTCCATGGACGAAAATCTAACCTTCTCTTTGTGACACAGTGTGCTAAAAATTGCATGAATATTTATAGTGCTTTGCTCCTCCATATTTCTCCTTCAAATATCACAATTATGCATACAAATAGAGACTTCACTAAACACGGATAATGCAAGAAACTCACCTCCAGTTCACACCATGATAATCAAGAGACAAGGTATGAGATAAAGGAGGTGAGAAACAATACCAATGGTTGCCAAGCTAAAAAAAAATGTGATTATTAGTTTCAATCGAACACAAGTGCATCACTCATGGGTTTAATTCACTATTTTTTTTTGAAAAACATGTTCCAAGCCATGGACATGACATCAATTTGAATGAGATGAAAAAACATAAAACTCATTCATCTTGGTATTCCATCTATAATTTACAACAATCAACCTCTCAATCATAAATCATAACAATGCATCTTACATCTAAGTGTCATAAAGCATTTGTCAATTTGAAAAGTATATTAATCGCTTAAAAATACCACCATCAAGATAACAACATGACCAACGATGGATTCAAAGCAAGTGATTGATATAACTAGTCATTGTATCTGATACATGTGTCTTGAAACTCAAATGTTGCTCAACGTGCATTAGATAGTGGTACTAGAGAGCAGTATTTATCTACACAAAACAATAGAATGAAACTGAAATGACAATTAGCTTGTAAAGGACCATATAAAGCTATGCAAATCCAATTTAAGCAATATAAACAATTCAAATGTTATATTGTTTTGTTTGCTAGACTATAGTTAAGTTAAATCCTCTCCTTGGCTACCAAGATGACTCCCAAAACCCCTAGATAATGGTTACCTCTATATGAACATCATGAAATTTACATTGACCGTGATTACAAAACATGGTTACCTCTATATGAACATCATGAAATTTACATTGACCGTGATTACAAAAAATGGTTACTCTTTGAGGAATTAAATTATGTGCATGTCTCCTATGCTAAGTAAAGATAGCCACCAATTCAACTATCCCTTTAATGAATGATAGGATACCTGAAAACCCAAGCGCAATTTAGACTTGTCATGGGAATGAAATCAATCTATAAAGGGGGGACGAGACTTCGATTCAAGAAACTTGGAAGTATTTGAAACATGAAACACCAAAACAAAAATAATAATGAAAATAAAAATATGTAGACACCTAAAGGAACTACGCACTAGTATGGGAGAATAAATTGAATTGTGTACCTGCACACACCTCTACAAACACGTGACCTATAGTAAAATATTATGAACATATAAGAAACACTCACACCCATGACCAAAAATAGTAAATAAGCATGCCTATGGCAACTGAAAAGTCATAGGTAGAATGGTTATGAACAAAGGTAGCAAGTGGGAGTACTGAAAGGAAAATTCACTAAGGTAGAGTGCCAAGATACCAAATTACTGAGTTTCAAGGCAATCTACTTGGCTAGGTGAGCCATTTGTTGGGTTAAAGGGGAAATTTGCATATCTAATTGAGGGATTTGCCTCTTTATTGGGTGAGAGAGTTTACTTTCCTCTAGGGTGAGCTATTTGTCTTTAGAGATTGATTTTCTAAGAGAAAGAGTTAGAAAACAACTCAAGTACTTTATTCCCTTTATTCAAATGATTTGTTGAGCTACCAAGTAGCCAAAGTGAACAATTTGTCCTTTAGCACATAATTTGTTAAGTGAAAGAGATAATTATCCTTTCAAATGAGAGATTCCTCTCTTGTGAGTGATTTTTTAGGTTAATGGGGAAGCTTACACCCCAAAGTAAGTGACTTGTCTTTGGTGTTGGGTTAGTCAATTTGCTTACCTCCAAAACGAAAGATTTATGTTTAGTGAGAATCCTACCAAACTTGTCGGATAACCAAAACATTCAGGTAAGAGAATTTTGGCTCAAGTGTTAAGTAATTGGTCGCTAAGTTTCGATAATATCAGTGTTCGCCATGTTCATACTCAAAAGAAGCATGCCACTATCTTCAAGGAATTGATTATAATCAACCGGGTCCAAACAAAGCTAATAGCCAAGAGATTCGATGAGAAACTCATTAACAAAGTAATTCCTTACAATTAAAAAGGATCTCCTAGGTTATTATATCTTTATAAACACATGGCTCGAGTCATATGATCTTGGAAATGAACCTTGTCTAAAGTAGGATGTAGAGGAAATCAAGAATTTTCCAACCCTTAGTCAAACGACATACTCTGCCACTCCTTTAGTACCTTTTATTAAATATTAAGCAAAAATAACGCATTGATGGGAGATTTCTTTAAAAACATTTTCATAATTATGGGGCTCATAATTTATTTCTAACAATTCCATTGCAATCAATTACCCCCAAAACATTGATCTAACCTCTTCCTGAATTCTAAGACTTCATTTGGTTAAACTATGAAATTAGGTGCAAATGGGCCTCACAAGCCAAAGTTTGGTCCTAGTTCGTAGCTTTGCTTTAGAAGTTTTGATGGTTCAACATTAGAAATCATTTTCATATCATATTTGATATGCATTGGTAACCATGTTTCCATTCATTGGAAAAGTATTGGTCAAGTTTTTCTTAATATATGCTCGAGTGTTAGTTAACACATACAAGAACACCATTAAAAAGTTCACCAGAATGCTTCACAACTCAAATGAGTGATCATTTGTAGATAATATTCTATAAATGGATATGATCAAAATATGTAATGATTTCTCACTCATCATTATCAAAATTTCCTTAGGATAACCCTCTCACTTACCCTTTCTACTATGCTTGTAACCACAATTGCTTGATCTAGACAGCAAACAACTCAAGAATTAATTTYCTCAATTTCAATATGCGAACCTACAAACAACCATGTGATATAATGCTAATAACAATATCTCTTACATTGTTATTAGATCAACATGTATATTTACCCTTRTATTTTAAAGTAGGCAAGAAAGATCCTTATAACACCATCTGCATGGTGCTTAAAGGCGTTATTTGTATTTGTGGCAGTCTATCCCTACATATCGAATTATCTTAAGTACATGYGCATCTTTATGAACCAAAAAACACCATCCACTGCTCTAGTGTCTTTCTTTCTCTTTCAACATATGATATGGATCTTGAGGGTTGAGATCCAAAAGGTTTGAATGGAAAAAGAAAAGTAGAGTAAACATGCAAATCTACCATGAAATGAATAGAAGGAACATTATCAGAAACATAAATAAAATACACCACAAATATACAAGAGAGTTGRATAAGAAGGATTCTATTAATATGAACCATTAGATGCAATGAGACCAATTTTAAAACCTCTCCTTCTTGACCTTAACTCTCTTCCTACTGCATTTTTATAAGGTGTCTTCTTAATGAAGTCAACTTTGATTAAACTCGACTCCATAAAGTACATGTTCATCGTGTTCCCTTTTACATTTAATAAAAATATGGCTTTATGACCTACACATCTAAACTTAGACTATAATCGCTCTTAAGATTCAAATCAATAGTATCAAAAAAAATTGTTCTTTGTTGTTTTTCTATGCATGTTACCAACCAAGTCAAGGTATAGGGAGTTGGGTCTGAAACTAAGAAAGCTTAGAGAAGACCACTCCCATCGACCAAAGTGGCCTCCCATGGTGGAAGAAAAGAGAGATAACAAAGAGGGAGATCCTATCACATTATTGCTCAAGGAATTCCTTATGCGACAAAGAAAGAATATGATGGATATTTTTTCCAAATCCTTCAATGAATACCAACAACAATAGAAACACCTTCAACAAACAATGATTTTGAAGATGTAATACCCTTCAAGGTACAAGTTAACTTTGACACCAAAGTAGACCAATATATTTCATACCTCGCACTCAAAGTTGGGGATCAAAGACTCCAAGTGGCACTTGGTTATGAAGTATTGTAGTGGCCTACATAAGAACATCCAAATAAATATGGAGTTCTTAGACATCTCCCCACTAAAATCCGCTTATCAATATGTTGTCAAAATCAAGAAAAATTTTAAGCAGAAAAATAAGAAAGATTTTGGGTGTGCAAATATGCCACAACAGAAGCATAGTAAAGGCGGCCTTAACTCACAAAAAATAAATAACAGAGAAAGGATATCCAACTTCAGGACAACTAGTGCAAGTTGCAAGAAAAGAAAGGTAATGGGAAGTCAAATAAGAACACCAGAAAGTGGTTTGAATTCCACAAAGTCCCCTACCACTATACTAATGAATGTTGCTCGAAGTAGTCATTGTTGGCCAATATGAAATCCTCATACTCAAAGTCCATCACAAAATCATATTCAAAAACAAATAAGAGAAAGTGAATCATCAATTCAAAACCTAATGTTACCGTCACCACCAAAAAGATCCAACCAGAAGAGACAAAGAGCCTAAGGAAGGTAAGCACCTCTTCCACTCACAAATGTAGGTGAAGGATACTCTACTACATTTCATTGTTGAAAACAATATCCAAAATAACTTGATCTCAATAGATATCATCAAGAGTTTGAAGTTATCAAAAATCCACACTTCCAACGATACACCATCAATTGGTGGAGCCAAGGATGAGACATTAGTGTCAGTCAATAAATTCAGGCTACCACTAGGTACCAATTGAGAAAAATATTGTATGGAAAACTATTGTCAAGTCTAAGGAAGGGATTTTTGAGAGGTTGATCATGCCTTTTGGTTTGACCAATGCTTCAACAACATTCATGAAGATAATGGATGATATCTTGTGATCGTTCACAAATTGGTCATATATTTTGATGATATCCTCATCTTCATTAAAATTTGAGAAAAACATTTATTGCACATTCAACAAGTCATGAGCATCCTGTGGAAACACAAGTTATATGCCAATCTGGAGAAATTTTCATTCTACATGAAGATAATTCAATATTTATGATACATCGTGGATGAACATGGTSTGCATGTAAATCCAACCAAAAAAAAAGTCATTCATGATTGGTTGGCCTCGGCGACTCTAACAATGAGATGTACTCTGCATGAAGGTTTTCCATCGATGGAAGTAATACATTCTAGGGAAGGAGATAAGCATCCACACTAATCAMAAACCCATAGAGTTCATGCAAACAMAAGGAAAGTTACCAAAATGACTGCCACCAAAAGTGGTCAAYATACTTGCAATAGTGCCACCTAGACATTAAGTATAAGAATATAAGAAAAAATCGAGCCACAAACTACCTTATCCAACCTTCGATTGTGGCATCGACCGCAATTCTCAACTCTTATAGGCACAAGACCTCTAGGTGGCCCAATTGTATGGCAATGACCCTAACATCACTACTGCCTATCAGACACTGGATTTAGGTAAACCGATCTCAGACTTTTATCTCCAGGATGGAAATTTATACCATCTAAGTCATCTCTTTGTTGCTTCAAGTGAGCACGATATGTCGATTTGGAAGGAACATTATAGTGTGATGGCAGGGCACTTCAACATGGAGAAAATAATGGAAATGTTGCAAAAGTACTTCCATTGGCTTGAAAGCTCCAATAGGATGTTAGTATGCACATTGTATTGTGCACTACCTATGCCATCACTAAACCTGCCATCAAGAAGTAGGGGTTGTAAACTCCTTTTCCTACCCCATATAGGCCCGAAGAGTCTGTCTCCATCCACCACATGTCAAGTTTTCCTTCAACCAAGCATGGAAAAAAATGTCTATTTGTTGTTGTTGATTAGTTCTCTAAGATGGCCATTTTGACACCATGCAAGAATAATAACACAACAAAGGCCACTACTAAGCTCTTCTTCGAGTTTGTTTAGGTTCATTCCAAGCTTCCATGGACGATTATATCATATAAGGACAACAGGATCTTGAGTCCTTTTTGGTCTAGCTTATGGTCAATAATGGGCACCAAGCTGACCAAATCAACTACCTTCCACCCCCAAACCAATGAATAAACAGAGGTAGTCAACATGATGATTGTATTTATACTAAGAATGTACAACTCCAAACATCCATACACATGGGATGAGAACATTATCAATACTCAACATAGCTACAACAAAGCCCTTCACAAATCTATTGGCCATAGTCATTTTTAGGTGTGTTGGAGGTTTCGTCCATTGGCCCTAATTGATGTAAAGAATCCTCCCATGCCCATATCGTCGCTAATAGAGAATCCAAAATTGTTGAACGAATCCAGCACATATAATAAGAAGTTCATGATATTTTACAAAAAATCAATGCCAAGTACAAGCAAATCCACAATCAACATCAAGTTCAACACAATTTTAGGTGGGAGATAAGGTATGGTTTCATTTGTAGAAAGAGCATGTCGCAACACCACATTAGAAGCCCCACCCACTTTGATATGCGCCTTACACTATCTCTGAGGTTGTGGGTAAGAATTCTTTAGAATTGAGTATTTCTCATTTCTTTAGCTTTCACCCTATATTTAATGTGGATCTATTTCAACCACATCTTCCACCTCTGACATCTTGGAGATGGTCAAGCACTTGGCCCCTACATAACTCAATCTTGATTTGCATTAAGAAATATATAGTGGACCGGATCATGGACACCAAGATGAAGGGCACCCACTAACAGAACATCCAACTCTATCAAGTAGTAAAAGTAGGGAAGCTCCTTGACTAAGGCAAGTGGCTCACGAGGAGTTAGATTCAATAGAAATTTCCCTATTTAATGGAGGAACTTAACAAAATGGAGACAATTACTTCCTAAGGGGGGACAATTTATCTAGGTGGATAATGGTGGCCACCCTCCTATACAATGATTTATAATGGTTCCACATCTAAGAAGTTCTACTACAGTTTGTTTTTTAGGTTCTAAACTTCCAACATGTTTTTCAGGCATTTCCCTACATTTTTGGTAGTTGACATAGGTTGAAGATCATGTGGCCTACCAAACACATAAACCATGGATTAATCTTTGTAACGGTCTAAGAATACCATAAACTAAGTTTGTATGCAAATTTTCACCCGAAGAAGTTGATATATCAACTAGCCTACCTCAAGGCTCACATTCTTGTTGCCACATCAACTCCTACAATTAGGGTTTTGGATCTATATGGTTTTTTTCTCTTACTGCTTCATACTTTATGTTAGAAAGGAAGTCTTGGCCTATTGTGATGTCTTCTTGTAATTTAGTGCAACCAACACGTCTCTCTTCTAAGATAAGCTACCACCATTCTAGCTAGTTTGTATTTCTTTGCATTTTACATTTTTTTCTATTTTATTTATTAATCAAATTTCGGTTTCATTGTATCATTATACTCTCTACAATATCTCCATGTGTTTCTATTTATATTGCTATCAACATTTCGTTCTCTATATAATCCAAATTAATGTATCTCTCTAGGTGCTTTGACTTGGAAGACACCAACATATTCAATAAGAGAAATAATCCATAAAAGAAATATATACCATCTCTTTTCATCACACAACTCACCTTAATTATAACTTTCTCAACGCTTGTCTTGACTCCTATTTTTGTGGTAAGAGAGAACTAAGTTCAAGGTGACAAGCTTAACTACAACACATGAGTCAATGTATTGATTAGCTTTAAACTTTACACCCTATAATATAATAGGGAGTGATCCACAAAATATGAGGATAGATGCAATAATGAAACTATGCATTCATGTTATCTTTTCATGAGCGATAATCCTCTAATGCAATGTATGTCAACCATGAGTGATGAAACATTCAAATAACAACTTAGGTAACATAGCCTTGGAAAATTTCATGAGCTATAATGCATTTTAATTTTTTACATTCGTTGTGATTCTTATGCACTAGAGTCATGATCATGAGATCCCTACTATTTCATGCATAGAGTAAACATGTTTCCACTTTAAATCATTCAAAACTCTTCCATAATTAAGCAAATGAACATGTTTAATCAAGTTCTCATAATTCAACAAAAAGCACTTGGGGAATGCCTTCTTGAACAAGGAAATTGAAGTCACTGCATTATCAAGTTCATAAGGAAAGCAAAGGAGCCTTGATGGTAGTCACTCTAAAACTTAATTCAAAGTAAAGGATAAATCCACTAAGTTATAAACATTTAAATGCAATTCCAGTAATAGGGTTACTGCAATAAATAGAATCACAATATAACTAGGCAATTTGGCAACGTCCCTACAAGCAAGATGATATTTGAAAGTATTACATTTATCAATGCACAAGCAATCCAAATGATTCATATATCATCTAAACCATGAATTTTATCCAACTGAACTCATAACAAAGCTCAATACAACCACCAAGTCATAAGCATTCACACATAAACACAACATCAAGTATCAACACAAGCACATTCATATGATTTATAAAGTTTCATAAGAGTGCTCTTAAGGTAAGCTACATAGTCATTGTTTACATTTTCTATAGAGTGAGAAAACACCCATGCACCTTAAACAATACTAATGAAAGACATTTTAACTTCTGCAATATCATCTACATCCATCAATCTTCAAATGCAAATAACCAATGACCATAGGCAAGGGGGCAACCAATCATGAAGGAAGCCAAACAAAATAAAGATAGAATGTTGCCATGTCCAATCTTTTGACGGAAAAACAATCCCTAAAGAGAAGCAAGATAAAAGGAAGCCACAAGCGGGATCATCCCAATCATCAATAAAAAGCTCAATGAAGCAACAATATTTAATCATAAGCGACCATAATAGACTATCTATGCAGATATGCATGGTGATAAAGATCATTGGATATTAGCACAAGCAAGTAGCAAGAAAAATTCATTCAAGCAAAGATACTATGAGAATAGTAAATATCATTAGTTATCCACTCAATAAAATATCCCTAGTATTCATGCACAAACAAGATAGGAAAATCAATCAAAGAACTTGAAATTATCCAAGACCACCAATGGCATCAAAAACATAAATTATGAAGAATGGTGCGCTGCAATTGGTGAGGCTTAAAAATTTTGGGAGCCCCACATGCCCTAGAACTTGGGGTTAGTGGAGGCCTCAAAACAACAGTCGTATCATTGTATGCACTTATTTGGAAGTATGAGACCTTGGGTAGGATCTCTGCTTTTTATCGGAGTTTTTATAACCGAAATACATAGTAAGCATGTTTGGATGCTTGCTAGAAAACAAACTCATTAGAGTTTGTTCGTAATGGGAAGGGATGTAGTCCTCTCAAGCAGAGACATCTAAAACCAAAAGAAAACAAATTGATGACCCACAATGTTGAATTCAGGAGGATGACTTCCCCAATATCCAATGCTGGGTGGAAAGGAATAAGGTGGATATGTTCGTACTAAATTAGGAGCCATTCATGTTAGGCATAATGACAAGGTAGAAATTGGAGCAAGTTATTAGGTACAAACACAACAATGTCCTTATGGATTTGACATTTGATACCTACAAATACAAGATAAGTTTCAATTTAACTAGTATTGTTTAAATTGTTGGCATTATTGGGATGTGAGTCATGTTCTTATGTAATATGTGTTCATCAAATTGTGTGTCCCATGACAATGTCCTTTGGACACCATTCTAGTTTTTTATTATTTCTACGAGTTTTAGTTACACAACAAATATTTTGTTACACCTACATTGCTCCTATGTAATATGCATTCATTAAATTGTCTCCCATGCCAATGTTCTTTGTACACCATCCTAGTTTTGAAGGCACATCAAACAGAGATTCATGCCACTTGGGTCATATCGAAAAATGCAATGTGAGATACATTGGTGACTTAGTTGTATGTATTTGTGTTAGGGCCAAGAGTGGGAAGAAAAGTAACTCCACGCTTTGATGTGTTTTGCATTAGTATGATAGGTGCATATATACATAAGTAAATGACTCTTGGTCTTCCCCAACGGGTGACCATTCCTATCACCTACGACTCTTCATATTTACTTTACAGTTACAAGTAACGAAACCACAAAGGATTATGTGTCCAACATTCCCCCCCTTAATCCGAAGGGGTGTGTGTGAGTCCAAGCATCATTCTGAACTTCTCAATTTTTTCTCTTCCAAGCGCTTTGGTGAAGATGTCTGCAATTTGCTCATTTGTGGAACAATGTCTCAGGTGAATAGTATTGGCCTCTACATGATATCGAATCAGATGTTATTTTTTGTTAATGTGCTTGGTTCGATCATGGAATCTAGGATTCTTGGCCAACTTGATTGCAAAATTATTTTCAACAAGAAGAGGAGTAGAATTTTCTTGTTTCTCCTGCAAATCTTTAAGTATTTGCCTGAGCCACACAATATCCTTTGTTGCTTCTGCAGCTGCCACATATTCTGCCTCTCTTGTGGAATCCGCTGGAACTGATTGTTTGCATGATCTCCAGGAGACAAATGTTGATCCAAGACCCATGAGATAGCCTGAAGTTGATACTCCATTTTCGTTATCTCTATCAAAGTCTAAATCAGAATATTTGACCAGGTTGAAACCATCCACCTTAGAGTGCCTAAGTCCAAAATCTTGAGTTCCTTTGAAGTATTTCAAGTCTCATCCATGCCAAACTTGTTCAACGGTTCTCCAATGTACTTCTTCTAGGAGATGAATATGTACTTTGGATTTTGTATCACTTCAATGCCCAAATAGTAGTGAAAATGTCCCAAATCTGTCATCTCGAAGCCTTTCTTCAACTCTTTCTTCATGGATGCAATGTAATTCTCATTGTTCCATGTTATGAATAGATCATCTACATATACTACAAGATACACAACAGTTTTTCCAACTTTCTTGAAAAACAAAGTTGCATCTTCAAGATTGAAATGCTTGAAATTTAATTTCAAAAGATGCTCGGTTAAGTTTTCATACCATGCTCGCGGTGATTGTTTCAAGCCATATAAGGATTTGATGAGCTTGCATATCTTATGTTCTTGTCCCTTCACAACAAAGCCTCCTGGTTGAGACATGGACACATTCTCTTTCAAGTCTCCATTCAATAAAGCAGTCTTCACATCCATTTGATGAATTTTCCATCCATTTTGTGTTGCGATGGAAAATAGAGTGTGGATAGTAGCCCATTTTGTTGTGGGGGGAAAGTCTCCTCATAATCAACACCTTCTCTCTGTGAAAATCATTTTGCCACAAGCCTTGCTTTATGCTTGTCAAGTGAGCTATATGATATGTACTTGTTCTTGAATACCTACTTGCAGCCAATCGGTTTGGTTCCAAATGGAGGGTCCACAAACTTCCATATCTCATTCTTGATGAGGGCATCATATTCCTTATGCATGGCTTATTTCCATTCATCATGAGAAGCATCTTCTTTAAAGGAATTCAGTTCAATATTAGTAGATAAATTTAACTCACAATCATATGAAACATCCATATCATCCACATCACTTGAGTTTGAATTATCTACATTACCTCCATCTTGTTTTGAGGACAATCTGGTTCATGTGTTTCCGACCTCATCAGGATGAACACTTTCAAGTGTTTTTGTGAGCCATTTTGGTGAACCTTTCTGAGATTGTCCAGGTTGCTCGACTGATTGAAATGGTGTTGAGTTCTTATCAAGCCTCAGCTTTTCAATCCTCTCGATCACAACATCCAACTGAACTTCAAGTTCTGATGAAGTGGCAGGAACTTCTTCATGAGGGGAAGATGGTGCTTTATAAGGAGATTGTAGAGATTGACACAAGATAGGGATCCCCCCTTCAAGATGTGGAATCTCATCATCAAATTCATGATATGTCTTTACACGAGTGAATTTGTCCAAATGATCAAGTTGCCTCTCAACAATTTCATCTTCTTTGGAGGATTCAAGAAAGATCACATCTCTGGAAAAGATGAATTTCTTGTTTGTCTCACCGTAAATACAATACCCCTTGGTGGTATTTGAGTACTCAAAGAAGATGCACTTCTGACTCCTAACATCAAGCTTGTATCTTTGCTCCTTAGGAATCAAGGCATAGCAAGTGGAACCAAAGGCCCTGAGATGCCACACTGAAGGAATGTGGCCATACCACATTTCATATGGAGTCTTGTTTTTAAGAGCATGAAATGGACACATGTTTTTGACATAAACTGCACATAGAACTACATCAGCCCAAAACATCAATTTAACATTCTTGAAAAACATCATGGAAAAAATCATATTAAGGAGTGTCTTGTTCATTCGTTCAACCACACTCTTCTATTGGGGATTGTATGGAACTGTGGTTGATGTTTGATCCCATGTTGGAAAAGGTAGGTTTCAAATTCATTATAAGTATATTCTCTTCCATTTTCAATGCGAAGAGAGTCAATACGAGACTGAGCTTCATTTTGAATCCATACATGAAAAATTTTAAATGTTTCAAAAGCTTGTGATTTATCTTTCAGCAAGTACACCCAACACATCTTGGTGTAATTATAAATAAAAGTCATGATATATTTGTTTCCATTGGGAAAAGGAACAGGCATAGAGTCGCATGAATCAGAATGAATCAGTTCAAGTTTTTTGCATGCTCTGGAAGTGGAACCATGAAATGGTTGTTTGTTATGCTTTCCAAGGATACAAGCATCACATTGTTTTGGTTTCCTAGGAATAGTAGGAAAACCAGAAAAACCATTCTTTATTAATAAACGAAGACTAACATAATTAATATGACCAAGTATAGCATGCCACAAAAGACTAGATGGCATTATATCTGAGTCATGATGAGAGAGGTATGATACATTGTATGTATGGGCAGATGTGCCATTCATCTTCAACAATCTTCCATCTTCCATTTTGGTCATGACAACCATGTTGTCAGAATCCTTCCTTATCTCAAATTTGTCACTGATCATATGAACATAGTGGCCTTTTTATTTGATGTGCACAAGGGACAACAAGTTTCTTTGCAACTCTGGAAGATAGAGTACATTGTTGAGCTACCATGTAGCCAAAGTGATCAATTGTCCTTTAGCACATAATTTGTTGAGTGAAAGAGATAATTATCCTTTCAAATGAGAGATTTCTCTCTTGTGAGTGATTTTTTAGGTTAATGGGGAAGCTTACACCCCAAAGTAAGTGACTTGTTTTTAGTGTTGGGTTAGTCAATTTGCTTACCTCAAAAATGAAAGATTTATGTTTACTGAGAATCCTACCAAACTTGTCAGATAACCAAAACATTCAAGCAAGAGAATTTTCGCTCAAGTGTTGAGTCATTGGTCACTAAGTTTCGATAACATTGTTGTTAGCCATGTTCATACTCAAAAGAAGCATGCCACTATCTGCAAGGAATTGATTATAATCAAACATGTCCAAACAAAGCTAGTTGCCAAGAGATTCGATGAGAAACTCATTAACAAAGTAATTTCTTACAATTAAAAAGGATCTCCTAGGTTATTATATCTTTATAAACACATGGATCGAGTCATATGATCTTGGGAATGAACCTTGTCTAAAGTAGGATGTAGAGGAAATCAAGAATTTTCCAACCCTTAGTCAAACGACATACTCT
>ML778528.1:1257738-1267877 GCA_009831015.1 Picea engelmannii
TGGCCGACTTCTTCTCTTGGAGGCTAATAGCCTAATATAAATTATCTTCTTGAGCCAACAAGGCTTCTAGGGTTATTAGCCAACTCATTAGGGTTTCTCTTGCTTCCCGGAGTCTTCTATTCTCGTTAGGTTCACACATGGGGGTAAATACCTCCCGCAGCTACCATAAAATTAACAACATGTTCATCGTGTTCCCTTTTACATTTAATAAAAATATGGCTTTATGCCCTACACATCTAAACTTAGACTATAATCGCTCTTAAGATTCAAATCAATAGTATCAAAAAAAGTGTTCTTTGTTGTTTTTCTATGCATGTTACCAACAAGGTCAAGGTATAGGGAGTTGGGTCTGAAACTAAGCAAGCTTGGAGAAGACCACTCTCGTCGACCAAAGTTGTCTTCCATGGTGGAAGAAAAGAGAGATAACAAAGAGGGAGATCCTATCACATTATTTCTCAAGGAATTCCTTATGCGACAGAGAAACAATATGATGGATATTTTTTCCAAATCCTTCAATGAATACCAACAACAATAGAAACACCTTCAACAAACAATGATTTTGAAGATGCAATACCCTTCAAGGTACAAGTTAACTTTGACATTCCTTTATTTGAATGCAAAATAATAGACGCAAATGCTTTGGAGAAATGGTTACATTTTTTAGAGGGTTATTACTTTGTTTAAAAAAAATCAATAATGAAAAGATCACATTCACACTCATTAAGTCCTTCCCATTGTCAAAAATTGGTGGCATGGTTATTGGGAGAGACATGTCGAATATGAGTTTTAGGATAGTACCCACTTGCAAAAATTGTGTTAATGCCCTTAGAGAGAAATTCTATCATGTTGGAAACTATCATGACTAGTACATGAGATGGACAACTTTATGCCAAGAAATAAACCAAATGGTACCAAAGTAAACCAATATATTCCATACCTCACACTAAAAGTTGGGGATCAGAGACTCCAAGTGGCACTTGGTTATGAAGTATTGCAGTGGCCTACATAAGAACATCCAAATAAATATGGAGTTCTTAGACATATCCTCACTAAAATCTGCTTATCAATATGTTGTCAAAATCAAGCAAAATTTTAAGTAGAAAATAAGCAAAAGTTTGGGTGTGCAAATATACCACAACAGAAGCATAGTAAAGGCGAGCTTAACTCACAAAAAATAAAAAACAAAGAAAGGATAGCCAACTTCAGGACAACCAGTCCAAGTTGCAAGAAAAGAAAGGTAATGAGAAGTCAAATAAGAACACTAGAAAGTGGTGTGAATTCCACAAAGTCTCCTGCCACTATACTAATGAATGTTGCTCGAAGTAGTCATTGTTGGCCAATATGAAATCCTCATACTCAAATTCCATCACAAACTCAAATTCAAAAACAAATAAGAGAAAGTGAATCATCAATGCAAAACCTAATGTTACCATCACTACCAAAAAGATCCAACCAGGAGAGACAAAGAGACTAAGGAAGGTAAGCACCTCTTCCACTCACAAATGTAGGTGAAGGATACTCTACTACATTTCATTGTTGACAACAATAGCCAAAAGAACTTGATCTCAATAGAGATCATCAAGAGGTTGAAGTGATTGACAAATCCACACTTCCAGCGATACACCATCAATTGGTGGAGCCAAGGATGAGAGATTAGTGTCAGTCAATAATGTCACCTTCCCTATGGAATCAAGTCCTTCAATCATGAAGTACTGTGTTATGTTGATACACTTGAAGTTTGTGATGTTCTCTCAGGATAACCCTATAGAATCATCATCATGTTTATATATCTAGGCCCTATAGTGTCATTGTTATTTTGAGAAGTTAGCTCTACGCTGTACCAAAAGGTAGTTTTGACTACCACAGTCTCCTTGATCTTAACGAAGAAATGCAAGAAGGTAATCTCTTAGACTAGGGGATTTGTCTTAACGAAGCAATACAGGAAGGTAATCTCTTAGACCAAGGGATTTTTCATATTCATGGTTTGATCAAAAGGTGAACGGAACATCACTACGACTGCCATGGCCTCTGCATGGGTTCTCCTTGCACAACAAAAGCAAGCAGACAATAGAGTGGAAGAATACATAGATATCTTTGTTTCATCTACAAGGGTTCCTCCACATTGTCAGGTCAAGCATTTAAGTGATTTGATACCTAATTCTCCTTTACCTAATGGTCTAGTCTACAAACACTTGCTTCTCAAAAATGAAGAAATCAAATGTCATATTCAAGAGCTCATCCAAAAGGGCCACATTCGACCAAGATCCTCACCTCGCAAGAGCCCAATTGTGTTAGTTCAAAAGCAAGATTGAACATGGCGACTTTGTATTGATTATAGAGCTCTGAACAAAATCACAGTCAAGGACCACATGTCTCCATGGACCACATGTCAAGTTTTCCTTCAACCAAGCATGGAAAAAACTGTCTATTTGTGGTTGTTGATTAGTTCTCTAAGATGGCCATTTTGACACCATGCAAGCAGAATAACACAGCAAAGGCCACTACTAAGCTCTTCTTCGAGTTTTTTTAGGTTCATTACAAGCTTCCATGGACCATTATATCAGATGGGGACAACAAGATCTTGAGTACTTTTTGGTCTAGCTTATGGTCAATAATGGGCACCAAGTTGACCAAATCAACTACCTTCCACCCCCAAACCAATGAACAAACTGAGGTAGTCAACATGATGATTGTGTTTATACTAAGAATGTACAACTCCAAACATCCATACACATGGGATGAGAACATTCCCAATACTCAACATAGCTACAACAAAGCCCTTCATAACTCTATTGGCCACAGCCATCTTTAGGTGTGCTTGAGGTTCCAGCCATTGGCCCTAATTGATGTAAAGAATCCTCCCATGCTCAGATATTGGCTGATAGAGAAGCCAAAATTGTTGAACGAATCCAGCATATCTAACAAGAAGTTCATGATATTTTGCAAAAAATCAATGCCAGGTACAAGCAAATCCACAATCAACATCAATTTCAACACAATTTTAGGTGGGAGATAAGGTATGGTTGCATTTGTAGAAAGAGCACCTCACAACACCCCATTAGAAGCTCTGCCCACTTTGATATGGGACTTACACTATCTCCGAGGTTGGGGGTAAGAATGCTTTAGAATTGAGTAATTCTCATTTCTTTAGCTTTCACCCTATATTTAATGTGGAGCTATTTCAACCACATTTTCCACCTCTGACATCTTGGAGATGGTCAAGCACCTGGCCCCTACATAACTCAATCTCGATTTGCATTGAGAAATATATAGTGGACCGGATAATGGACACCAAGAAGAAGGGCACCCACTAACAGAACATCCAACTCTATCAAGTTGTAAAAGTAGGGAAGCTCCTTCAGTAAGGCAAGTGACTCACGAGGAGTTAGATTCAATAGAAATTTCCCTATTTGATGGAGGAACTTAACAAAATGAAGACCATTACTTCCTAAGGGGGGACAAGTAATCTAGGTGGATAATGGTGGCCACCCTCCTATCCAATGATTTATAATGGTTCCACATCTAAGAAGTTCTAGTGCAGTTTTTTTATAGGTTCTAAACTTCCAACATGTTTTTCAGGCATTTCCCCTACATTTTTGGTAGTTGACATAGGTTGAAGATCATGTGGCCTACCAAACACATAAACCATGGATTAAGATTTGTAACAGTCCAAGAATACTATAAACTAAGTTTGTATGCAAAGTTGCACCCGAAGAAGTTGATGTATCAACTAGCCTACCTCGAGGCTCACATTCTTATTGCCACATCAACTCCTACAATTAGGGTTTTTGATCTATATGGTTTTTTTCTCTTAGTGCTTCATACTTTATGTTAGAAAGGAAGTCTTGGCCTCTTGTGATATCTTCATGATCATGAGATCCCTACTATTTCATGCATAGAGTAAACATGTTGCCACTTTAAATCATACAAAACTCTTCCATAATTAAGCAAATAAACATGTTTAATCAAGTTATCATAATTCAACAAAAAGCACTTGGGAAAGGCCTTCTTGAACAAGGAAATTGAAGTCACAGCATTATCAAGTTCATAAGTAAAGCAAAGGAGCCTTGATGGTAGTCACTCTAAAACTTAATTCAAAGTAAAGGATAAATCCACTAAGTTATAAACATTTAAATGCAATTCCAATAATAGGGTTAGTGTAATAAATCGAATCACAATATAACTAGGCAATTTTAGCAACATCCCTCCAAGCAAGATGATATTTGAAAGTATTACATTTATCAATGCACAAGCAATCCAAATGATTCATATATCATCCAAACCATGGATTTTATCCAACTGAACTCATAACAAAGCTCAATACAACCACCAAGTCATAAGCATTCACACACAAACACAACATCAAGTATCAACACAAGCACATTCATATGATTTATAAAGTTTCATAAGAGTGCTCTTAAGGTAAGCTACATAGTCATTGTTTACATTTTCTATAGAGTGAGAAAACATCCATGCACCTTAAACAATACTAAGCAAAGACATTTGAACTTCTGCAATATCATTTACATCCATCAATCTTCAAATGCAAATAACCAATGACCATAGGCAAGGGGGAAACCAATCATGAAGGAAGCCAAACAAAATAAAGATAGAATGTTGTCCTCTCCAATCTTTTGACGGAAAACCGATCCCTAAAGAGAAGCAAGATAAAAGGAAGCCACAAGCGGGGTCATCCCAATCATCAATAAAAAGCTCAATGAAGGAACAATATTTAATCATAAGCGACCATAATAGACTATCTATGCAGATATGCACAGTGATAAAGATCATTGGATATTAGCACAAGCAAGTAGCAAGAAAAATTCATTCAAGCAAAGACATTATGAGAATAGTAAATATCATTAGTTATCCACTCAATAAAATATCCCTAGCATTCATGCACAAACAAGTTACAAAAATCAATCAAAGAACTTGAAATTATCCAAGACCACCAGTGGCATCAAAAGCATAAATTATGAAGAATGGTGCGTTGCAATTGGTGAGGCTTAAAATTTTGGGAGCCCCCCATGCCCTAGAACTTGGGGTTAGTGGAGGCCTCAAAACAACAGTAGTATCATTGTATGCACTTATTTGGAAGTATGAAACTTTGGGTAGGATCTCTCCTTTTTATCGGAGTTTTTATAACCGAAATACATAGTAAGCATGTTTGGATGCTTGCTAGACAACAAACTCATGAGAGTTTGTTCATAATGGGAAGGGATGTAGACCTCTCAAGCAGAGACATCGTAAACCAAAAAAAAAAAAATTGATGACCCACAATGTTGAATTCACGAGGATGAATTCATCAATATCCAATGTTGGGTGGAAAGGAATAAGGTGGATATGTTCCTACTAAATTAGGATCCATTCACGTCAAGCATAATTACAAGGTAGAAAGTGGAGCAAGTTGTTAGGTACAAACACAACAGTGTCCTTCTTATGGATTTGACATTCCATATTGTTGGTTCTTAGCTGAACAGCTTCTCTCTACTACCTGCATCGTAGACCCGGGGTTCATATCTATAAGGGTACCAACAAAGCCTAAAACTATCGGCCCTTCTAGTAAACCAGAAGGCAACACAGTACATAGAGTGCACTGCGCAGTCTCACCCGAGATAGCTTTTTATGGGTGGTTGTAATACTCAGGTGTTTACAGCCTAGGATTGAGTATGAGATAGGGGATCTTCATTCTGAGCCATTAATTGTGATTTGTATTACACCCGACTGTTATTCCGTTTAATACTTGGACCTCATGGCCTCTGTTCTTGATAACTCAACAACAATTACTCAGCAATATAATAACTCATTCATTCATTCATTTCACACAGCGTTTAACTAATAAAATTATGACAAAGATATGCATGCATTCATCACATTACACAGGTATTATCGTGGTTCACCCCCTCCTGGGCTACGTCCACAAAGATTTGGCTCTTGGCTCTCTTATTATGGCAGTAATGCAATTCTCGCGCCCCGCGCTTACAACTCTCCTCAGATGGGTAAGATCTCTGTGAGGCGAACTAGATCGCACCAAGCTCCACAGCCTGTGATCTAATCCTCAAAATATACCTCCTCTCTTCCTCTTAGCTCAATTGCTAACAAAAATAGTTCTCTCATCAAAACATTACATAAAGATAATCGAACTCTACATAGGTAGCAAACCGAACTTCTTTCGAACCCTCTTTGATACCTGCGTATCTATATTTATATATATCAGGCTCTTCAGCCATTTTCACAAAAACCCTAACAACTATTGTCGTTAGGTCTTCCTTCTCTACATGCGTGCGTTGCTTCCTTCCATTTATCGCCTTCTTCTTGCATGCATGCGTGTTGTGCCTCTTGCCAGTGGTCGATTTCCTCCTGCATGCTTTCTTTCCCACGATTGCTCTTCCAGCTGTCATTCTTCTTTGTGCACACTTTCTTCCCCACTTCAACCTGCTGCCAATAGGCCCCCAACACTGACATGTGACTCATCCCGAGTCACCTAATCTTTCTGAGCTTCCTCGATCTCTTCAGTGATCACCTGGAATTTTTCCTTTAGCTCTGTTGCTTTTGTCAGTGCCTACGCGGTCTTCTCCTTAATGGTCTCCACTACCTAAACGGCCACTTCGTTGCTCAGTAGTCCTGCGCATTCTGCCTGAGTCTGTGCCATATGTTTTCTATCTGCTTCTGTCTGTGAGAGTACTTCTGCTACCTGTTCTTGTAATGGTTCTATTTGACCCTATCGCTCTTATTTCTGTGTCTGCACAGTGATAAGTTCTGCCTACATCTTATTCAACTCTTGCGTCCCCTTAACGCGTTCTGGGATTGGTATGGTCTTTGCCTCTGTTTGAGTTCTTGGATCGTTGCATTGATCCTCTCCTCTTCCTTGTCCCAGTGTTGAACATGTGGGTCCTCCTCCAGTCTTGTCCAAAGTTGCGCTGCTTTGTCGAGCAAGTCAGTTGTCGTGCTAACCTGCTTCTCCATCTCATGTATTTGCGTTGTTGTTGCCTGGCTCCTCTGCTCCTTTACTTCTGGTGGAGTTGTTGGTGTTAGTTGTTCTCGAAGATCCCGGATCTCCGTCTGGTATCAAGCAATTGCCTGCGCAATCTGGTCGATCTTTTCTGTGGCTGGGAGTTCATTTTCTTGCGCAGTGTTTGGAAGTTTCCCAAAAAATTCTCCCACTCTGCGTTCCAATTCATTCTTGCGCGTTGTCTCCTCCCGAGTTTCGGATTTGGCCTGCTCATACTCTTTTGCCAGCACTTCCCGCTGCTTTGTCGCTTTCTGTAGCTCAACTAAGTTTTTATGTGCCCGAGACTGCGTCCCGTGGTCAACGCTAACCTACAATTTGTGTAATGCCCTTGATGGCATCTGTGTCAGGACCAATTGGATGTGGTCCAAATCCTTCAGTGGTGTCCGTCCCACGATTTCATCCATTCATAGCATGCTTGGTCTTATGTGGACCGCTGCGTTTGCGTGTGGCATGGAGAGGGTTGGGTCTCTTTCTTCGACCTCCACTCTTTCATTGGTTTGTGTTGTTGACGGCTCTATGCCTCTGCTGCTACTTGCCCTCTGGACCTCCCCAAGTTTCCTGAGGAGCTATCATATTTCTGCCAGCTCTTTTTGCAGATTATCCCTGTGATGTGTTGCGTGATCGAAGTCTTCTGCGAGACAATACTGGACCATTCTAGCTATCATTTCTCTGTCATCCTCTATGATTGTATAGTTCGGTGATGTTCGTTGCACCTTTGATTTATTGCGCACGCCTACGGCCTATACAGTCGATCTCTTAGTTCCCCCTTGCTCCTGTGTGATGGGGTTTAGGGCGGTCTCCTGCATTCCCTTAGCTTGTTTCAGTTGTTCGGTGGTCTTTTTCTGCCCTTTCTGGGTTCCTGTATGCTTTGACCCTTCGTCTACCTGAGTCGACTTGTTTTGGTCCATCCTTGGTTTCTTGGGCACTGGGATTTGCGGAGGTTGTGTTTCCGCCTGCACTGCTTCTCCTCTTGCGGGTCCTTCCGGTACTTCCAAGGGGAATGGATGGGATCCTCCATGCATCGGGCCATTCACTGATGACCATGTCTATATCACCTTATGTGATGCAATAGTGCATCGGTAGCCACTGATTATCTGGATCATGTCTGGGTTGTATCCACATGGCTTGACGTGTAGCCCAAACGTTATCGATATCCCCATATCACGCGACATCTTCTGGTGTTATTCTCCATGGCCAGCTAATAGCTTCCTGCATGTCCCGTAGGTATGCTTCAAAGATGATTCCATTGTCCCTCTTATGTTTGGCTTGTGGCCCCGATCTCAGAACTCGATATCTCGCTCTCGCTGGCTGTGGTCTAGTAGCAAAAACTACATACTCTGGTTCCCGCCATCCCATGAAGGCTATGAGGGTGAGAAGCCATGAGTAATGAAACTTTGTACCGAGTTCCTACGCATCCTTGCAGTCCACTTGGAACAAGTTTAGCAGATAAGGCATCCAGCTCATGAAGGTGCCTTATGCGCATTGAGTTGCAATTGCGATGACTCATGTTGGTACCTCGTCTTTGCAGCATTTTCTTAACAACTTACAAGCTAAGATCTTTGCGCCCAATTGTGTTGTTGCATTGTTGATCCGTTTCATTATAATGCCTCTTATCCCCCTAGCGGTGACGTATTTCTTCTTCATTTCCTCTGCTAACACTTTTTCCTTGGATTTATCGTCCAGAATCAGCGCAGGATCCATACCCCAGCTGGGTAGTCCTGTAATCTGCACAATAAGCTCAATTGTTATGGGGACGGGTCTGTCCAGCCAGATATCCCCTTCATGCGTAACTGCTACTAGTTGCTTAACGCATGCTATCGCGTACTGGCCTCTGCCAAAGTGTGGGAGTTTCAGCAATCCTAAAATGCTCATTCGGTCCAGTCCAACTGCCCACTAGTGTGGTTGGCTGATCGTTTCTCCAAGTTGGTTGACCATTATGTTCTGCATAAAAACCCTTGGTGCGAGTTCTGGGTACTTGGTGTCGTATGAGACGTCATGGTCGGAATATTTGAGCTTCGCAACGTGACCCAGTAGTTGCGGCTCTACCTGTAATCCCTCTGGTATGCATGGTAGTACAATTTATGTTATCGGTTTCTTGCGAGGTGAGCTCGGTATCAGAACTCTGTCTTCATGTTGTGGTGGTTGGTACGAAGTTCCAGCGATTCCTAGTTGCTTCCCTGTAAGCCATTCTGGCCAAGCCGAGGTGGTTCCCCTGGTCTCTTATGTTGGTTGACCTGGGCTAGGTACTTGCACCTCGTCTGGTTGCCCTTCTGATCCTTGATTCTGTGTTGTGTCGTTACCTTCTGCGGCTAGTTCAGTGCTTTCTGATTGTACTTCTTGTTGGGGTTCCGCTTCCTCGTTCTGAGGTTCCTACGCCTCTGCTTGCGTGTCCTCTTCCATGGCCTCTGCTTGTGGCTGCTGAATCTCCTCCAATATCGGTGTAGAGTTCACCAGTGGTATCTCTGGGGATGGGATCTCATCGATATCGACGATCTCCGATTGTTGTTGATCGTTTTCTTCCAACGGTCCTCGTGACCTAGTTTGAACTCTGGTCGGTCTGGAGCTCTGACCTGGTTCGGCGGACTTTGGCGGTGCCATAGTGGTGAGTGTGGAACGTCTGCTGACTTTAGAAGACTGTGGTGAGCTCTGTGGTCTCGCTCTGTTCGTTCGAGCTGTTGTTTCTCTCTCTCTGTTCTCCTTTCGCGAATAGACAAGTTGTTTCTGTGCTCACATGTTGTATGGGCTTGTCATGAAGCTTATCGCGGATGCTTCCTCCATGATGCGATTAATGCACCATAAATGTGGGTTCAATGCATCTACGGCAATTTCGTACTTGCCATTACGCCTCTCTTGTCGTTTCCAGTTGACGTGTTTAATGTGACGTTCCATCAGTCCTTGTCGTGCCTTAATTCCGCTTAGTGTTCTCCTATCATCCTATTTTTGCTGACTTTTTGTTTCCCGCTCGTTTGTCTTAGGCATGTAACTGTTGCTCTTGCCTTTACTACACTCGTGTTTCGAGTGTCCTGTGGCTTTTTCGTGGCTTTTTTTTATTTTTATTTTTTTTACTGCACAGTGGGTGGTCCATTGTCCTTGTACAGCTTCAGTCGGCTCCCATTGATCATTCCTC
>ML778528.1:1272796-1284121 GCA_009831015.1 Picea engelmannii
CCTGCATCTGAAACTTTTGTTGTCGTAAGGGATATTTTAGGTGTGGGAGTAGTGCGTTGACAAACAAATGTCGATGTTGCATCTCGATCATAAGGTATTTTAACTTTTCCTTCAATCGCTTGAATCTTTGGTCAATCTCCCATACAGACTCTCTTGGTTTATGTCTGATCTCGATCATTTCGTTCATGTACTGATCTTCTGAGCTCGACTTCTGGAACTCATTAGTCAGTAGCTTCTTAATGTCTTCCAGTGTCCTCGTCGTCCCAAGGGCATTGTTCGTGTCTAAACTCATGTACTAGTCTAGTTCATAGTCTCTCAACGTGATCGCTAGTTGCGCAAGTTTGGTATCTTCATCCGTGATCTGTTTTGCCTCCCAGATCTTTGCACATATGAACAAATGCTTCTCAGGGTCCTATGTTGCTTCTCCTCATAATTCTGGTAATCGGATCGTGGGGTCGTGTCCTGCCATTCTAAACATTGAATTGAGACCTCCGCCGCGCGGTGTAGATACTTGACTAGTGCTGCATGAACTGGCTCCTCCAGTTGTTGCTCCTGCGGTAGATGTACTTCTTTCTATCGGACTTCCTCCGAACTTCGATTGTCTAAACGATGGTGTTCTCTTTGGTGTATTGGTCGCACATGGGTTTATGGGTTCCACACTGACATTAATATGGAAAGGATGGCTATCTTCTCCTCCTGTTCTTGGGCCTCTTGTTTTCCTCTCATAGGTTGCGTGCAGGATTTCCTCAATCTGCTCCACAGCCCGGAGATCCTCTACCTCTTCTTCATCGCTTGCCAAGCCCTCCCTCGCAGCTACAACTCTTTTCTTGGTATTCACCTTATATTGGTAGGGTACTCCGCTACGGGTCGTTCCTGGTGACGCCAAGATCCACTTAAGTTGGTCGTCATCCATCAAGATCGGATCCAAGAATTCCTCCTCCTTGCCTTTAGCCTCACCTTCGTCCATTTATCATTCCTCTGTCAGTGCTTCCCCCCTTCCCCCATGCACGCAGAGAAGTCTAGTTGTTTGCTTCCATTGTCATTACACCTTTGTTATAGAGCAGTGTTTTAATAGAAGTATACAGGGATCGAATGTACCTTCCACGGGGTCCACGTAGAAATTCTTGCTCTGTCGCGTTGTATGACTTCGCTGTGTCAACTGCAAACTCTGTGATGAAGCCTGCCACAATACTATCAAGCTAGAATTTAACTGCGCTAGTGAATTTGTTGTTCACCTATTGTAACTGCTCAATCTGTATTGGGGTCCAATCTAGCTATTAGATCTGGTTCGTCGCGTGGTTATCTTTCAACCTTAATATCCACTCCTGCAGTAGGTGGGGAAGATCACAGAAAAAGACTTCGTGTAAATCAATAAACACGTATTTATCCATATATTTGCGAGGTGTGAGGCTAGGGTTTCTATTATCCTTATGGGCAAACTCTAGTTATTTAGTTCTCAACCAGCCTTCGATTTCTGCTTTCATGGGGTTCCACGGTCTCAACATTCCCTTCTAGTGGCTCAACGGTCTTCTAGGTTCGCTCATTTTGTTCTCATGCATTCTATCTCATCTACTCAGTCCTCTCTTGTTCCTCTTACAACGACAACGGAACCATTTGTTGGTTCTTAGTTGAACGGCTTCTCTCTACTACCTGCATCATAGACCCAGGGTTCATATTTATAAGGGTACCAACAAAGCCTAAAACTATCAGCCCTTCTGATAAACCAAAAGGCAACACAGTACACAGAGTGCACTGCGCAGTCTCACCCGAGATAGTTTTTTATGGGTGGTTGTAATACTCAGGTGTTTACAGCCTAGGATTGAGTATGAGATAGGGGATCTTCATTCTGAGCCATTAATTATGATTTGTATTACGCACTATTGTTATTCCATTTAATACTTTGACCTCGTGGCCTAGGTTCTTGATAACTCAACAACAATTACTCAGCAATATAACTCATTCATTCATTCATTTCACACAACATTTAACTAATAAAATTATGACAAAGATATGCATGCATTCATCACATTACACAGGTATTACCGTGGTTCACCCTCTCCTGGGCTATGTCCACAAAGATTTGGCTCTTGGCTCTCTTATTATGGCAGTTCTGCAATTCTCGCACCTCGCGCTTACAACTCTCCTCAGATGGGTAAGATCTCTGTGAGGCAAACTAGATTGCACCAGGCTCCACATCATGTGATCTAATCCTCAAAATCTACCTCCTCTCTTCCTCTTAGCTCAATTGCTTACAAAAATAGTTCTCTCATCAAAACATTACATAAAGATAATCGAACTCTACATAGGTAGCAAACCGAACTTCTTATGAACCCTCTATGATACCTGCGTATCTATATTTATATCTATTGTGCTCTTCAGCCATTTTCACAAAAACCCTACAAAAACCCTAACAACTATTGTCGTTAGGTCTTCCTTCTCTACATGTGTGTGTTGCTTCCTTCTAACTGTCGTCTTCTTCTTGTATGCGCGCGTGCTGTGCTTCTTGCCAGTTGTCTCTTTCCTCCTACACGCTTTCTTTCCCACGATTGCTCTTCCAGCTGTCATTCTTCTTTGTGCACGCTTTCTTCCCCACTTCGGCCTGCTGCCAACACAAACCAACAAATACAAGATAAGTTTGAATTTTACTAGTATTGTTTAAATTGTTGGCATTATTGGGATGCGAGTCTTGTTCTTATGTAATATGTGTTCATCAAATTGTGTGTCCCATGACTATGTCCTTTGGACACCATTCTAGTTTTTTATTATTTCTACGAGTTTTATTTACACAACAAATATTTTGTTACACCTACATTGTTCCTATCTAATATGCATTCATTAAATTGTCTCCCATGCCAATGTTCTTTGTACACCATTCTAGCTTTGAAGGCACATCAAACAAAGATTCATGCCACTTGGGTCATATCGAAAAATGCAATGTGAGATACATTGGTGACCTAGATGTATGTATATTTGTTGGGGCCAAGAGTGGGCAGAAAAGTAACTCCACACTTTGATGTGTTTTACATTACTATGGTATGTGCATATATACATAAGTAAATGACTCTTGGTCTTCCCCAACAAATGACCATTCCTATCACCTACGACTCTTCATATTTACATTACAGTTACAAGTAACGAAACCACAAAGGAATATGTGTCCAACATTCCCCCCCTTAATCCGAAGGGGTGTGTGTGAGTCCAAGCATCATTCTAAACTTCTCATTTTTTTCTCTTCCAAGCGCTTTGGTGAAGATGTCTGCAATTTGTTCATTTGTGGAACAATGTCCCAGGTGAATAGTCTTGGTCTCTACATGATATCGAATCAGATGATACTTTGTGTTAATGTGCTTGGATTGATCATGGAATCTGAGATTCTTGGCCAACTTGATTGCAAAAGTATTTTCAACTAGAAGAGGAGTAGAATTTACTTGTTTGTCCTACAAATCTTCAAGTATTTTCCTGAGCCACACAATCTCCTTTGTCGCTTCTGCAGCTGCCACATATTTTGCCTCTGTTGTGGAATCCGCTGGAACTGATTGTTTGTGTGATCTCCAGGAGACAATTGTTGATCCGAGACTCATGAGATAGTCTAAAGTTGACACTCCATTTTCCTTATCTCCATCAAAGTCTAAATCAGAATATTCGACCAGGTTGAAATCATCCACCTTAGAGTACCTGAGTCCAAAATCTTGAGTTCCTTTCAAGTATTTCAAGACTCTTTTTGTAGTAGACCAATGTCCTTCACAAGGCTTTTGCATGAACCTGGAAAGAATCCCAACAACAAATGAAATGTTTGGTCTGGTGGTAGTAAGATAGATAAGATGTCCCACAAGTTGTTTATACTTGGTTGCATCTTCAAATTCATTCCCTTCTTTTGATGTGAGTTTCAAATTTTGTTCCATTGGAGTAGAAACAGGATTTCACTTAGCCATGCCAAACATGTTCAACAGTTCTCCAATGTACTTCTTCTGGGAGATGAATATGTTCTTTGGATTTTGTATCACTTCAATGCCCAAATAGTAGTGAAGATGTCCCAAATCTGTCATTTCGAAGCCTTTCTTCAACTTTTTCTTTATGGATGCAATGTAGTTCTCATTGTTCCTTGTTATGAATAGTTCATCTACATATACTACAAGATACACAACAATTTTTCCAACTTTCTTGACAAACAAAGTTGCATCGTCAAGATTGAAATGCTTGAAATTCAATTTTAGAAGATGCTCAGTTAACTTTTCATACCATGCTCGCGATGCTCGTTTCAAGTCATCTAAGAATTTGATGAGCTTGCATATCTTATGTTCTTGTCCCTTCACAACAAAGCCTTATGGTTGAGACATGAACACATTCTCTTTCAAGTCTCCATTCAAGAACGCAGTCTTCACATCCATTTGATGAATTTTCCATCCATTTTGTGTTGCGATGGAAAATAGAGTGTGAATAGTAGCCCATTTTGTTGTGGGGGCAAAAGTCTCCTCATAATCAACACCTTCTTTCTGTGCAAATATTTTTTCCACGAGCCTTGCTTTTTGCTTGTCAAGTGAGCCATTTGATATGTACTTGTTCTTCAATACCTACTTGCAACCAATCGGTTTGGTTCCAAATGGAGGGTCCAGACCATGTGATACCAACGGTGCTGCAATAGGAGACACCAACCGGATATAGTCGCACGAAGAGTAAACCAGACGCCTCGTCCCGAGCTACCTTCAATCCACACATTTATGTAGATCGTCAATACTTATACCATGCGGCCTGAAATTAGGGTTCATATCCCGTGAGGAGCAGCGTACCAGTGAGGTCAATACGAGTGAGGTCGAGATGAAAGGGCATGAGGTCGAGGTGAAAGGGTGTGAGGTCGTGAGGTCAAGATGAAAGGGTGTGCATATGAGAGAGTTCGAGCTTCACAAAATGTTGTGTTTTACATACCAATATCACCATCAATGCGTGTTCCCGGGTCGAAGGGCCAATGCATGTTACCAATGGCAAGAACTTCTTCGTAAATTTGAAGACTAAACAACCAATGGAGATATATACCAATATATGGACCGAGACCAATTGTTGTACCCCACCGAGACTAATATATGGGTCGAGACCAATTGATGCACCCCACCGAGACCAATTGTTGTACCAAAACTTGAAAGGTCAGGTCAAGCGTGGAGAACTACAAGTACGCGCTAAGAACAACATTTTCTCAGTTCTCGAAGATGAGATATGTTTTTAGCGTGAGGGATATGGTTTCCAGTGTGAAGGAAGAGTTGTGCGGAATGGGAGAGTCATGGGATACCAGCAATTTAGGGTTAGGGTTTGCAGAACGTTGGTCATGAGCGCAGTTTAGCAAAATGACCAAAGCGCAAAGGGCCAACGAGGGCGTTTCAACAGATTAGGAAAACGCCAAGGCAGGCAATCTACTCATGGAGTTAGTGGCGTTGGCTTTGATACCATTGTCTGGCCGGGAGTGGGTAGAAAAGTAACTCCACACTTTGATGTGTTTTGCATTAGTATGATGGGTGCATATATACATAAGTAAATGACTCTTGGTCTTCCCCAACAGGTGATCGTTCCTATCACCTACGACTCTTCATATTTACATTACAGTTACAAGTAATGCAACCACAAAGGATTATGTGTCCAACAATTTCAACAACATGTTTTGTCTTCCTTCTCCACATCAAAACCTTCATGAGTTCTTGTTGATAATGCACTCAAAGGTCCAAACAATACGAGGGTTGTCCAGTTCTCTTATTTGTTCTTTATTCTTTGATTTTGATGTCTTTTTTGTTGATGTTGTTTGAACTAAATATTGAATGTCGCATTCATCCACGGTGATGTTTGTAGTAAACTAATAATTCTCTACACATGGCACATACGTCCATGTTAGATGAAGAAAGTGACCAAGTATGTTTGCAACACTAAAAACGAGAGAAATGTTCAAGTTCTTGGGAATATAATGCATTTTTCATTGTCACTTGAGGATGTGGCGAACAAAATTATCTAGTTCTATCAAAATTCTCACAAGAAAATGATTTCATACAATATTTCAAAGATCAGTGAGTCACAACTAAGTGTGTAATCTTGTCAAAAATTTAGCTAGTGTTATTTATATATAGCAATAACAATTATTCTAATCTCTCATTCGAAAAGTTGCAAGGATGTGGATAAAAGCATGAAGGGACTTCCAACATTTAAACCAAGGAAGAAATACTTCCATTGAGTCCCACCATAATCACATCAAGCCATAGTTCCTTACATGAGTGTTTGATGCCAACTCATTATGTTTTTTTGTGAACCATTATGGAATGTGAAAAAAATAAAATACGAGTTATGTCGATGTTATCAAATCTGTGGTTCAAAACATCAAGGAACTTCCAACATTCAAACTAAGAAGGAAATGATTCCATTAAGTCCTACCATAATCACATCAAGCCACAATGCCCGAGAGAGGCGAGTGTTTGATGCCGACTCATTTTGTTTTTCTATGAAGCATTATTGAATGTGTGAAAAAAAACAAATGAGTTAATGCCAACATTATCAAAATGTAAAATAAGCATATTACTAGAAGAAGGTTGACATTATCACAAGCCCAAAATGCCTCTTCCAACATTATGGATTGTTTTATTGGAAACTTACAATTGAAGTACACTTGTACTATTGGTTTTTCATGTTTGTGAGAAAAAACAACTTTGCTCATATTTTGTGGTAGACCACATAAGAAAGACAACACGGGAGAGTGTATTTAACATCTTGGACGTCAACATCCTTTATGAGCCTTCCCACTTGGATTTTATGAGCATCAAGTCACAAACTGGACAACAAGATACATTATATATTGTATGTAATTCAAAATCAAAAATAGTTTGTTGTGAATGCCTAGATGAAAAGGGGGGAAATTTATGCAAACATGTTGTGAAGGCATATGTACATCAAAATTATGTCCTCTTCCATCCCACTTGTTGTGCCACTCATAGCTCCTACAGTAGCATCAACATCATTCTCTGACTTTGTAGTAGGGCCAACATTATTAAATAACTCTGACATTTTTGCAGACAAGTGCAGTTGCCACACCTATTAGTGAAGGGGGTGACCAAGATAACCATACTATGATAAATTGGCATACCCAATAGTGGGTCAATGAGTTTAGCAAGGCCATTGAACACAGTGTTTCTATCAAATGCAAGAGAACTATGTTTAAGTTGGAAACAACCATAAACATAGCAACAATGAAACATTTGGGCAATATTTCAATTTTTGGATTGTAGCCCTTGAGTATGATGAAAATGGATAATGTCAACATTGGGTATTCCTACAAGCACCTGAAGAGATTTAAGGAAGCACGTTTCAAAAGGTCTATGAAAAGCCTCTAGCATCTATGTTTCGAATTTCCCTTAGACAGACATGGGTGGAACCTTTCCGCATGTAATACAACATAAACTTAAAACCTCTTGAAAATCCTTCAATGTTGCAAAGCAAGCATGCCATAATGCATGATGGTGTTTTAAAGGATCGAATGGAAAGGATGCAAATAGCCTACCAAGGCTTCGCCTTCTCTATGAAAATATTTCAATGTTGCAATGTGGAAATGCCAAAATGTGAGGCAATGGCTTCAAGGGTTGTTTGGAGAGCATGCAAAGAGCCTACAAGGACCTCTCCTTTGTATAAATCCTTCATTGTTGTTGGAATTATCGCCTTATAGAGAAGTATTTAATATTGTTGGAATTATTTTAAAATTTTGCTATAACTTTCCTTACTAATCCATCCATCATAAATATATGCCTATAACTTCCCTTACTTATCCATCATAAATATATGCCTATCTTTGATCTTGAATATAAAGGATATAAATTTTTTAAGATGTTCATAAATTATATCTTGAACATAAAGGATATATAATATTTTAAAATGTGAACTTATCACCTTGTAGATAAGTATTTAATGTTATTGGAATTATTTTAAGTTTTTGCTATAACTTTCTTTGTTTCACTTCCTTAACTTCTGGAATCTATGATTCTTCTAAACTTCTGGAATCTATGATTCTTCTACTATAAGAAGTCTAGTAAATCAATACTTGTTACAATTGTAAGATTGATACCTATTGCGTCTTTCTTCTTTATCCATAAATGCCACCTTTCGTGTATTTTGGACTTCATGTGAGAAGTTTCATTGCTATTTCACACAATTCGTGAACTACAATACATGCCTTCATTTGCTTTTATAAGTTGTATTCTTTATGAAGAAAGATATTTTATGAGATTCTCCTTCTTTATACCCTTTTCTTCCCAGGTATACTTCTTTGTTGGTTCCATAGGAGTGTGTCGTCATCTAAATATGTACTTGTTTTGGAGCATCTTCTATAATTATTGGGTAATTCATGCATGGTCAGAAGTTTACGTATTTCACATACCAACACTCAATGGATGCAAACCAAACATCTATTTCCCATATAGGCATATTTTCAAAAGCACAAACTTTTTAGAGTTCTTCTATTATGTGCCCAAAGCTACAGAGATTGCATACCTGCCTATACCAAAAATTATTGCAGTGGGCATGTCCCATTTATTATGAATTTTAAAAATTGAAAACGATTCTAACCCCTTTTCATTTAGAAGAATCGCCATCTTTTTGCAATATAACACATTCATCATCATCCAATTGCATGCTACACAAAAATATTAGCAATGGGGAACTTTCAATATATCTTCAACCTTAATTCTAAAGTAGTCAATTTTTTCATCGTAATGGAAATTTGCAATGTCTGACCCAAGGTATTTTAGTGAGACTACTTATAGAATTGAGTAGCTTTATCAACTTCTTTCAAACTACCGAAGTTTATGTACTGTAGCAGTCGAATGTCCTGATGAAATAATCCTTCAAGAAAACACTTTTCCAGACCCACTCTCACTTTACTACCAGATGTGCTATTAGATTTCGTTAGAAGTTCTTCTCAATTTTGTTGCAATTGCATTTGCTTCATCTTGAATATATACAATGGCTATTTATATATTTTTTCTCCAATCCACTCCTTTAAATTGTGGCATCCTGAGTATGTTTCAGAGACAGAGATGCACTTGATCGACTCGTTCTAGCATTTCACACTTCACAAGTAACTAACTAAAAATGTTGGAGAGAACCACAAAAAAAATCTTGTGCAAAGGGAAAGGAGATGCAAAGAATGGCATCTTCTTGCCTAGAATAGTGCTTGCTTGCAAAAAACAAAATTGTTTGGACACTATACAAAGGCAAGAATATTTATGGATGAAGATTCTCAAGGCAAAGTGTGCCTAGGGCACTCTCTCTTCCCTCAAGAAGAACTCTATAGAACACAAGAATTGTCCTAAAGGAGTTCAAAAAATTTTGGAGAGGTAAAGAATAGGGAGATAACAAAACTTGGGGAGGATTCTTGGACCAACACTCTCATGTCCTGCTATAACTAACAAACCAACGGAAAACCTGCTAATAGTTCCAAAAAAACAGTTCTTAATACAAAATATGTTGTTCTTCTAACAGTTGGTACTAGTTCCGGATAGCAGTTCCAGGGCTAACAATATAATAGTTTTTTATATGAAAATGTCATTAAATGAGGTTCTAATGTTGTTGTTATGGTCCTAAGGGGACTGGCAGATTTTAATGTTATATATCAGATTTATTGCAGTTGATTGTACTATTATAACAACATGAACTTAGCAAGTGTTGATATTATAATAGCACAGGCACAAGAAATTGATAGCAACATAAAAGAGCCAATATACTCAATAATTTCAAAAGATTATAGTAGTTTAGGAGCAGATCTAGGTGTAGCTATTTCTGTTACTCGAGCACAGTAAACTCGGCAGTTCATGTAGACCCTGCAACAGGAAAACAAGTGCTAGAAAACTTCAAACAGATAATTTAATGATATTTGATAGCAGCTCAACAGTAATAAGACAAGGAAAAGTCAACAGTGGCTTGCCGGCTTACTGAAAGCAGGTAGCTAATATAATTCCCACCAGGGTTCAAGTCCTTCCAAGTGACATGCTAGGGCTGGTGCATATACTCACACTTGTGGATGTGCACCAGCACATACAACAGTGGTAACTAAAGGTTCCCCCATAATGCTAAATCTGGGCACTTCAGCCTCATTGTGATAAGAGGAAGCTAGTTCTGTAACATACCCAGCCACCCACAGGCCGGGGTATCCTAACTTCAAGCCCACCCTTGGACTTCGTACTCTTACCGGTACCTTCTTTCTTTAATAAGGATGCATAAGATAAAATATTTAATGACATGCACAGCAATATCCAGGAAGCATGCAAAATCTAAGATTTAGTTAAACGATAATTAAAATACATAGCGGAATATATTCATACACAGATAATAATATCACAACAAAGAGCGCACTTATCTTTATAAAAAGGCGACACCAACTGGTTGCAGACCAAGGACGTTCCACCCAACCGTAGACACCCCTGCTCCAAATCTCAACAGCAGTGTCACCCCCGAGCCAGGGCTATGAATCCACAAGGACGGTTCCAAAGTGTACTTGGGTTCCCAAACCAGTCAGCTCTCAAGCTCTCACAGGTTTCCCAGCACCCACAACAATCCAAGTACCCAACTCTCTTCCACCCAGCTTGTACCACCCAAGAGAATGGACCTCCACCCTTCTCTGCCACGTAGTCCCTTAGGTAGTCCTTCTCCTTTTTCCAGGGCCTCCAGCACAACTGGCCCAGAATCTCAATGCTGGAACTTTCAGGACTCGCAATTGTGAGCAAAACAGGGCACAGGCCAACGCATCTCAGACATGCAGGCCCCAAGTCATGGCTGGATTGCACCAGCGACCATTACAGCCAACTATCCCGTGGTTAATTTTCAGCAGTTCGGTTGCCTTTCCCAAGCCAAGACGCGGATGAGGATGGATCAATGAATGGGTGAGTGAGTGCATGAAAGTGCGTGAGGGAAATGAATGAACGTACAGGAAAATTAGCGAACAAGCCATCAGTCGAACCCCCCCATCAGACCAGAGGCGGGTTTAAGTAACTTCGTGGGGAATCAAGAACCTCCTGGCCTTCCCCAAGAAAGTCACAAAACTGATCCCCTCCCTTAGGCAAAAAGGATAATTAACATAGGAATAAACACTTAACCCCTCAAGCCCCCTCTCTTGTGGAATCATAGTCCCCTATAACTCTAGTCCTTGTCCATCTAGCTGCTAACCATGTATTTATTATTAATAATGATAGAAAACATTACATGTCTTGGGCACACTGGCCTTTTAATAATTGTTTGGGCACCCTGACCTCTCAGCATTGTAACAATACATTATTTAAAATGGGGGTTCAAAACCTGGGGTGTTACATCCCC
>ML778528.1:1287382-1300632 GCA_009831015.1 Picea engelmannii
TACTTGATCTTTTCCTTATAAAAGGCTGGCAATCCACTTAGAAATCTCTGTATTTTCACTTTCTCATCACCAATGAACCTGACATACTTTAACAATCCCAAGAACTTCTTCTCGTACTCTGCCATAGTCATGCTTCCCAACCTGAGTTCAAAGAACTCCTGCATTTTCCTGTCATAGAAATGCTCTAAGAGATACTCCTTCTGGAAGTACTTTTTGAACTGCTTCCAAGTGATCCTACTCTCATTAATGTGCTCCACTTGCTTCAGTTGGTCCCACCACATTGCAGCTTTCCCGTGTAAATGGTAGGTGGCAATCGTGGCTGCCAAATTTGATGAATAGTTATGCAACTGAAAATATCTCCTGAGCCCAAGCAACCATGCTTCGGCATCATCTTCCCTTTCTCTTTCACCCTCAAAGGAAGGTGGCTTGAGCTTCCTCAGCTCTCCTTACAAACTATCTACCTCTTGTTTCCTTCTTTGGTGTCCGATGGGAGACACCTCTGGACTGCTTACGGGATCATGCGATGCATAAAAATTTCTTTCTGAGTAAGGAGGTGAGTGGTGTCCATGAGCTCTGCTAGCACTTCTGGAATAACCAGCTCTTCCACAATCATCCCTTCTTTCATGGCACCTGCCTTCTTCCTCTTGTCTTGAGTTTGATCCCTTCTTCGTTTGTCTCTGCAACTGATTTAAGCTCTGCAACACTCGAGCATTTATCTGACTTTGCTCTCTCATCAGTCTCTCATTGTCTGCTTTGTAGCTTTGCACTTCCATCTTCAGGCTTCTTACCGTTTCTATTAATGTTTCATGTTCTCCTTTTCCCTTGCGTCCATTAGACTCTGTCTCTGCATTACCAACTCTGGTATTCTGGCCTTCAGCCTCCTTATCATGACTGGAGGCTCCCTCGCCTTCTTCCATTTCTTCAATACGCATCCTGAGTTGATGTATTTAAACCCCTTAATTCTGCAAAATGTGCAAGTGACCATTTTGTTAGAATTATGCATATGATAAACAAAATTGCCAAACCATGCTACAGGTCTTTTTTTTTGTTCATGGAGATCATATCCCCATTCTCCAAAAATAACAGTGCATGTTATCCTTGGCTGACACAGAATTTCATCCTGCGCAGGCGCTTCCTTCAAACCACCTTCCCAGGTGACCACGACTAGAAACCGCGGCTAAATCCTTCCTTAGCACTTTTTTGTCTCGAAGACCACAAATTCGGCCCTTAGCCCTCCTTCCCTCAGCTCTCAATCTGCATATGACCACGGCCATGACCCTACGCTTAGCTGAAAAAGCGCTTGTCTAGAGCTTCGAGACTTCAAAACTTTCAGCCAGGACCGGATCAACGGTCCTCGTCCTCTTTCACGATCAACGATCAAGATCCACTTCGGGACTCCGCGCTTCGGGAGTCTCAACTTTCCTTGCTTGCCTCCTCCCGGAACGCTTTTACCCGGAGTTCATGATCTGTCGCCAGGTGTCCTCCCACAGATCAGCGGCTGTGAATCGCTTCGGCTCTTCGGGCTTCGGAAGTTTCAAACTTTCCTCCTGCACGTTCTCCCGGAGTGCTTTTACCGAAAGTCGACGATTCTTCGACGTGTGTCTTGTGGAATCAACGGTCGATATGTACTCCGGCCTTCGGGAGTTTTCGACCCAACGCAACCTGTCACATCCTTCCCCACTGGAGTGCCCAGTCTCAGGACTGCACGATCTGTCGCCACATGGCGAAATACTGGAAGCGGACACGTGGCCCAATCGAGCGGGTGACACGTGTCACGTTCTAACTGACATTTCAATACTCCATATGCTTAAAACTTACTAACACGTAGCACACATCCCATGTGTCCACGTCATCCCAGGTGACGTCCGTAAGCCACGGCACTTCGGGAATTCCAAGATCCACATCACCTCTAAGTGACGTCATCGTGCCCAATCACTTCAGCTCTTCGGGCTTCGAGACTTCGGGAGTTTCCATATTGGCACACTTCCAATTCTCCCGGACTCCGAATTCTCGAACTGGCCAATCTGACCATGTGTCCTTCTGGATCGGACGACTAAGATTCACTTCGGGTCTTCACCCTAAGTCCACGGATCTGCACCCCGTGTCCTCCTTAATCTGACGATTGAGGCTTACATCGGGTCTTCGGACTTCGGAAATCTCAAACTTCAAAACTTATCTGGCCCCACTGGCTTTTATCCGAAGCCCTGGATCTGGTGACGCATGACTCTCGGTAGATCAATGGCTGAGATCCTTTCGGGTCTTCGAGTTTCGGAAATCTCAAACTTCAAACCTCCTCGAAGTACACGGGATTATGTCACGTGTCCTCTTGAATCGGACGGTTGAGGCTTACTTCGGCTCTCCGACTCTCCGGGCTTCGAGAGTTTCAAATCTCAACTGAAAACCTCCCGAATCGATTTCTCCGAAGTTATTGATCTGTTGACACATACCTCTTGGTGATCGACGATCAGGATCTACTTTGGCTATACGAAGTTTCGATGTTCGAGCCCTAACATGTCACATCACTTACTGCCTTTCAATTTCCGGGGGCACACATCGACAGTTTGGAGTAACCCGCTTTTCGACCCACAATTCTCATGACGTTGACACATAACCCCTCGGTGAAACCGTGATTTGGATTGCGGGACCGCCTTGGGGAATTATCTCCCGTGCAACTTGGTTCCCCGCAATGTCGGTTGTCCGTTGATCTCTCTCTCCAATGGGATCTAACGGTGGTGACCTTAACCCTTGCTTCCTTTTCATCGGACGACCCCTATTCACCTGTCCTTCGATCCAACGATCCCAGATCTCTCTTGATCCTACAGTGGCGATTGCTCTCGAATTCGAAGGGGACGATCACGATCCTTCGAACCCCTTACAATGAGTCTCTAGTGATCTAACTCCTGCATAGATTCTGCAACGCCATTCCTCCTGAGCTTTTCAATTCCACGGTCAGAGTTCGAATTGTAACCACGAGACTCTGACCAACAGACCCAGCCCAGTGTTTCAACCAGAAGCTCTAATACCAAATTGTAACATACCCAGCCACCCACAGGTCGGGGTATGCTACCTTCAAGCCCACCCTTGGACTTCGTACTCTTACCGGTACCTTATTTATTTAATAAGGACGCATAAGATAAAACATTTAACGACATGCATAGCAATATCCAGCAAGCATGCATAATCTAAGATTTAGTTAAACGATAATTAAAATACACAGCGGAATACATTCATACACAGATAATAATATCACAACAAAGAGCACTTATCTTTATAAAAAGGCGACACCAACTGGCTGCAGACCAAGGACATTCCACCCAACCGTAGACACCCCTGCTCCAAATCTCAACAGCAGTGTCACCCCCGAGCCAGAGCTATGAATCCACAATGATGGTTCCAGAGTATACTTGGGTTCCCAAACCAGTCAGCTCTCAAGCTCTCACAGATTTCCCAGCACCCACAACAATCCAAGTACCCAGCTCTCTTCCACCCAGCCTGTACCACCCAAGAGAATGGACCTCCACCCTTCTCTGCCACACAGTCCCTCAGGCAGTCCTTCTCCTTTTTCCAAGGCCTCCAACACAGTTGATCTAGAATCTCAATGCTGGAACTCTCAAGACTCGCAGTTGTGAGCAAAACAGGGCACAGGCCAACGCATCTCAGACATGCAGGCCCCAAGTCATGGCTGGATTGCACCAGCGACCATTACAACCAACTATCCTGTGGCTAATATTCAGCAGTTCGGTTCCCTTTCCCAAGACAAGACGCGGATGAGGATGGATCAATGAATGGGTGAGTGAGTGCATGAAAGTGCGTGAGGGAAATGAATGAACGTACAAGAAAATCAGCGAACAAGCCATCAGTCGAACCCCCCCATCAGACCAGAGGCGAGTTTAAGTAACTTCGTGGGGAATCAAGAACCTCCTGGCCTTCCCCAAGAAGCTCACGTAACCGATCCCCTCCCTTAGGCAAAAAGGTAATTAACATAGGAATAAACACTTAGCCCCTCAAGCCCCCTCTCTTATGGAATCATAGCCCCCTATAACTCTAGTCCTTGTCCGTCTAACAGCCAACCATGTATTTATTATTAATAATGATAGAAAACATTACATGTCTTGGGCACACTGGCCTTTTAATAATTGTTTGGGCACCCTGGCCTCTCAGCATTGTAACAATACATTATTTAAAATGGGGGTTCAAAACCTAGGGTGTTACAAGTTCAAATAAAAATAAGATGAGGAAAAAATTATGAGAAGGTATGGACATCAGCCCAGGCCAACTCCAAGAATAGTACGAATGCTACACTTGGCCAAATATGCAGTCTCTCATACACTACCCATAAACATTCACCAAAATATGCCAATCAAAGGCTTAAGGGGATATTATAAGTAGTATTTCGACTTTTGCTTCTTTACCTTTTGCATGTGGGATAAATGGTTTTACATCATAAACTTCTTTTAGTTAAGTCTACTATAGAATATCCCTAAGTTCTTTTCCGATACGGCTTACATACAACCTTTAATGTCTCTTAAATTCTACGCTAGCCCTTCTAGCACAAAATTGGCTTCCCTAATTCAAGTTATTTGCTGGAAACAATACATGGCCTTTCCTATAGAAGGGATGTAGCAAGGAATTGTGTTCTACATGAGAGAATGGAAGGACCCAAAGCAGTGGCCAGAAGCTTTGAGGAGTATAAGCTAGAAAGAAATTAAAAGGAACTCACTTTCATTTATTGTTTTTTGCAAGAAAATTTTTAAATACATGGGTTAAAGTATTATCTAACTTTCATGAATGTGAAAAAGCTAAGGTTGCACAATATTACAGGAGAAAATTCAAAGAATCAAATTGGTATGAGAGATAGAGCCCGCTTTAATTTGCTAGAGTACTTGAAATGATAGGAATCGGAAAATCTTTAAGGGGTGGGAGATGCACCAAGATAATATTTGGATAAAGATAATTGAAGGAGACCATATGGTCTAAAATCCAGGAGGTTCAAAAGCTGGAAGAGTCTATCAAAAAAATAATATCAGCGTTGGACAACAGAGGATGGAATTAGGTGGATTGCCTCCTAGATTGGGTAAGGGTGAGGCCAATAGGACCCCAATAAGCAGTAAGCAAATTTAGACCCCGTAAAAAGATAAGTGGTGAATCTAAACTTTGATGGGGCATCTAAGGAAAAGTAAACCTTGTAGGCAGTGGGGGTTATTAAGGACAATAAGAGGAGATGGTTTATTGCTTATGTCAAGTATGAAGGGATCAGGAGAAACCAAATAATAAGGTTGAAGGTGAAACCGTGAAGGGTTCTTGATGGGGCTTCAACTAGCCATTGTGGACGGTACTGTTAGTGCATTAGATGTGGAGGTGGGCTTACAAATAATGATCAATTCCATTGGAAGGGAAAATGGTTTAAATTTGAATAAGTGGGTATTAACTTATTAAGACCTGCTAAAGAAGGTGGATGATTTTAAGACATAAATGTGCTCTCTGGATTAGATCATCCAATAAGCTGAGTGTTGTACTTGATGATATTATTTTGCTAAGAGTTCAGGATCCAGATACATCCTTTTGTTCTTGTGCTGAATTCTTATCTTCTGATAATTAAGAGGGAATTGTGATTTACCTTATCATGAAAAGTGCTCATTCATAGCACAGATATAAATTGCACAGCGATACACACTCCTAGAAAATCCAATTATGATAAAGATGGAAATTTTTCCAGTGGCAAGTTTTTGCAATCAACTCTTAACAAAAAGAGACAATTAAACAAACAATTCAAATCTCCTTACGGATCCGAAAGATATTCTAAATATGAGCTTTATGTAGACCGCAAAACAACAGAGCTGCTAAAACTCACCCCAAATTTAAAGTTGATTTATTAGGCTAATTCTTATGTATTAGCAGTCGCATCAAAGTGGCACCCATTGAGGTCCACTGAATATTATTATATAAAAACATTGGGAATCATATCACAACAGCAAGGATATGGGCAGTCCAATTCATGCAATCAAATTCCATAATTTGCACCATTCAAATGTAATGATACAAATGCACTAATTATTTCTACTATTCATAGTTTCTCTGTCTTTGTATCTTCATCTGTTTGCATGAAGAGCATTGTTCATCTTAGTTGCATATCTCACTATCATCACAATCTACATTCATGTGTGTACCTTCTACTCTTGAGAATATACAATTGTCAATACTCACTACTCATCCTATTCAGAATGATCTCTTAGCTGCCATGTTTGCAAACAAAATACTTTCATACATAACAAAAATGCAATTATTGATAAAAACTAAACTTTTAACATGGCCATTGTTAAATGTCACATTATTATGTATAATGTCTACTAGTTGTCTAGATCTGTTTCACAATCATTCTACTCGACCTTTCAGGACCTTAATCTGAACAAAGCTCAGTCAGGTAAGACATTTCAGAACCTTGCTCTGTAATGAAGGTAAGACTAGGACCTTACCTGAGGTCTGTGTAGCAACGAAATGTTTCATTTGCACCTTGTCTGCCTATTCACATTGAAAGTAAGTTACCTAACCAGATCTCATCCAGTGAACATGGCCTTGGTTCTGCATCCAAATACAGTCAACTTTTGGCATTGGGTTATGCAGTGTCTGCACTTGGTACCTCCACAACGATTGATCTATGATACCAGCTTGGCAAAATGCTATTCTGCTATACCAAAGACTCTAGTAATCTCTTCATGATAAAGAGTCCTCTTTTATTTTTGTACAATGAAACTATTTACAATACATATAGAAAGTTCCACCATTTACAATGAGACATTATCTCCTACTCTAAGTATCAGTCTGAAAGCATTTCCTGCTTCTCCTGCAGCTGATGCAACAGGTTTAAATCAAGATAACCTTTAGCTCCCCAGCCTTTCATGCCCCCTGGCACCTGGGGCCTTATTTTCTCATACAAGGAATAAGCCTCTGACCCTAACTTCTCTGGAGGGTAAGCCTTGGCCAGGGCCCTCATTGCTTCTATTTCCAAGAATCCACATTTTATCAGTTTTCATAGCCCGGCAAAAACGATGACAAATTCAATTTGAGAAAACATAAAGGTTGAAACCGCATTAAACAAGGAGAAAAACGCTGAATAGCAAAATTTAAGAAAAAGGGCAAACCATTACATATTTGGATTGAAGTCTATGCCTTTGTTTTCACTATTGAAAGTACACATAACCCCCACAAAATAGATACACCGCAAAAACGATGAAGCCATATAGGAGAACAAATTAAACCCAAAATGTCTATCCCTCCCTTTATAATCAGTGGACTGAATTCAGACAACCCTAGAGGGAGAAAAATCATCCATGCATTAATTTACTTATCAAACAAAGCAGAAAGGAGGACTAAAACTCGTACCTTTGCCTTGTTCATAGTAAGGCCCAAATGCTCTGCGAAGGTACGATTCTACAGAAACCGGAGATATAGGCTTGTTATTCTGCAGAGCAAGGCGGGTCCCTTCTTTGGTGGTCTGTCCAGCAATCCTCATGCCAAACACATCAAATTTCTCCTTCTCCTTCTGCTGTTGTTTCGTCTTTCGCTTCCTGTCTTGCTGGTCCTTATCCTCATAGACACCGAGTCTCCGTCCCTTGGAGTGAGCTAGAATTCCAGAAATGGCCTTCCCAAAGCTAAGGCCTTCTTCATATGCATAGCCCTGTCTTTCTGCCACCACCGCCACCCACAGTGTGAGCACGGGCGCTCTGTTTATCTCTATTCTCTCAAGTTCTTCTTTTTTGGGTTCAATGGGCTCACTCACGCTCTCATTTTCCACGTTTTTCTCTGCATTCTCCATGGCTTTCCTTTTCCGTCCTAGGCCTCTGCCTGCCATCGTGGTCAGAAAAAGATGAAAGTGGCCTTTGCTTTTCACTGCTCCAAATCAATCCCCACAAATTTCAAATTTGGGATGAGGCCAAGTACAGAGGATATATGTTTGTTGAAGTTGAAGGAAGACTCGAGAATTGTTTAGAGTTTAGGAGGCAAACTCGATTTCTAAAATGTTCCAATCTTATCCACAAAACTCAAATAATTCTAAAGAGAGCAAATGGGTAGATTCAATAGCATCAAAAACTAATTCGGTATTTTATACTAAAAGAGGGTGTTTTGTGTTTTGTTTTTTGTTTTTTGTTTTTTGTTTTTTTTAATATATGTGGTAAGTTGTCGTTGTGAAGTTCATCTCTTCATGGTCAACTTGGTATCTCGTTAAACTCACTCTGGGTTACTTCTAGTTAATCATATAGAAACTTTGGTGTTATGTATGCATAGTGGTATTTGTTGGGAATATTGAGGTTGGTTTAGGTTTCATGTTGTTGATTTTGTAGGTTAATTATGGATTTAAGAATGTTTGTATGATTTTCATGAAACGATCATGGAAAGGGTTTTAAGTGTTGATGTGGAAATTAATTAGGAAAGTTCATTTATTTATGCAGTTATCAAATGCACTAAATTAATGATAAAATTCATTTATCTATGAAGTTATCAAATGCCCAAAATCAATGATAAAGAATTCACAAATTCTCATGTTTGAGATTATGGTGGACAACAATTATAGAATGACAAGCGTGGACAACTTATGAAATGTTAATGCAAGAGTATGGGGTTTGTGACCCTCTTTTTTTAGTGTCTCTTGGTGATGTTCCAATCAAAAAGCTCCCCAACATGGAGCTCTATCACTAGGTGGACCAATTACTTGTCCTCTTCAGTGTTGGAGCTCAACCACATTAGGCTACCCCATGAGTGGTGCATGATCTTGGCCTTCCTCGGTGACTTCCTAGTGGGCTTGCTCACCTCATGATAATCTTGCAAGCACTTTAACTCACTTCAAATACCATATGTGTTATCATTTCCATTAAGTATTGCTAGGTAGTAAGTTAATAAGTGAACAAAATGATGTTTTTGAGAATTCTCTTTTAAATCGAGTAAGAATTTTTATCATGAAACTTTATATTTAAAAAAATAACCATTTTAATATCTTACTTCAAGCAATATTAAACCACTAAATATAATAGTTCTCAATTGAAAATTCTATATAAAAACAAATAAAGTATAAGAAATTAAGCCTCCCCAACATTACAATAACATTATGGTTATGTATAATGTCAACAATATTGTTGTTAATAACTCTAACATTATAAATAATCATAGTTTAATTTAAAATTGATGTATTTACATGGGTTGATGTGTAGATCGAGAATGTTCACACCAACTCCAACAATGTTTACGATTGTAGATGGTAGATGTTGATGTGATGCTATAATATGAGCATTATATATTTTCTAAGTAAGTTTTTTCTTTTGTTCAAAGCAAAACAAGTTTTGAAGAGAATTACAATACCGACCTTTCGAGTAAAACAAGAAGTTGGACGATTCCTAAAACGTCGTGGATCGAAAGAATTTGTCATATTTGTGACACTAAGAGGATTAAACATGAAAATCACTTTCTATCAGAATGTTTAGCGTACACCAACATTAAATCACAATTTCAAATATTTGTTACAATACCAACCTCCCTAACCTTTTAACTCATCAAAACTATGGTGTTATAGGAATGGTGGTAAGAAGAAGATGAAAGTGGCCTTTGTTCTTCACAGCTCCAAATTAATCCCCCCAAATTTCAAATTTGGGATGAGGCCAAGTACAAAGGATATTTGTTGAAGTTGAAGGAAGACTCGAGAATTGTTTAGAGTTTAGGAGGAAAACTCGATTTCTAAAATGTTCTAATCTTATCCACAAAATGGGTAAAATAATTCTAAAGAGAGCAAATGGGTAGATGCAACAGCATTAGAGACTAATTAGGTATTTTATTCTAAAGAGAGCAAATGGGTAGATTCAACAGCATTAAAGACTAATTAGGTATTTTATACTAAAAGAGAGGAAACGTGGAAATAAATCAGGGTGGCTATGTCATTAAAAAATCAGAGGATTTTTATTTGGATGGAAAATGAAAACTTCGAAAGGAATTCTAGCAAGGGAAAATGTGAGTGGACATATGATGGGATGATGTGATGTCAAAGGTTGTGAAATACCCATTCATCACTAAACCAATCTCAATTGGTGTTTTTAATGTCCCAAGAACTATCATGGCATTTTCATTGGTCATTGGTACAATTAAATTAGATTCTGGAAACCACTCGTTCAAATGATATCCATAGTCCAAAGTGCAAGAGAGGGTCATTACTTCAATAATTTGCAATCATTTATGAGATGTTATTCCCATGTTGATAAAAATTTATATGGGTGGGAAACAATATGGAACAAGTTTCCAATTGAGAGTGGGTTATGGAATGGCTAGAAGATTACAATTGGCATTGATATACAGAGGCTTGTTATAACTGTAGTGAAAATAGCATAATGAGTTTTGGCGCATCATCCAAGTGATTCAAAATAACCGAGGAACAATTTATAATTTATGATATCATTACACCTATTTTTATTTATTTTCATAGCTACATAGGAAATATTAAAAGTTCATTCATGCATGTTGTAGTTCTTTAATATTGTCGAAAACAACTTTCTATATATTATGATAAAAACATTTAGCTTATAGTGAGCGGGTAACATCCTAGTTGTTTTTTCCAAGAAAAAAAACTTTATATTTGATATTTCAAATTAGAAATCAAAATATACGTCAGCATACCCTCTAGGTTGTTGTCCAAAATTCAGAAAAGTCTACAACCTACCCAACCTCTACTTATTACAGTCATTAAGGAAATAGGTAGGTCCATATGTAAGGCCTTGCGTCTCATTTTTTGATAACAACAAAAAAGACCCATATTGACACATGGAAACACTCTCGATAGTCCACTACTTCTGAGCTACCATCCTAAACCATATCAAACGATTACTTATTCAAAAGACAGATCTTCCCCTTATAATACTTGCACTATCAATGATCCTTCCTGCAAAGAGAGAGCAACCTTAGAAAGAGAGACTACTTTTGAGTAGAATCTCTTGAGAATGGTAACATTCTAGTTTATCTAGAGATGATCAATACACTCGTTGGAAACTATAAAACCCCTTTATTATCTCCTACTCCCATGTCACCACCCCATCCCACAAAGGAAACATCTCAAGGTCCAGTGGTCATCACCCTTGACAAAACTAACAATGAATATCATGTGATCCCACTTCAAATCACTCTTAAAACTTTTGAGATTTCTTGTTCAAGACTGTAAACTTTAGTTAACTCAATAACATAGCAAGTCATGTCAAGGCTCTTGCATTGCACTGCAATTAAAAATAAATTAGATTTATCTAAAGTCTAAACTTGATGGGCAATTTGTTTCCATGTATCTATTTATTTAACTTCACCAATCATCCAAGCCTTCACTATTAAGTTTCTATAAATTGCAAATGAAGATGAATGCTTATAATACAATCAATTACATAAATGAAAGAAATAATTATTAAAAATATTTTGTTTATTTGCTAATGATTTAGAATGAGTACCTGGGTACGTCTCTTGACTAACTTAGAATCACATCTTTGTAGCTTTTAATGTTATTGCAGAGTCAACTATCACATAGTTTGTAGCATTGAACTTCTCTAGGTTCCATTTCTATAACAACAGCAAACAAACAAAAAAGACTCAAATGACTTAATTATGAGCTTATTTCCACAATTCTGAGAAGGTTCCATTGATTATTTATGGGTAATCTCTACACATATGTGAATCGAAATGAGTTATATGTGAACAACTTGTTGATTTTGGAAGGTGAGGCTCATTGGATTCTATTTCCAATTTATGAATATGGTAAAGTCCAAGCTATTACGTTGCTTCTTCTTCATGTTTGGAGTGCAATTAACTTTTAAAAGGAAGTTAGTCCATAAGGGATAGTGACCAATAACTACTTTTGGATCTAATGGTCATGTCATGTAGATTGATATACATATTTAATAATTTAATAGTTCATAGAGTTGGACTAATTAGTGTTTACAGATTTTTCTTAGGACAATTGAAGCCTTATTGGATGCTAACTGATCAGGGGATCAAATTTTACTCAAAAATTAAAAGTGCTCGGAATCACTTCAAACCAGACGAGAGCGTAGGCCTCATCGTTGCGAACCCAACGCAACTCGTTTCGTCTCAAACGGACGTTGGGAACGAGAGATATCGCAATCTGTTTGGAATGTCAAACAGGCAAAAAAAGGACGTTGACTGTACAGTCCGTACAGGCTGATGTGGCAGGGTCATACATCTGTATGCTGACGTGGCAGAGGTGATGTGGCTGACAGTTGGTCAAATTGGAATGCGACACGTGGCGTCGTTTGGACAAGTGATTGGGTGCCACGTGGCCCAGTCATGGGCTGCCACGTGGCACCCCGATATTGGTTGGTTTGTTTATTAAAATTTTATTGGAGTCCGTGGGGTTCAACCCCCGGACCTCCCCACCATACAAAGCTTTGGCAATGGCTGCCCTACCAGCGCGCCATGTAATGTTTCTTATTAACTATATGATTTGTAAAATATATAAGTTTGATTTACATACATGTCGGCGGAGGGTCGGGCCGGGGCTTAGCCCCGGCCCGTGGTTTTGTTATATACATATGACCACATATCAACGGAGCGCGCGAGTTTTTACATTGTGGTTCCAACGGTTGGCACGGTTTTAAATGCGCCCGATACTTGGCGCTTGTCCATTGGCTCGTTAAACATTAGCCCTTTTTCTTATAGAGCGCGGTCATATCATGACCCTCACGTGCCCAGGTGCTAGGCGGTTAAGGGCTGGCACGCCCATAATCGTCCTACAATTCGCACCGTTGGCGCGGTTGCGCCCGGTGCTGGGTTTTCACGCTTTAAATTGCGTGTGTGCTAGGTTCATGTTACAAGGGTGCGTTTTGTAGATGCAGAGACAGCAAGCTTGAAGGGGGGACTTCCAGAAGGCCTAACTTCTTCGTTTTTCGACCGATTGAGGTGCCGAAAAAGCCCAGCTAGGGGTTTTTGGACGCTCTGAAGCCATTGGAGCAATCGGTTGGTCAGTTTGAGCATTGTAAGACATGTTTTTGAGCACTTTGAGCAATTAATAATAATGATCCATTGGAAGCTGGACCAGGAGATGTAGCCCAAGAGAGGGGTGAACTCCTTTATCAATTGTTGTGTTTATGTGCTTATGTTCATTGATTATGCTGTTGTTTATTTGTATCTTACATGAGTAATCCTTTAATTCATGTGTTGCAAAGTTGATCCATTTGCTTTTAACACATAAAATTTACTTGCAAATAATTTCAAGATTT
>ML778528.1:1305783-1330542 GCA_009831015.1 Picea engelmannii
AGGGTCGGGTCGGGGCTTAGCCCCGGCCCGTGGTTTTGTTATATACATATGACCACATATCAACGGAGCGCGTGGGTTTTTACATTGTGGTTCCAACGGTTGGCATGGTTTTAAATGCGCCCGATACTTGGCGCATGTCCATTGGCTCGTTAAACATTAGCCCTTTTTCTTATAGAGCGCGGTCATATCATGACCCTCACGTGCCCAGGTGCTAGGCGGTTAAGGGCTGGCGCGCCCATAACCGTCCTACAGTTCGCACCGTTGGCGCGGTTGCACCCGGTGCTTGGTTTTCATGCTTTAAATTGCATGTGTGCTAGGTTCATGTTACAAGGGTGCGTTTTGTAGATGCAGAGACATCAAACTTGAAGGGGGGACTTCCAGAAGGCCTAACTTCTTCATTTTTCGATCGATTGAGGTGCCGAAAAAGCCCAACTAGGGGTTTTTGGACGCTCTGAAGCCATTGGAGCAGTCGGTTGGTCAGTTTGATCATTGTAAGACATGTTTTTGAGCACTTTGATCAATTAATAATAATGATCCATTGGAAGCTGGACCAGGAGATGTAGCCCAAGAGAGGGGTGAACTCTTTTATCAATTGCTGTGTTTATGTGCTTATGTTCATTGATTATGCTGCTGTTTATTTGTATCTTACATGAGTAATCCTTTAATTCATGTGTTGCAAAGTTGATCCATTTGCGTTTAACACATAAAATTTACTTGCAAATAATTTCAAGATTTCAAGTCTTCTTCATTTTTAGATCACTAACATTACAAAGTGTGCACAATATATTTTTAGATGTCATTTTCAAGTACATGCACCCATGCTCATTGACCCAAAATATATTATTGTTATTATTATTGTATATTTACTTTCTCTCAAGCTATACAACCTAATGTAACAAGTGTAGAACACCTGACACATGACAATCTAATATCATGTTTTGATGGGCAATGTGTTACATGGTCAGTTTGTTACTATATTTCTTTTATCCTTCAATTTTCTCTTATTAAAGATAAGGAGCTAGTTTGTTGTATTTTTCTAAAGAAATTATGTTCCAAACTTTTTCATCCTTCTATAGAAAATTTGTCATATCAATAGCTTTGTCATGATTTTATTGATTATAGTTAGTAAAGATAGTGCATGGTCAATTTCATTACCTCTAGAAAACATGTATGGAATCCTCCTCCATGTTCTTGTTTCAAGACTAAATTCTTTGCCACATGTAGGATATTCTATATTTCTTATCATCTTTCCCATGACATAAAATTTTCCATCCATGAAAAACTCCAAACAAAACTTTATGTGGAATACATAGTTGGAAGTGTTTTCCAAGTGTCTTGCTCTAAATTATTAAATGTTGCAGAGTCAACCACACCCATAATTTCATCACAACCTCCTGCTACAATAATAATTTGATTATATTTGGAAGAACCAAACAAACACCAAAATATATTTACCAATATAAAACATATATTCACTAATAGACATATCCCAGGTTGTCAGTTTCTACTAATATGTTTATTCCTTTGATACGTCTCCAGACGCGGAGTCTTCGGCGGATGAAACTCTTCTTAATTAAGATTTGGCGCCTTAAACAACTTCTGGTTTGGCTTACGGTTCGGATCATGATCACTAATTAGAAGAAAATATTTTAGAAAAAAAAAATCAAAAAAATAGACATTAAAGGATACCTGAGCAGAATTTAAAAGAATTGACATTAATGGCGACCTATACTGAACATAATTTAAAAGAATCGACACTAAAGGCGGCCTATACCTGCAAAATGTGATGGTCCTTGTGGCGGGCTCGGAAATAAGTGCACAACGCCTCTCCCCTGCAGTCTAGACAGAACATATTGCACTCGCTTTTGCTTGAATCTCCATGGAATTGGCAAGGCTTGAAGAAATGTGTTTTCAGCATAGGTTCCAGCCACGAAGGGACGATTTCTTCGTTGCTCATGTGTTCAATTGCAAACAACGAATCTTCTCTTAACACACGTCTTGTCCTTCACCGACTCCATCATGTTCACCGACTCCATTATGTTTCAGCCGACATGGGCAGCTTAGTTATTGCAAAGATCACTTTCGGAACAATCAGCTGCCAACATTCTAGGCGATGCGTTTCTCGTTTGTCTTTCCGGAATAGGGATACACCCCTCGGTACTTTTCTTTAACTTCTACAATAAATTTCTTTGCAAATCGTGAAAGGTGACTTGATCTTGGCTGGAATCTCGTTTATGCGTGGAAAGAAAACGCTACTCAGCTTAGATCCTTGTTTCAAACTCCATTTTCTTTCTCAATGTTTTCGAAAATCCATTTTCTTTCTCCTTTATAATATGAAAAATGCTCATCAAACTTTGTGAAGAACCTTTGCTTCCCCTATCCTGCAGGTACAACCATCCATTCGTAGCCAAGTTCCATAGGTTAATCTGAAGGTTAAAATAATTCTAAAGCAAATGGGTAGATTCAACAACATTAAAGACTAATTAGGTATTTTATACTAAAAGAGATTCTATAAGAGAGAGTTTTTTTGCCAGTTTCGTCATCTGTCGAGAGTGTATGGAGGGAAGCCATGTGTCAAGTGTATATGCTTCGAAACACTCAACCAAACCTCCTACGTGGCAATGCCGGTATGGTTCAGAACGTTCTAAACGACAGAAGAACCACTTGGATGGATAATCGTGCCTACATCGCCGACATCGGTGCTATTCCGTAGTTGGTACCCCTTCTCTCATCTGAAGACCCTAAGACACAGGAAAACAACGCGTCCAGGGTCATGGAAGCCGACGCAGTGCCTCTGTGGTAAAACGCGGAAAGAGCCTCTAACTGAAGCATTGTTCAATTCGTTCTTCTCGTCAAAAAGGGATGTATTGGATACATATTTCAGGTCTGGATACCTATTCAATCTCTTCGTATTCGGGAGTTTTACGGATCCCTCCGACCCAATCCCTCTGTGGAATTCCACTCCATATACCATTTGGCCCAGGGAAACTGTATCTTTGTCCAAGTCAAGAGTCGATTGGTCCCTTTTGGTGGAAGCATAGGGAGAGGGTAACTCTCTCGTTCGGATTGGGGTGGTTGGCATGGGTGGTGCAGGAAAAACCCTTCTTCTCAAGAGAGTCTTCAATAGCCAAAAGGTGAGGGATCTCTTCAGAGATGATTTATTTCTTTGGATCATTGTTTCCAATAATCCATCTTTTACAAATCTTAGAAGTGAACTATGTATGCAAATAACCATGTTTACAAACATAGATTTAGATAGAAATAAGGGCGACGAATATGCAAAAATGTGGTTGAACCAGAGACTGCAAACACAGAGGTTTTCCTTATTTATTTTTGGATGATGTATGGAGATATGGTTCCAAATTGATGGAGGAATTAAGTCTGTTGTTATTAAACCACAACTCCAACTCCAAAGTTATTGTGAGCTCGAGGGATCACAGAGTCCTGTCATAAATTCGAGTTGCAGAGACATCCACAATAAGAATGGGGGATTTGGTAGAAGAGGACAGTTGGAAATTGTTTTTCTAATCATGCTTTTCCATATAACAATGGAAATCTGCCAACAAATATAGATGAGAGAACAACAAAGGATGTGTGTGCCACCTGTGGAGGGCTTCCACTTGCTATCAAAGTTATAGGGAGGGCAATGGCAGGCACAATTCAGCCACAAGAGTGGGAGTGGTAGCCCAGAGATTTCCCTTCGCTGACAGGCACTCAAGTGTATAATTATACTTGAGATTTCCCGCGTCATCTCAAGTGTATGATTGCCTACGATTGAGTTACGATGCACTTGGCAATCACAACGTTAATTTGCAAATGTGCTTTCTCTATGCAGTTGTCGCCTTCCGAGAAGACCAAATTATTCAGGTGGAATATCAGTTGGTTCCTTTGTGGATAGGAGAAGGGATTTTTGCAGGGAAGTTGAAGCCACAAGATGCAGTGTACAACCCATTGGAGATGGGAAGGATTTATGTTGAGCTCCTAGAAGATCGTTGTTTGATCAAATCGACGATGAGAGACATCGATGGCCGCGTGTTCTATTTCAGTATCCACAACGTCCTCCGTAATTTGGGAATTCAAATTATGGAGCGGAAAGAAGGTTTTTACTGCCGTGTTGGTACGGGTTTGACAGCATTGCCTGAAAATGAGTGCTTGGGGTGCACTCGGATTTTCTTGAACGACAACCAAATGAGTTCACTTCCAGAATCATCGAGAGGTCCAACAATATACCCATGGTTAATGGATAGAAACAAACATTTTACCAAAATTCCAAAACGGGTGATAACAGGCTTGTGTTTTCAATATGACGTATTTTAGACTGTGAAGAGATTGGCAATTATGGAAATAAAACGTGAGCTATGCGCCAATTTATAAACAGTAGAAGAAGTGGAAAGGATGACCCTGGAGCACCGCACATGTACTGCTATTGAAATTTTAGATTAGGCCAACTTTCTTCAATTATTTTTATCATTAAATTATATACTTTTAAAAACAAATTTAGATCAGGTCAGCTTTCTTTGATTTTTTTTTGAACAAAACATTAAAGTATATAAAATTTTAAATTAAGAGATAGGTTTTGAACTTGGACGAACAAAGTTATCTGTGTTGCGTGCACGTTAATATAAACAAATACATTTATAATGGATATCTCCTTTTTATCTATAATCTAAAGAGTTCAGATCTTGGATGATCTTTGTTGAAGAGATATCTTACGTGCCTGCATATTGGATGATGTTAGCCGAAGAGATATCTTAGGTGAATGGATTTTTTTCCTACATCAGGGTGAATCTATACATGAAAAGTTCAGTCCAATAAATCTGGATATATTTTGTCTTTTGCTCAGAGTCTGCTTACTGTATACATTTTTTCCCACTGTTGCTTTGTGTGCGACAACTTTTTAGCCATTTCCTTGAGAAGAAACTTTTGGATTTTACCAGTGGAGGTCTTGGGCAGTGACTCCATGAACACCATAATTTTGGGAACCATGAAGCGAGGCAACCTCTCTCTACAGAACGAAATCATCTCTTTCTCTGTTATCGTAACCCCTGAACAATTAGGATTGCTTGGCCTTCCTCTCGTACTCACAAAGGCACACAGGGTCTCTCCCCAGAAAGGACCATGCCTCGCTACAACAACTGCCTCAAAAACCATGGGATGGAAATACAATAGAGACTCCACCTGCCACGTGTCAACAATCGGACGACTGGACTAGCATACCGTACGACGAAAGATTTTTTTAATAGATTCCTGGTTAGTATGAATATATATATATATATATATATATATATATATATATGGTTTATTTTTAAATACATGTAGGAATGTTATGGACATTTCTAGTAAGGGATTAGTACAAACATACAGTTTTGGGCATATACTTATTGTTATCAGCCACCTCATTACTGAAGATTCTGCAGGGATGGGAGCCTTCCAGAACAGTTACCACCGTTGCTGCCCATTCCATAATTTCTTTTGGAATTGCAATGGCGGTTGTCGCTCCTTTACGGTAATTTGCCTGTTTCATTTTCTCTATATTCAGTCCAAGTTATTGCACAAATGTTGATGTAAATGTCAGAGACGTTCAGAATACAAGGTCTGCTTTTGTGAATGTTGGTGCCCTTTTTGCATTTAATTCTGCAATTGGAAGAGTGGCAAAGATGACTATAGAATTGGCGGTGAATGATGTGAACAACAATGATAATTTGCTAAACAGGACAAAGTTGGTGCTTACCATGGTCAACTCTTCGTGGGAACTGTGGAAGGTTCTCAACCAAAATTTATTTTGATGACCTTGATTATTTTGTATTTACACGAAAGCTTAGTTTTCTTTCGAGAACTCTGGATTCCTCGTGCTTCTTATCTTTGAATGACTGGTTAAAGGTATCAGTATAGTAGGAAATATGTGAGATGCACCGTTTCATAAATGTACCTTCACTAAACTTACCAGAATTTTGAGTGTTAGAGCACCAGGGCACAAGTGCAGCTCTCAAATTTTTAGGATTTGGGGATTCATTAAATTAGGGTTTTAAAACAAAAAACGCATTCTGGAAATGGTTCCTAAAAGGATAATTTATACACATAGAAAACATTTTGGAAATGAATCCTAAAAGAGTTGAGAACCCTCAGTGATGGGTGCTGGATCTAGAATGATACGGGTATTCTGACCTTTACAATTTGTGCAAACTGGTCCTTTGGCTTCTTTGGATGGCATGAAATTATTTTAGTTAAAGTAGCAACATTGTGAATCTTCTACCAAGAAACCTCATAGGGATAAATTAATCACAATAAAGAAAGACAAAACAAGTAAAAGCACATCGCCTCTTAAAATTTATTAATAATGAAGTGATTTTGAGTAACATTGAAATCCTCATTAACATAAGATAGAACAGTATCAGAGGTGTACGAAGATATTAGAAAGGATGCCAATTGAAGCATTAAATAAATATTAGAAAAAAAACACAAACAATCCCATTACGAAACATCCTCTTCATAAGTAAATTCTCATAGGAGTAAGCTAACTTGGGAGCAATCTTCCCTCCTCAGTTCCCATTTTCAGGAAAAAAAGGGCTTGAATCTGGCCAATTTTCAGGGGTAAGTTGAGTTTCGCATGGATCAATGTTCCATGCATTTCAAAAACTTACCCCAATGGTTATGCCCCATTTTAAACCAACCCAGATGCTCAGAAAATCGATCAGAGTTCTATATTGGCCAAAAATTTAAAAGCAGACCGCCGGAAAACCTATCGGAAAAGTAGCTCGGGAGGGAAGATTGCTCCCAAGTTAGCCCACTCCAATTCTCATACAATACTAGTTGACATGTTGTTTTTCGAGTCTGAATTTTTTTGACATTGCCGAATGTGGAGGTTGTAGACATTGTGATTGCTGACTTGTTTTTCCTGAATTATCACTACTAATATATGATCATTGACAACAATACAAAGTACAAAGCGTAGGCCCTCACAACACTGAATTTCCTCCTTATCACACGGAGAAAGGCAACCATATCTGACAGGGATCCCATATTAGAGGAGATAATGTATTGTAAAAAGTGCTTAACACAAATTTGAGTTGCTTAGTCATGTAAAAAACCATGGAAATCCATTCTATTGAAATCCTTTTTACAACCCTCACAATTAGTTTTACATCTCTTTTTTCACAAATAAGATAGAGTAGTGATCCAAAGGACATGGCAAAGCCATCCCGCCATCTTCTTAAAGAGTTAAGGCTCGCATATCATGAACCCACTGCCCTATATAAGACCAATGTGATCTGGTGAACTTGCAAGCCCAAAATATGTCTCTAATATTTTCTTTCTTGCCATACTAGATGCCATCATTAGTCAGGCCAGATCCATCTAGTCTATGTTTGTTATCCAGGCCTTCGAAGAAAAGCCTACCACCCAAGCATCGTGACTTTATAGGCAAAGGGAGTTGACCAAATGGATTAATCCTTCATACCATTCTTCTTCATTATTGACGATTAACCATTTAGAATTCAATTTCATAGTAATAGTTACTGGGTTTGGGCCTGATTTAATTACAGAAGAAACAAGAATTAAAGCAAAGGATAAATTTACGAGTGGGCAAAATATGATTTTTCCACCTTGGTTGATAACCATCCAGGGCAGCTTTAAATCTGTTCGATGAATCGATTACATTAATTATTTCCAGGTGGGTGGGTTATGCTTATTATTGAGACTGAACCTACTGGAATTGTCCCTCCATGAGAACCAACTATTATGGAACCCACAATTCTTTCCATTTGCTTATTCCTTTTTTGGAAAGAAGCCTATCATAAGGCTTGGAAATATAACCGAAAGAATCCGAAGGATTCCTAAAATGTTGCCATTATCAAGATCCCATCTATGTCTAAACCCAGAAAAATTCCACCTTACATGAGTAGCCTACCTGCCATGCTCTCCAAATTCTCTTCAAGATAGTAGAGCCTGGAAAATAAAGTCAGGCATTACAAATTTGAAACTATATATGTAAACGAAAAGTAATTGTGTTGATACATTTTCGAGATTTTGTGTGAAACTTGACCAACATTCAAGGCTTTTGGTTGTAATGGAACGATCACCAAGACAATCGAGCCCAAAACTTGTAACATTTGTTAATATAGTGATTTGTAGAGAAAGAAGAACCAAAGAAATACTCTGGATGGCATAAATATGAGTTTTAAGGGGACGCTTTAAGATTTGCACAATAAAATGAAAAATAAAATGAATAATTATGCTTAGGTTTTTGGATATAAGAACACAAGCTTTTTCATAGCTCAAGTTCAATGGTTTAACTTGTTCAATGAGTTTTTCATGTTCTGGACCTTGGTACATTCCAGTGTGTGGAATTAAGATACTCAATATTTTTTGCGTAGCTTATAGAAACCCTTGTGTAACTTGCAATTATACTTAGTACTGAAGAATTCACTCTACAACTCAAATGAATTCCCATGAACAATGCGGAGTGTGAAACCGTCGAGGGATTAAACCTCTAACGACCTCAGTCTGGTATTGAAAAACGGTTTCAGGTACTACCTATAACAGAAACTCCCACGACTTTTATCTACATTTGGGCAAACTAACATGGTCCTCTCATGTACGGGATATCTCAGGCTTCCATATTCATACGCAAGCAATTAATTAAATTGCGATCTATATAATTTTTCATTGATGATTTCAGATGAATACCTAGATGGGACTTATGCAAAAATTATTTTTTTATGAAATTTTTTTAGTTTGATAAAGTTGTATATATCAAATATATAAATTGTATAATTTAAATGCAAGAATTTAAAAGATGTTGAATTCATCTCTATAATCATTATCAACTCACAATTTCGATAATAAATTTCAACAAAAAATGAATCAACTCGCAATTTCGATAATAAATTTCAACAAAAATTGAATCAACTCTCAATTTCGATAATAAATTTCAACAAAAGTGAAATTGTACAAGAATTTCTAAGATGTTAAATTCAATTCATCTCATTTATGTCAATTGTGTACGAGTTTCTTAGACCTTCAATTCATCTTTGTAATCATTATCAATAGCAAATTTCAACAAAGATGGAATCATCAACTCTAATAAATACAAATGAAATAAAAATAACATTGCCAAAAAAACATATGTTGGTTTTTTTCGGCGTTCCCTTTCCCCCGCTTCAGGGGCATGCTAGTTATGTTATTATGTGGTAAGGATTTTTGTCGTTGCGAAGTTCATCTCTTCATGGTCGACTTGGGATGTCGTTAAACTCAATGTGGGTTACTTCTAGTTAATCATATAGAAACTTTGGTGTTATGTATGCATAGTGGTATTTGTTGGGAATATTAAGGTTGGTTTAGGTTTCATGTTGATTTTGTAGGTTAACTATGGATTTAAGAATATTTGTATGATTTTCATGGAACAATGATGGAAAGGGTTTTAAGTGTTGATGTGAAAATTAATTAGGTAAGTTCATTTATTTATGCAGTTATCAAATGTACTAAATTAATGATAAAATTCATTTACCTATGAAGTTATCAAATGTCTGAAATCGATGATAAAGAATTCACAAATTCTCGTGTTTGAGATTATGGTAGACAACACTTACAGAATGACAAGTGTGGACAACTTGTGAAATGTTAATGCAAGAGTATGGGGTTTGCGACCCTCGTTTTGTAGTGTCTCTTGGTGATGTTCCAATCAAAAAGCTCCTCAACATGGAGCTCTATCACTAGGTGGACCAATTACTTGTCCTCTTCAGTGTTGGAGCTCAACCACATTAGACTACCCCGTGAGTGGTGCATGATCTTGGCCTCCCTCAGCACATCCTTGATGACTTCCTAGTGGGCTTGCTCACTTCATGATAATCTTGCAAGCACTTTAACTCACTTCAAATACCATCCTTATTATCATTTTCATTAAGTATTGCTAGGTAGTAAGTTAATAAGTGAACAAAATGATGTTTTCAAGAATTCTCTTTTAAATCAAGTAAGAATTTTGTCGGAAATCATAATTCCATAGAATTGATAAAAATTTTGATCATAAAACTTTATATTTAAAATTTTTAATCATTTTAATATCTTACTTCAAGCAATACTAAACCACTAAATATAATAGTTCTCAATTGAAAATTCTATATGAAAATAAATAAAATACAAAGTTAAAGTGAAAGTTTTGAATTCATTCCATATGTCTAGCCAGATCCTTAAGTACCGGATCCTTAACGTGTTATTTTAAGTTTTTTTTTTCCTCATTTAAATGAAATAATTCAATTTAATAAAAAACCATCATTATTATACAAACAACCTGGGTTTCTTAACCCATTTCTTTAAGTTCCAGTTATCAAAATCTTTTTACACAACTCATTTCTTTAAGTTCCAGTGATCAAGGATTCGTTGTGCACAACTAAAATGAAAGCTCTGAATTTCTTTTTTAAATTGGGCCACATTAAAGTAAAAATGAATATGACCATTAACGTATGTTTATACGTTTTGCTTTTAAATTTTATATAATTTAATAAAAATTGACATTGTTATAGTTCGATATACAATGTGATAAAACATTGCCTTAGTTTCATCATGTAAGCAACACTGAAGTGCAACTTCCCATTGCATTCCATAAGTTTACCATGCTCGAGTGAACGCGAAAATTATCCTGGACGAATGACCCTTCACGTGCAATTATGTATATTTTTTAGTTTTTAGCTACATGAATATTATAATCTAATCATATGTAATTTAATTTAATATTGCTTTTTAATTTGATATAAATTTGTTTAGTGGAAGTGTGAATGTAATTTGTTAAGAATTATTTTAGATAATCAAGTTTGTTTATACACAATGATATTATTAAATTATATTAACAAAAAATAATTCTTTAAACTTTTTAATTTAAAAAATATACATAATTTAATAAGTTGTTATAAAATCATTTATAAAAACAACTTTTTTTTTTTCATTTCTATAGTATGATGGGTTTCAATTCTAAGACATTTTGTATGGCTTTACTTGAGAAATTCCTCCCTCATATGTTTTGGATGGGTTTATTTTAGAATATTGCATCTTGCGAGATTCATTAATCAAGACAATTTGTATGCATGGTCCATATAATAATCTCCATAATGACATCTTCTCGAGATCAATTATTAGTATATTTGGTGTGACTGTACTATTAAAAAACAATGGGTTGTAAGACCTAGTGAGGGTATACCTTGTAAGGGTAGGAACAACACTAGAATGTTAGGAGGCAATGATGAATGATTGTGTTTGGATTCATTGATACTTGCACTTGTAGCAAAGATCATATAAAATTAGATTAGCTACGGTGGTAGCTATTGCAACAATAATGGGTGTCTCAACAATTGAGGCATGTATACATCTACACTCAAATTGCAAATCCCTTCCTCTTGTTGGGTATGTGTTATATTCTTTGCGGGGTGCGCAAGGGGGCCGCTAGCCCCCCCCCCCCCCTCAGGGGTTCAGGGGCAACGCCTTGGAGAAATTTTTTTGCCTCGGAAAACGTGTCACATTTTGCCTCATTTTTTGTGTCCATTGTTGGGAGTTTTTTCGGCACATGGTTTTTTCCAATAATTTTCTATTTCCGGTTAAGGAATTAGGGTTGTTGACTAATTGAGGTCATTGAGTTAGGGTTTTGGATGCCACTGGCTCTTATATGTATATTTTATTGTAAACAATGTAGGATTGTGAATAAATATAGAATATGTTGGTTTTCCCAGTTTGGGTTTTCAGGGGAAAAATCTCTGTGTAATGCATGTATTTTCCATTGTATCTTTTATGTTCTTTTACTGAAAATCTGTTTGCAGTAAATATTGTACAAGGTTAAAATCTACACCTTTGTAGCCTAAAAATGCCGAAATTTATAGAGTTTATTTTATGTTAGTGAAATCTTTGTTGTATGTAGGGTAAACAAATTATGTTTCGATATCTGGGTAGTTAATAGCTTCATATGATATCTAGGATTGAAAAATGTGCACATGTAACATCTTTTGTTTTTGTTATGTACTTGGAAATCTTTATTACATCACTCACTTCTCTATATTATCTTTTTTTCATTGTCTATTCTCTCACCAAGTATAATGATCATAAAAACATGTTTTAGTCAGTTTTTTTCGACATTCCCTTTCCCCTGCTTCGGGAGTATGTTAGTTTAAGTAAAGATATGGTTCCCCTCTAGCCTTCGTCCTCTGTTGAGACCCACTCACAACCGGCCACGTGTCCTTTTCAGTTTCCAACTTCTCTCTACGAGTTACCAATTGTAACAAGTCCTCATGATTCAAAGAAGGAAATCACCATGCAGTGAGACTAACATCACCACAAAATGTAGAGTTTTTAGCATGTCAAGCTCCATGTTTTCATCTTCCATCTCATGGCATTTGCAAATCAGTTATGGAGAGTTGACCCAATAAGTTCACACAAGACACTTGCATAGATACTATAACAATTTTTATGGAAGATTTACCGACAAATTTTTGCAACGCCAAAAAAATGGATAAGCATATTTTCAAGAGAAAGCCAATCAGTTGTGATAAGCCTCAGTTTTTGTGTAACCCACATGGTATTTTGGATTGATGAATCCAATTAGATATCAATGATGACAAGTAAAGCTAACACACGTAAGGATTTTGAGGATTTGGGCAATGGAATAACGAGAATCCATTACTACCCACATGACAAAGGACAAAGCCCTTTTGATTGAATAAATAATTTTGCATGAATTCAATGCTTGGCTTTTATAATAGATTTTAATGGCAATGGAGAATATGTTACCAACAATGGTTACGATAAGGAAACTCCTTAATTGTTATATATTTGTCTTTGCAGCGAGTGCTAGTGGAGTTTATAATAAAGCCATGTCTCTTTGTCAATTATACTTATTCACATTTTAGCGTGACTGTAGCACTTAACATGTCAAGAAAGAAATATAAAACAAACTGATTTTTGCAAAGATGTGTAAGTAGTTGGTAATGACAAAATTTGGGAAAGATTATGGACTTTTGAGTTGGGTTTTTTAAGAATGTGTCGATTAGTAGTTTTCGTGATGTTTTTTATGCTTTTTAAATACAACAACTTTCATCATTTAGAGAGGACATTTTGTTATAAAAATTCAAATTAATGTTCTATATAAAATCTTTTGCATTTTTTTTTATCTTTCAGAGAGGACATTTTATTGTTATTTTTTTTAATTAAAATTTTGCATTAAATCTATTACATTTTGTTAATATATAATTGAAGGTTTGATATTGGCTCATGTATGAATTTGGATCTGTCATAGGAATTTCAATATTGTACATTCTTCTCTCCCTTTTTTCTAATGAGAAATTAACTCACGGAAAACCCACCCCGATATTTTCCCACATAGTAGATGATATGGGAGTGGTAAAGCCGCGACCTCATGAACCTTAGTTAGGCTCGAACTCGTGACCTCCCCCAGTAACACGAAAGAGTGTGTGCACATCTTGCCAACTGAACTAACCCATCTCGATAGAGTAAACTAAGTTCATAAAAAATTTAAAACAATATAGATAGTTACAACCACAAAACTTTGAAAATATAAAATAAAGATTCATGATAAAATGAACATTTAGCTTTAAACTATAATAAATTTAATATATACGGCAAGCAATGCATTTGGAAGTGTGGAGATCTAATCTTATTACAAACTTATATTCATTATAAACTTGAATTGGTTGTAAATTAAAATTACTTTGAGTGGAGTTTTGAGTGGAGTTTAAAGCAAATAGTCTTATTACAAACTTATATTCCTTAGAAACTTTAATCTTATTACAAGACTTATATTCATTATAAACTTGAATTGATTGTAAATTAAAATTACTTTGAGTGGAGTTTAAAGTAAATAATCTTATTACAAACTTATATTCCTCATAAACTTGAAATGATTGTAAATTATTTTGAGTGGAGTTTAAAGTAAAGGGCATGTAGGAGGATTAGGGTGCACAATGGAGGCATGGAGAATGAGAAAGTAGCTCCATAAAATCACCTTATAACATATTTAAACTCTTATTTCCTTGTGGGGTGCCTAATACTATCCTTCAAGGTATGCACAATAGAGTCATTCAACAATGGATATAAAAGTAATGAACTTTTAGTAGCTTGTGTAATTTGTGTAATTTTCGAAAAGATTGAACTTTTGGGTATGTGGGATACATTGTAGCAATTAAAAAGGTGAAACCTCTACAAACTCTTAATAATTTTTATTGGGTAAAGTAAATCTTTTAGGTACAACAAGACCAATTTTAAAAAGGTATGTGTAATAGCACCGTTAAGGAATATTTTAGGGGATACATTTTTCCCATGGGATAATTTTCCATGTTTTTTTCCAATAAAAGATTCATCAATTTCCGTTTTTCCTAAAAATGATTTGCTCAAATTCTACATGATAAAAATATTTTACTCTAAATATAACCAAAATTTTCTAGAAACTATATAAAATCCATAGAAATTTGAATATTTTTACAAAAATATCACCAAAATTTTTATAGTTTTCATTTTATGAATCAGTAAGATTCTCCAAGGTTTATACTCTTTAAGATAAGTATGGGTCCTTAAAATTTTCCTCGGGCATTGCATCACAAGAATTCAACTTTTGTAAAATTGCGCTATGTTGCAAGTGAGAAATTTTGAAATGTTGCACAATGAGACTTCTTCGTAGAAATTGGTCTTTTGAAAGACTTGCACTGTGACACAAAAGTTAAGACTTTGAAAGATAACATATTAAAATAAAGTTTTGTACGATGGTGTAAAGTAGCAAAAGTTTGAAGCTTTCAAAGGGTTGCACCATGCTGCAAAAATTTAAAGTTTTGGAAGGCTACACCATGTCATGAAAGTTTGAACTTTCAAGAGGGTGTGTCATGTCAGAGCTTTTGAAAGGATACAATGTTTCCAAGCCTACAATATGGCACAACTTTTCAAAATATGAAACAAAAGCTCAATAAACAAAGACAAGTGCATAACATGAAAAGTTCAAGTTTCAAACTGGTAAGATAATCATCGCAATTTTGGAACATATACATCTGGAAAAAAATTGTGTCGATAACTCAAAAATTAGAATAATGCAAAGGCTCTTCCCATTTGTAATACCCTGGTTTCCCCCGGTTTGTAAATATAACTATAACTAGCTAAGAGTCTATGGTAGACTAAATATGTGTGAATGTTTGATTTGATGAACCTTTGTATAAAAGAGTCAATGTATGAATTTTCTGTTATTAAAAGAAATTGGATATGTGTTGCACAACTGCTGAAAGGGGGGAGTTTTCCAAGATAGACGATGGATGCTATGAGAGAGATGGTGAGGGAAACCAAGAATGGTTAATATGACCCTCACCAAACCAGTACCTACTGGGTGTAATTTCTTAACAGTCCTCTGACCTAGAAATGAATTACCAGTCATGCTGGTAGTTGGAAGGCCATCCTCAAGAGTTAATGAGGAGATGGGGCAGGGTACCCATCTGTAAGGCTTCTAGGCCTAACCACGAGTTGGGGATTCGGACCCACGCAACCTTGCTAAGGAAGGAAAGAAAGGAAGTAATTCCTGGGACAAAGGCAGATATGCAAGAAAACAGAGTAGAGAAAACAATCTCTAGAAGAGAAGAGAGCATGTTTCAACTTTGGAGTTGAGAGAAAAGCTGAGAAGCAAGCTCATTTTGGCTGTAAGAAGATATGGGTAGGGTCTCTCTACATGTTGATAAACGAGGCTGACGAGTGACTAATGAAGTGCTCGCATAGACCTCCTTGCTTGGTGTAGAGAAAACTGGTTGCCAAGATCCTGTGGGAGGAGGAGAGTAACCTTCGTCCCTGACTATCGTGGAGCATGCAGAAAGAATCTCTCTCAGAGCATCATGGTATAGCTCTGGGGTGCCAGCAGTAAATCCGTTAAGAGTGGCTATGCCTATGGTTGGGTGGAAACATGCACCTCTTTCAACAGTCGCTTCACATTTTCCAGTTATGATAAGTATTTTCATACTATGTGTAATACATTGGATGCGATGATTGAATGTATGTGTTTATGGTTAAGTCTTGCAATGTTTGAATAATTATTATAAATGCTCATTTTCTTTTGTAATCTGCTATATTTACATGGTCTTCGATATACCTTAGTTTAGCCGCTAGAGAGTTATGGGACGTGAATTCGCAGGAGATTCGGGGTAGGATTAATTGAAATGTCTAAGTCCTACCGACCTTTTGAGTTTACTTTAGCAGGAATGTCAAGTTCAACTCTATGGGAGAAGGGAGTTTCCTTCAGACCCTCCACCCATGTGACTGAGGGCTCATACCCGTGGCCTTAATCAAGTCTTGACTAAGAGTTGAGTGTAGCCCAAAACCTCAATATGATCCCATATGACCCAGGGTTGGAAACCCCTCGCGAAGCCCGAAAGGAATGAAGCTACTTTGGCTTCGAGACTTCGGGACTTATGACTCCACAACCCTCGAAAATAGTCGAAGGCTGGATTCGAGAATTGATGAGGGTCGTGGATCTGGAAATCTAGTGGAGATCTCTCTCGGTTGTTAGATTGGACTGAGGAAGGGGTAGCATTAAGTACTTCGGTGAATTTCCACTTCGGAAGAATAGGGGTGGTCTAGCGCTGAAAATCCTGAATGTTGGAGTCGCGATGTTAATCTGGACCGTTGAGAATAGAGGGTCGTGTGTCCATAGATCAATGACTATCTGAAATTTTAGGTATTCGGCAATATCAATGTGAAAACATAGGGATGCACGAGTTTTCCCGGAGCTCTGCAAGCCGGCGTAAATCCTGTCTGTAAATGCTAGGTGCATGTGTTGATATATTGGGAGTGGTTCGGAGATTAAGAGCTCCGGAGAGGAAGCTGGAAGATACACGTCGAATTACTGAATGCCAAATTTACAAAGTGACGTAGACCGTCGATCCTCAGATCCTTCGGGATCCCTCCCAACCATCGATCTAAGGACTCCGTTGAGAACCCCTCTTAACTGCCCAACCAACCGGGAATGCGTCGTGGAGCGACATGTGGCCCCCTCTTGTCCCCTGTCAAATTTCATCCATTGGATTAGAGTCGTTGGATGAGAGGCTACATGGCAGGAGATCCTATAGTCTGAAGACTTGGTACTCTGGAGGAACTTGGCCAAGAGTCTTCAAAGTGTGAAAACTCTCGAAGTCGCGAATGACGAAGTGAATATCAACCCTTGAAAGGTAGAGGACACGTGGCGCTAGATTTGAGAGTCCAAAGACTTGGATCTTCGGGGGATTCGTGATGAGAGGAGTTGGTAAGCTTTGAAGCCCAAAGTTGCGAAGTAACAAGAGCCTTGGATCTATGGATATACGTGGACAGACCTCGACCATGAGATTTGAAAGAAGTTAGAAGGTTGTATGTTTGGGGCTGATGTGGCTCACTAACATCATTCAGGGTGACGTGGACCCGCAACTAAGGTGCCATGTGTCATCGGGATATGGACGATTCACAGACCCCTTATGCCTATTAGAGCATGACACGTGTCACCCCCTAATGAGGACATGTGTCACCCCTGGCCCTCACTGCATGTCAACCTCTGGTTCATGCCCACCTGGCCAACGTGGTTGGTGATGTGACTGGGACTCCGGTACTTCGAGAGTTCAAAAAATTTGGGGCGTAGTATAGTAGAGGGATGTTCAACGTCAACCGCTGATTGTCGAACGCTGAAACGTTCAACGTCGATCGTCGATTGTCGAACGTCAAAACGTTCAACGTCGATCGTCGATTGCCAAAATTTGAAACGTTCAACGTTGATCGTCGATTGTCGAACGCCAAAACGTAGAATGTCGATCGTCGATTGTCGAACACTGAAACATAGAAAGTCGAACTCTGATCGCCGAAAGGATAAGGCCGCATGGAGAGATTTCGGGACTTCAGGGAGTATGCGTGCAGTAAGAAAATGGGCGTTCAACGCCGAACGCCGAAGACCCCAACTAATAACACTCGGATAACTTCAGGAGGCCGTATCTTGCAAACTAGAGGTCGAATTAGAGCTAGTAAGAGTCGTTAGAAAGATACAGACGAGTAGAAGAGGATGAAGACCTTAGAGAGATGATTTGAGATGATTTGAACGAGAAAACATTTGATGCCCCGTCCCTGGAAAGGGTATTTAGGGGTTGGGTGTGTTACAAATTGGTATCAGACCATGGCAACAACACTTGGCCTGCTTGGGCTCATGCACGAGTCACATAAAAATATTATTAGAAAACTTTATGGGGTAACACCCTACCTTACCCCCTTCTATAAAAAACTTGTTTGAACCTCTACTGAAGAGAGGAATGAAACCTTATACTGTTGATAGATGCTTTGGAAATCTGCATTGTATGTTACTATTGTTTCAAAATAAAGAAGCTAACTTCACTTTGCAATAATATGTGTTGTTCATGAATTGGTAGATTAGTAATTAACATAAAATGTTTTGTCGGCACTCAAGCATTCAGTGAACAACGAGAAAACTACAATGTAAGGGATGGTGACACACTATGATTTGGGGGAGAGCTCCCACAATAGAGAGAAAGAATCTGATGAAAGGAGGGTGGTGGAAACCCCTCCAGATTTGGCTGAAACTGTAAGAAGCCTCATGGAAGAATTACAGAGTTATAAGGCTGACAATGAAAGGTTGATAAAGGAGCAAGAATACCAGACTGAAATTAATGCATTTCTATTGCAAAGTCTATTAGATATACAAAGGAAACTACAACATGGTCCAGTTGTCAGTCATGTGGACAAGAATCATACTAAGAAAACTCCAAGTCCACCGAAGATACAAAAGCATGGTCCGGAAAGTGGCCACACCAGGCAGAGCACCTCAAGGAAGGCCCAACATGGAGCCAAGAGACACTCACCAGAATGTCTCTCTGAGGACACTGCCAACTCCAAGGAATCTTCTAGTGGAAAAACTAGTTCTCATTCTCAGACGAGAGTAAAGAAGAGGAAAAATTCCAAGAGTCATGACCCTGAAGAGTTCAAGAAAGCCAAACCGCCCACCTTCGATGGAGAGATTAAGAAGGGGGGAGAAGTAGAAGTTTGGCTACTCGGCTTGAAGAAGTACTTTAGATTCCATGACTACTCTTAAAACTTAAAGGCTTGGATAGCCATTTTCAAACTGAATGGGAAAGCTTACATTTAGTGGGAGGACCTTAGGAATGTGAAATGAATCCATGATAAGGACTTGTCATGGAAACAATTTGAGAAATACTTCAAGAAGAATTATCTGTCAGAAAAGTACTTTGATGGGAAGACCAAGGAGTTCTATTAACTAAAGCTGGGACAACTCACCATAGATGAGTATATCAACAAATTTCTTGAGATGATGAGGTATGTGCCCTATATAAAGGATGAAAAAGTAAAGATGCAACAATTTATTAGTGGATTACCTCAGTCCTACTGGGACATAATTGAGTTTGATGAGCCAAATAATTTAGAAGATACTATTCGAAAAGCAAGGTATTTCTATGAGCAATTCAAGAACAAGACAGAACCCCATGAAGACTGGAAGAAGAAAAAAAAAATGAGATTCAAGATGAAGGGGTTTAAATCCTTGAGATTTAAGAACCATGGGAAGAGCTCTAGGATGAGCCTTCCTATGAGAAGTGTGTATCAACAAAATTTTCCATCCCAGAGTAGAAAAAAACCATTCAAAGCAGTTCCAAGTAAGACTGATAACACGAAGAGAGAACCCTTGAAATGTTGGGGTTGTGGAGAGGAACATCTATTGAGGGACTGTCTGCATAAGCAACAAAGAAATAAGAGGGTCTACAACGTCCAAGAGGCTACCACGGTCAATGATGTGGCTAGGGCCACAATTTTATGTAGCCTTGGATGATAGACAAGCTGACCACCAAGCTTTAGTGGTGGAGATGGAAGGTACAATTTATAACCATCATGTTTCCATTTTAATTGACCATGGTTCTAATTTGAGTTATGTTGCCCCTTAAACTGTTGAGAAATTTAAATTGCAACAAGTTAAACATGTTAAATTATGGCTGTTACAACTAGCCACTGGAACCAAAAGAAAATTAATAGAGGTCATACCAGCATGCCAATTCATTATAAGTGGGTTGCCCACCCAAGCGAGCCTAAACATAATTCCTTTATGATCTTATGACCCGCTGATTGGCATGGACTGGTTGGCTTCCCACAAAACCAAGTTGGACTATTACAGTAAAACTTTGGAGTGTGAAAATGAAGAAGGAAGAAGGGTAACCCTACAAGGGATTCAAAAGCTTGTCTCAGTGAGACAAATATCAGCCCTCCAAGTGAAGAAGTATTGCAGAAAGGGATTTCCCTTGTATGCAGTACAAGTGATGAACTTTGTTGAGAACGACAAACCCAACCTAGAGGACCATTCCATATTAAGAGAATATAAAGATGTATTCCCGGAAGAGGTGTCAGGTCTACCTCCAAGAAGGGATATTGACTTTTCAATAGAAATTTTACCAGGAGTGGTGCCAATGTTTAGAACACCCTATAGAATGGGTACACCAGAGCTAGTTGAGCTCAAACTACAATTGAAGTAGATGTGGGAAAAAGGCTACATTTAGCCTAGTGTGTCTCCATAAGGAGCGCCAACCTTGTTTGTGAAAAAGAAATATGGCACACTCAGATTGTGCATGGATTATAGACAACTCAATAAGATGATCATCAAGAATAATTATCCCTTGCCAAGGATCGATGACTTGTTTGACCAATTAAGGGGTGCTACAATCTTCTCCAAGATTGACTTGAGATCTAGATACTATCAGGTCTGAATTAAAGATGAATACATCCAAAAGACAACCTTTAGGACAAGATATGGTCACTATGACTTTGTGGTGGTTCCATTTGGGATTACCAATGCACCAACCACTTTTATGTGCTTAATGAATAATGTATTCAGAAAGTTCTTGAATAGGTTTGTGTTGGTTGTCATTGTTGATATCCTAATCTATTCCAATAATAGGGAAGAAGATGAAGAGCATCTCAAGCTAGTACTCCAAGTACTGAGAGAACATCAACTCTATGCTAAGCTTAGTAAGTGTGACTTTTTCCAGAAACAAGTCCATTACTTAGGCCATATTATTTCTGAGGAAGGAGTGGAAGTTGATATTGACAAGATTAAAGCCATCATGTATTAGCCTACCCTAAAGGATGTATCTGATATCATATCCTTTATGGGTCTAGCAGGATACTATATGAGGTTCATAAAGAGATTCTCCAAGATTGGTTTCCCAATCACCTCCCTTCAGAAAAACGAGGTTAAATTCATTTGGACATCAAAATGTGAAGAAATATTTCAAGAGCTGAAATACCTTCTAACCAATGCGTATGTACTGAAGATTGTATACCCAAACAAGGACTTCCTTGTGTGTACAGATGTCTGCAAGGAAGGGTTCGAAGGAGTCCTTATGTAAGAAGGACATGTAATTTCCAACGAATCCAGAAAATTGAATGAGCATGAAGTCAATTATGTGACCCACGATATAGAATTGGCTTCCATAGTGCATGCTTTAAAAATGTAGAGGAATTACCTCTTAGGTAGAAGATTTGTACTTATGACAGGCCATAGTGGGTTGAGGTATTTGTTTGACCAACCAAAACTCAATGTGAGACATGCTAGGTGGATGGCTCTCCTTAGTGAGTTTGATTTTGAAACCAAACATATCAAAGGAAAGGATAAGGGTGGTTGATGCCCTTAGTAGAAGCATGAAAGTGGTTCACTTGGCAGTTGTAAGCACTAGTGAATCAGACATCAAAGAGAGACTCAAAAGTGCACAAGAAACATAGGAATTTTTCAAGACCATGAAATCATACCTAAAGCAAGATCCCACAAGGATGAAGTACGAAGGATATCAGATGCTTAATGATAACCTGCTGACTTACAAGGGTAGATTATATATTTTGAATTGTGACGAATTGAAGAGGTTCATAATGGATGAACTGCACAAGAAACCATATACTAGTCATCCTGGTTATCAGAAAATGATCACGGCCACTAGGAAACTATTTTATTGGCCCGGACTGAAAAAATGACATAGATGATTACTTATCTAAGTGTCTAGAATGTCAGCAAGTCAAGGCAGAGCACCAACACCCAACAGGGTTGTTGCAACCCCTACCATTTCTCGAATGGAAATGGGAAACCATCTCCATGGATTTCATCACAGGATTACCAAGATCAACCAAACAAAACGATGCCATCATGGTAGCTGTGGACAAACTGAGCAAGATTGCTCACTTCATACCCGTCAAGTCAACTTGCAAGGCAATAAATATTGCCAGCATTTTCATGAAAGAGATATTTACATTGCAAGGCGTGCCTAAGGAAATTATATCCGACAAAGATACAAAATTTACTTCAAACTTTTGAAAATCTCTGTTTGTTTGTTTTGAAACAAAATTTCTTTTTAGTACATCCTATCACCCTCAAACTGATGGGAAGACAGAGAGGGTAAACTAAGTGTTAGAATACATGTTGAGGATGCATGTAATGCATCAACCCAAGAAGTGGGAGGACTATCAACTGTTGATATTATGGTAGATGTGGGAGGTATTTACCTCCACGTGTAAAGCTGATGAGAATAGAAGACTCCGGGAAGCAAGAGAAACCTTAATGAGTTAGCTAATAACCCTAGAAGACTTGTCGGCTCAAGAAGATAATATGTATTAGGTTATTAGCCTCCAAGAGAAGAAGTCGAGTAGAAGAATTATTATATACTGAACAGACAGGTACCCAGAAGGAGAAGTCGACCCCAGTAAGTCTGCCAGAACCATTATAAATACAGGGTGCCAGTCTCTCATTTGACATATCTCAACAGTTGCAGAGAGCTAGTTCTGCGCAGTGCAGTTGCAGTGTTATGCGCAGGTTTGGAGGAGAGCTGTTGGTGTAGCTATGCAGCTAGCATTTACGTTTTGGCTTGGACTATCTCTTGGCTAGGGTTTGGACTATCTGATCAACTATTGTTGGTGTGTTATCCTTGGAGGAATATGCGCTACACTTTGTTTGTCTATCTAGCCTAGGGTTTTCTTCCGGAGTAATTCTCAGTCAAGGTTAAGGTGCTCGGAGGGTGTCTTTGGCCTATGTTTGGGTGACAAGGGTATTGTCAGTGGTAAAATGAGCACACATCTTTCATATTCTAACAGGTTACGAGCCCACACCTCCTTCATTCAGTCTAAACGTTGGAAAGAAACATAGCCGCTAGGATATTGAGCTCCCCGAGGAACTGTCGCTAGGGTTACTAGTAGAAGCAACTTCCAAGACACTACCGCTAGGGTTACTAGCAGGAGTAGTTGCAGAAACCCTAATCCTCTTGTTGAGTCACCTTAAGTGAATGGATTCACCTAATCTCTGGATAGATCAGTGCGCCCTAACCCAACGCATCTCCTGGTACTCTCAGAAAGCCAAGACGTGAAGCTTGAATTTCTGGTCAAATCTAGGGTTTGACCAAGTCAAAGCAACCATGACTTATTCTATGAAGTCAGAGAACAAGTTAGATGGAGCCTCTAACTTTAGAGCATGGAAGACAAGGATTGACCTCATCCTTGCTAGGAATGAAGTGTTAGATATCATGAAAGGAAAGATCGTGAAGCCAGAGTTTGAAGAAGGAAAAGAGAAGGAACTGCAAAATGTTGTAGCTATGGAGAAGTTCAAAGACAGTGATATCAATGCTATGAGTAGCATAGTGGAATCTGTAAAAGACCACTTGATGCCCTACATCTCCCATCTTGACTCATCGAAGAAGATGTACGATGCCCTAACAAATCTCTTCTCAGTCAGAAACATTGGACAAGTAATGAGTCTGAAGAATGAGCTATGTGACATGAAGATGAATGATGACGACAACATAACATCATACTTTGTGAGAATCTCTCAGTTAAGAGATCAACTACAAGCTATTTAAGAAATCGTTTCAGCGAAGGAATTGGTAAACATAGTACTCAATGGTCTTCCCAAGACGTGGGATGCATTTGCCGCAAGCATGAACACAAGAAAGGAGTATCCGACATTTGAAGAACTTTGGACTTGTTGTGCTCAAGAAGAATCAATGATCAGTTCAAAAGAGAAACCCCAAAAGAAGTACGATGATCAAGCCTTCACAACAAGATTCAAGAACTTCAAGAACAAAAGGAAGTTTTGGTTCAAGGAGGAAGCCAAATCAAGAAAAAAAGACAATTCAGAAGTACAATGCTTCAACTATCGAAAGTATGGTCACTACAAGAATCATTGTCCCGAGCTAAAGAAAAGGAAGGAGAAACACAAAGCATCAATTGCCGAAGAAAAGGAACCTACAAAGAAGACTAAGCAGGATGGAAGAGACTTCTTCTTCTAAAGGTAAACAAAACTCTTCTTATTTCTTGTACATATCTTATTTGCATCATCTATGTACATATCTTGTATATCTATCTCTTGGAAGATAATGTGTTCCAAGAAGAACTATACCTATGGAAGAACAACAAGTTAAGAATGGATATCATTAGATAAAACACATGAAAGGATGAAATACAAAACACGTGGAAGCTATCATGAAGAGACTTAAAAGAAGAAAAGACAGAAAGGAGTCAACAATCGAGAGGAAATTGGAAAAAGTCTTATGACGTTTTGTAGAAGACAACAAGACGGAAGCGTGGACTTTGTTAGACAAGAGAGCCAATTATATATTGCAGAAGACAATAAGGATGTAGATGGAAGCGTGGACTCTGTTAGACGGAGGGAGCCAATTATATGCACTCATACATGAAGCAAGGATTAGGAGGGAGCTAATCCTATGATCCATTGAA
>ML778528.1:1343850-1356713 GCA_009831015.1 Picea engelmannii
AGATCCCTTTGGTTTTTCAACCTTCTTATACTTGCAATATTTCTTATAATGCCCTATTTTACCACACTTCCAACATTTCCTCAAACATTTTCCTGGAGACTTAGATCTACCTGTAGATTTAGATCTCCACCCCAAAGGCTTACTAGGGTTCCTGTCTTGGGTACGCCCTCTTACAATTAAAGCATCTGTGCTGTGACCATCCATGCTTTTTCGCCTCATCTCTTCAAATAACAAGGATGCAACTACATCCTCATACTTCAATGTAGATTGAGTGGTACTACCTATTGCTACAACCAGATTATCCCAAGAGTTTGGCAAAGAACATAACAAAGTAATACACTTATCTTCTTCTACAATCATAATATTAACGGAGCCAAGTTGACTTACCAGAGTATTAAAGGCATTTAGATGTTCTGTCACATAATCTCCATCTTCCATCCTAAGATGATACAAGTTCTTTCGAAGAAACAACTTGTTTACCAGGGACTTTGATTGATACAAATTCCCCAACTTATCCCATAGTTCCTTGGCTGTAGATTCTCCTGAGACATTCAACAATACCGAATCTGCCATGTAGAGTTGAATAGTACTCCTTGCTCTTCTGTCCAACTTCTCCTTATCTTCTTTCGACATACCAGTAGGTGGTGTACTGGTAGTTTGTGTACTGGTAGGTTGTGTACCAGTAGCCTGTGTGCTAGTAGACGGTGTACTAGTAGGCTATGTACCAGGGTCCACAATGATCCATTGTCCTTTGTCTACAAGAAGGTCCTCCATCTTTAGCTTCCATAGCTCAAAGTTTTTACCATTGAACTTCTCTATCTGGATTCTAGAAGAGCTTGCCATTCCTCTTTCTGCACTTAAATCACGACTGCAAAATCTCTTACTAAACCCAGGTTTATTACATACCCAAGATAAACTTAATCTATCAAGACCGAGCCAAACCCTCAACAACAAAGGCGTCACTCTGAAGCCAAAAATGAGCTCTGATACCACATGTGAGTTTTAAATGTTTGAAGTAAAGCAATGCATATAGATTTTTAAGCAAAACATAATTTAATCAATGGCTCATTCACATAGTACACAGAGATTTATACCGGAAACCCTCAACCGAGAAAACCTTTCTTATATTCATATGTCGAATTTCATCATTCACCATACAATATATATACAATTTTTTTAGATATTCCGTAGATACCAAAACCCTAATCCCTTAATCCGGGATTAATTTACAAAACCACTAAAAATAGCAAAGTCCGCTAAAAATAGCAAAAACCGCCCCCAAAAAAAATTTCGGGGCGCTACCTCGAACGCTGCGCGTAACCAGGGGGGCATACCTGCCCCCCCTGGGACCCCCCTAGGAAAGCACCCGACACACACACATGCAAAGAATATAACACATATCCAACACTTTCATCTCCTACTTCAACTTTTCCATGTTCTCTTTGAGATTCTTGATCTCACCTGTTTTTAAGCTTACCTGGGACATAGCTTGGACTAACCCCTCGGTTCTTGATCCAGCCTTTGTATTTGCAGGTATAATGAATTCCATGTTTGATGTTGCTGCCTGCGCCAGTGACCAATGCTCTTTCTCTTTCTCCAATTGCAACAGTTTAGCCTTGTAATCGAGTGCCTCTTGTCTGAATATTTCTTTCTCCTGTTCAAATGCAGTCAATTCTGCTGTCTGTGGATGATCTGTAGGTGACATCTTCATCTTTTTCTTTAGACTTTGGATCATCTTGTCCTTTTCATCCAAAGAAGCTTTCAACCCATGGGGACCTTCAGACTCTAGTCTTTTCACCTGTGTCATCCAGGCTTTGCTGGACACTTTTTCATGTTTCAGTTGTCCATCTAGTTTTGATGCATATGTTGTTAACCTTGCAACTTTTAATGCCAAGCTCAGATAATCAGAATATAACATGTCACTGACATTCCTATGAAATTTTACCTTGTCAGGGGTAGCAATGTTTTCATAGTACATTTTTATCTCGGAGACCTTATCATCATAAACTATTGCAATGTTAAATGTCTTTTTCTCCACATCCCTGACTGAGAGTAAGGAAGCCTTATGCTGAGAAGTCCTTTCTACTTCAAGTAAAAGATCTCTTATTTCACTATTTTCCATACTTCCTTTCATACCATACTGATTCATTAAATCTCCCTTGAACTGATACACTACCCCAGGTGTCTGGCTAAATATGTATTTCCTGCTACTGAAGACCTTTGTGTTGCTTTCATTTTGTGGCTTGCTTTTTGTACTGGTTTCTTCGTTCTTGGTTGTAGCCTCTACCATTTCCATGCATGTTTTCCCTTTGAGCTCTTCTTCTTCCAGGTCAACCACTTGAGATGATGATGTGATTTTCATCCTTTTGAGAGTGTCTTGCTGGCTACTGGTATCTAGTTCTTCTGAACTGCTCCTCTTATTGCAAACACTCATTTTAGGAGCTTTGATAACCAACTTAGGGGAAGGTTTCCGTGTTGGGCTCGACTGAGGATTTGGTTCTGTTATTTTTGTTTGATCTTGCTGTATGGTGACCTCCATTCCCGCACAGGTCTCTAGATTGGTCAACTCATCAAATCCTTCGACATGTTCATGTTCATAGGGACCTTGTCTACTGGCCAATGTTCTCTTTGATATGATCTGATGGGGATCATATCTTCTCCCTTGAAATTGTGTGAAACCAAATTCACTGAGCTTGGATTTAATTTGGGGCAAACATGACTTATTCTTCACCACGAAGGGATCTACCGCGAAAGGAAATTTCAGATTAGAATCCTTGTGTGGTTTCAAAAAATGTTCAGTCTTTGAGATAATTCTTTGTCTTATGAATTCCAAAGCGAAGATCATGGGCGTTAGAAAAACTCGTAAAAGATAAGGTCCTTCCTGGTATCCATATACAAAAATCATAGTAGATTGTGTGAACAACACCCAATCTCTTACGAAGCTTTTTGGATTTGGCTGTAGTGAGCTTTTCATCTCTTCCAGAACTCTTGGTAGATCTGAACCAAAAATGAGATTGTATACCCTGGACATAATCTTGTTGATGAAGATGAGCATGGTGATCCTTTTGCACTCGATCAAAATAAAAGCCTTCTCAAGAAATTCAGTTTTGTTGAACTCCAGAAACATCCTCAACAAGTGAGTGTAGTATCTGAAGTGTCTCAACAAGCTGAAGTTGACTAGATGTTGATGTATATTCTCTGCAATAAATTCATCAAAACTGACACGGACTGACTGACCAGACAGAAAACAAACCAACAGGAAACCTAACATGACTTCTACCACAAACTTGTCATTGTCTAACCTTAAAAGTTGACTTAGCAGGGAACAAGTCCACCGGACTTTGACAATCACGACGCTTACACTGGCAGGTAACAATAGACTCTCTAAATGATGCTTAGACTTGACTATGGTCTGTAGAAATAAGGTTTTAACTTCGGGCAGACACTCTCTATAAATTGTGATCGTTCTTTGTTCCTCAAAGAGATCTGACACTGTGGGGGAGGGGTCTGGTACACTAAGAGCCTTCTAGAGTGATGGACTGTCTACTTTACACACAATTTCAGATCCTAATTTATTTAAAATGACTCTTTCTCCCTGAGAATATCGCTCTACACACCAACTTACAAATTCGGGGAATGGAAAGACCATTTCTACGACGTAAGGGATGATGGAGGCTTGAGCCGCTTCGAGGAAAGGTATGCGCGTTCCAACATTGTCCAACAAATTCGATCTAGACACGGAAATGGGTGAGATTGTTATCTCTGTGTCGAAAACGTCAAAATCTCTATCAATTAGGGCTTCTTCAATGGAGGATATCTCTTGTTCATTCACGAGTGAAGAATACTTGTCAAGCGACGAAAAATGCGAGTCTGGTTTGGTTCTGAGCTTTGAAATTCGAGTGGAATATTTGCGCCAATTTTTTGAACGTTTTAAGGCTTCGAATTATCATAGAATAATGCCGGGGGTTCCTCCTTTTATAGGTATCTATTGGCATCGGGGGTTGGAGAAAACGGTTTCAAGTGAATCGCTTTTTGCCCCGATGTATCTCTGAGGGCGCCACACATCCATGATTTAAACCATGGTAGTTTTCCCCGGCCTGCCCTCTATCTATTAATCTTCGTGATGTTTCAATTGTCGATATAAACTCCAGCTGTTAATCCGAGCTACTTCAGGATCTATGGTCCACATTGGCCTGGCGGCTTTGACATCGGGGTGTTGGAGGAAGTGGTATTAGTCAGACTGCTTTTTCCCCTGATGTACCTCTACGAGCACCACGCGTCCCATAATGAAACTGTGACTGTTTTCCCTGGCCTACCCTCGATCGCTTAACCTTCGCATTAGTTAAATCTCTTATATGCGCCTCAACCATTGATCCGGGCCGCTTTCAGGATCGACGATCTGCCGAGTCTTGCTCTTTACATCTCCGCTATTTTTTCCGTATGTTGCCAGATATAGCGGGGCCCTCTGATCTATCATATCTCTATGGAGATATAACCCTTCACTAATCTCTTTAAGCTCGGAGGCTAACCAAAAAATATTATGGTGATAACATTGGATCTAATTGGGGATGCTATCCTCCCTGCGAGGTAGCAAAGAACTGTAGATTAAGTGCCTACCCATTGGGCTGTAATCTCATGGATGTGATCTGAATCCTTTTACCTTTATTCACAAACTCCAAACCTACTCAGCACGGCTCAAGGCCTTCACCTCGGACTTCAACCATGTTGTTTTTATTTTGTCTTTCATACGTAAAGAAAAATACAAAGCGACTATGTACAATGAATGGTGGGGTGATGATTTTTCAAACAACGTAATGCTTAAGGAACCTGCCATTCACACGCCCTCCTCCGACGAGTTTGCCATAACTTTCTTCCAACAAATAGGCATTGCTCCTGCGGTAAGATCTAATTTTGAACAGGCCCAACCATAGGTGATCAAATTTCCCATGTTTACCTTTATCTTCGTTCATGGCATCCCATCTCATTACCCAGTCTCCGAGTTGGAAGTCATCCGCTTTGGTACGTCTGTCGAAAGATTCTTTGATCTTGTCTTGACGTAACTGGGCGTTATTGAAGGCCCTTTCTCTGGTATGTTGTACGCTAATGAGTTCATCCTCCCTTCTCCGACCGACATTCGTTTCTGCTTCTTGCTCCTGTAACAACTTCATCACCAAAAATCCCATTGCAGTAGGAAATATAGCTTCTGTACCATAAGCGATCTGGAAAGGATATGTGGCAATAGATCTCTTCGGGGATATCATGTCAACCCATAGTGCATGAATGAGCTTTTTGTGCCACACTTTTTTATTCTCCTGCAACAATTTTTTGATGATCCTGACCAAGCTTTTGTTTGAAGACTCGGCCAGTCCATTTCCTTGTGGGTAGTATGACGTAGAATGGCCAAGGGTAATGTTGTAATCACTGCATAATTTTTCCAACTTTTTATATTTGAAGGCCACCGCATTGTCTGTTATAATCTTGACTGGGCATCTGAATCTAGACAGGATATTGTCTTCTAGGAATTGAATGATAACATCATCCATAACTTGTCTAGTAGGAACAACCTCAATCCACTTAGTAAAACAATCCGTTGCAGTCAGGATCCATTTGTGTTGAGCCGAGGACTGTGGGTGTATTTCTCCTATAAAATCTAGGCCCCATTGTATGAAAGGATATTCTACTGAAATGGGTTTCATCGACAGAGACTGCAATTTTCCTTTCCCATCGAAGATTTGACATTCGTGGCACTTTGACACTTCTTTGTAAACATCAGGGAAAATACTTGGCCAGTAGAAATCGACTCTCAAAATTTTGTGCACAGTCATCTTCCAAGAATGGTGACCTCCACAGTCGCCTTTATGGAACTCTCTGATGGTCTTTTCCGCTTCTTCTTCCATCAAACAGCTCAACAAAATCCCTCCTGGGTCTTTCCAGTACAATAATTCATTTACTATACAAAATTTTGCGGCTTTCAGTTTTAGGAATCTAGCCTTTGTTTTACTACACTCAGGTGGAGCTTGTAGATTGTTTAATACAAAGATAATATCTGCATACCATGTAGAGTCAAGAAATTTCCGAGATACTCATTGAGTCGCCTCTTCTTGATCTGTTGTATTCTCTTATATACCTTCAGTGAAATTTATTCCCAGGAGTTCACAGTTCGTTTGCGCCATCAGTCTAGCAAGTCCTTGTCCTTTGATCAATTTCATGGGTTTGATTTCAAGGTCATACTCTAATAGTACTGCAATCCATTTTCCTCTCTTTCCTTCAAGATTAGGTTGTGTCAAGATGTCTTTTATTGAGCTGCTTGGGACATAAGCCGTGGTATGTGAATGTAGAATATAAACACTGAATTCCTTCAATGCTTTGACCAAAGCATACGCCTGTTTCTCCATGATGTCGTATTTCAGAGGAGCATCTCTCAATGTCTTACTGTAGTATGCTATGGGCTTCTCGAATTTATGGTCATCCTTCTGAAGTAATACTCCTGCAATTGTATGCTCAGAAGCAAAAGAGAATAGTATGAAATCTTTCTCAAAATTTGGATTGGCTAGCACATGAGATTTTGTTAATGCTACCTTGATGTCTTCAAAGGATTTTCCATCCTCATGGACCCACTTGATTTCATTTCCCTTCTTTAACATATTGGTGATATGTTTTATGATTTCAGCTAAATTAGGAATGAATCTTCTCATAAAATTTACCTTTCCCAGGAAAGATTGTACCTCCTTTTTTCTTCTGGGTATGCCAATATTCAGGATGCCCTCCACTCTACTGGGGTCTACCTTTATTCCTTCCTTCGAAATAATATGCCCTAAGAGTTTTCCCTCTTCCATGGAAAAATTTGAATTTTTCAGATTCAAGAATATGCCAAACTTTTTGCACTTTTCGAACGCCCTCCTGAGATGCTTGATGTGTTCTTCATCTGAGGCAGAATATACCGTAATGTCATCTAGATATATAACAATGAATTTATCCTTTTCATCTGCAAAAGCTAATTCCATGGCCCTCTAAAATGTTGCCCATGCATTCATGAGTCCAAATGTCATTTTAGCATACATAAATGTTCCCCAATGTGTGGTGAATGTTGTCTTTTCTTGATCGTCCGGTTGTACCATGATCTGATTGTATCCCGAGAAACCATCTAACATCGACATCTTTTGGAAGCCTACCACCTTCTGTAAAATGTGATCCATTTTAAGCAATGGGTAGTTGTATTTAAGGGATACTTTATTTAGGTTCCTGAAGTTGACACACAACTTGATTTCTCCACTCTTTTTTCTAATTGGTACTAGATTGGCTACCCATTTGGAGAACCTCAGGGACACTATGATCTTTGCTTCAAACAATTTTTTCACTTCTTTCTCTATCAATGGTAACAACAGAGGATTTGTTCTTCTTAATTTTTGTTTGATGGCTTGTGGTCTTATTTAATTGGGATAACATGCTGGATTATACTGGTATCATAGAATTTTAGATCATCGTAGCTCCAAGAAAAAACATCAGGGAATTATTTCATTAATTTGACATACCTCTCTCAGATTTCAGGGTTGAGCTTCCTGGACAGTTTCACGATCTTTGGGTCTTCTGGAGTTCCGATATTGCAATATTCTACACCCCCTTCATTTATTGTGATCTTCGGGCTTCTGGCTATGTCATTGTTATCGAAAATTTTCTCTAATGGCACCAGAGCCTTGGGGATGATATTACTCTTCAGCTGCATGATATCTATACCGATGATTTGATTGTTGAAATATCCTTCTTTCATGAAAGCGACTTCATCTACCTCATCATCGCAATATTCATCATCAATGTTCAAATCCTCGAACTCGTTCTCCATTTTTAGGAAGCTTTCTATTTGCTTGTCATTTTCGAAAACCTATTAGTGCTTCATATTGTCTGGTACTGCTGACCTGTACTTTACTTCTACCTTGTAGCTTTTCTCAGGGAAGATAGGGACTCTAAAAACTGTTGCGAAAGTGGCCAGAGCGTCAGCAATCTGAATCTGCTGTCTTGGGATGGACGATAAATTGCATTCTTAAAATTTCTCGAGGAGTTCCAGCACCGGATTCCTATAAGCCCTCAATATGGGTTGTTTTTCTTGGTAGATTCCCTTGATTTGATTTTATAATTACCTCAGAATCTCCATGCACAACAATTATTTTGGCACCTATTTCTTCTAAAACTTTCAATCCCATGAATATCAATGCTTCATACTCGGCCATGTTATTAGTGCATTCAAAAACAAGTTTGTAGGAATATAATTTTGCATCTCCTTCAGGATGGTTGATCCATATGCCATCTCCATCTCCTTCTCTACAGGCAGCTCTATCGAAATTCATCTTCCACAGCTGGTCTTTTGCGTTATCTTGTGGCTCTGAAAGTTCTTCCATCCACCCCTTAAGCTCATCCTTGTGAGCTAAAACGACTTCTGTATATTCTTCTGAGCACAGGTCATTGAAGAAGATGGAAGATCCTAATTCAGTCTCCACTGAATATATAGGATAATTGCTAGGCTGTGATTTATTGATGACCGTATATTTAAGCAAAACCTCCCTGTACAATCTTCTGTCCTGACTAAAGACAGGAATAGTAGCATAAGACATGTCCATCTGGAGGGTTCCCTTTAATTTTTCAACCCATGATTTGGAAAACAACATACCAAATTTTGGAGGGATATCAGCAACCACTACGTCCATCACCATTTGCTGGAATTTGTGCCAAAGAAACGACCATGTCTTTGATCATGCCAAGGCATTTTACCTTTCTTGAATTGAAGGAGAACAGATCTTTGTAAGGTATTGTGACTTCGAGACCTAATTGGTCCATGACTACCTTTGGCATCAGGTTGTGTGATGCTCCAGAATCCAACATAGCATTGTGTAGAATCATGTCATGGATTTTCAAACTGACATAAAAGGGAGGGACTTCTTCGTTTTCACTGCCTTCTTCCTCTCTTGGGCCAAATAGGATAGTTGGGTGATCATCTTGTATGTTTAAGGTATCAGAGGTTTGTCCCATTTTAAGCATCTTGATGATCTGATTTCTATATTCGTTGTTCCTGATCAATTCATTAAACGGTACCAAAATTTTTATCTTAGCCATTTCACTCTCGAAATCAACAGATGATGGGGTCCTTTCTACCTCTTTGGTGACCATTTCTCTTCTTGTCAATATTTTCTTCTGAGGTACTTCTTTATGATTCCCCTTTTCCATGGTATCTTTTGCAACAACATCTTTCACAGTGGAGTCCTTCACAGCTTAATCTTTTGCAGTAGAATCTTTCTTGGTCTGACTAGAAGAAGGTACATTGTTCTGAGCTTCTTTGGAGAGATTCTCCTTTGGAGGATTGCCTTTGGGAGGGTTTGAGGGTACTTTTTGATTCTGGAGGTTATATTTCCTTTGGAATTGCATGATGGCATTTTGTAGTCCAGTCTCATAATCTTCTTTTTCCACTGATACCCTTTCCTCATCATCTTGCAGAAATATTTCATTTGCGTCCACGAAATGGTCATGTTCTTCTTTGGTAAAAAATATCTCTGTTTCTTTATCATCACAACAGTTCATGTTATCTTCGAAATATCCAACATAAACTTCATTTACATAATTATTTTGGAAAGGAGGCCCGATTTGTTGTTCCCCTTGATTCCGTTGGTTTCCCTGATTTACCTGGTTTCCCTGATTGGTCCGGTTTCCCAAATTTGTTGGATCTGCTTGATTTGCTTGATTTCCTTGCTTCCTTTTCCTAATATGTGGAATATCCGGTCTTCTTGGATTTCTGGGTGGACCATCTTCCTGGTCTCTGGGGTTGGGCCTATTTCCTAGAGCCATTCTTTACATCATCCGCTCCATGTTTCTCATCATTGTTTCAAATCTGTCCTCTGATGTTTGAGATGTTGAAGGATGTGCTTTGTCTTGAGATTTGTTTGTGTCTTTTCTAGAATTAGTTTTTATCTTCCCTGAAGCCATCAGGTTCACTTCTACTTCTATAGCATCGGTTGTCATATCGTCCAAAGTGGTGGACCTTCGTTCTCTTAATAATAACACAAAGCCACTTTCGAAAGAATCAACATATTTGAGTTGAGTAGCCTTGGGGGGGGGGTTACTTCACCAGGAATGGCATTATACACTTTCATGAATCTAGCTGAAAACTCTTGTACTGTCTCATCAGGTTACTGGGTCAACAACTGAAGGGGATTTTTCTTGTCCCCCCACTTTGCAAGAAAACTTGTCTCAAAGGCTTCAAAATTTAGAATACTCCCCGCTGGAAGGGCTCTGAACCACTTCCTCACATCTACGACAAGGATTTGTGTAAACAGTCTCATCTTCACATCTTCGTAGTCTAATTCTTCCAAGTCTACGAAATCATTAAACCAATATAAATGTTTTTGAGCTGATATGTTACCTTCGGCATCATATAGTTTAATCCTTAGGTTGTAATCTTGAGGCAGGTCATGTAGTTGAGAGGGCAGTATGAAGGGCGCAAATCTGGCTGCCATAGCTGCTATGAGGGGTCGGAGTGGACGTTGGTTCTGAGCAGGGGTCACTACAGGCTTAACAGATGCGGCTAAAACCAGATCTCGAAATCTCTTCTCGTCAAAGATAGTCTCGCCTATACAGGATTCAGACTTAGTTCTGAATAAGGATTGTTCAAATTTCACATCAAACTCAAGGTCTTCGATGCTAGTCGCTCCATCTCTAGGAAAGGACAAATATCAGTCTGGATCCAATACTGGGGTTACAAGCCTTTCCTTTCTTCTGCGTACAAGCTTTTCAGGGCCAGACACAAGGATTGCAGCTTCTGGGTCTGGATTTCTCCTGGTGTGAACTTTCTTAGGAGATAGGACTTCTATCTCACAAGGTGTGGTGCAACTAGTCACTGAATAACGGAGTCTCCAGGGTAAAAATAGTCTCAGCCAAAAAGGTATTTGATCCACTGTCACCCTCAAGGATCAAACTAAAGCTTTAAGTTGTTTTCCCAGGGAATATTTTTTCAATTTCATCCTCGGCAACGACACAAGAATGTTAGCACTCTGTAAATTTTTTCTGGCTGAATAGACAAACGACAGAGGTAACTGTTTCAACCAGCTTTAGAGCTAAGGCACTAGCTTGCTCAACTCAGAGAGGGATCTCTCGTGTCACTGAATATATCTATGGAAATCAGTGGCTAGATTGGGTTTGTTTTGGGGATTTTTGATAAAGTTGTTGGCAAAGAAGGGGAGGAACACTATGGGCTATGGAGTCAAAATTCCGAAAGTGGACGAAAACAATGAATCGACTGATAGAACTCTCCAGAGGAAAAAGGCTAAATAAGGCGATGAATCTGAGTTATTCTTGAAATTAAAAGGGGTGTAGGAAGATAAAGAGAACAAATAATTGCATCAGAGCATTACTGAAATGAATTCTAAATAAGTTAAGAAGACAATCACATAGTTTAACTTGCTTAAGCCAAGAGCGTCACAAGAGGAATTCTGGGCCTTTAAACTCTCCAATTTAAACAAAAGAAAATGTAAATGAAATGGCAGGTTACATGAAATACATACACTGAAGGGAAACAAAGCTCATATCACCACCCATTAGAATCTTTTCATAGAGACTTCAAAATCTTCTACATTTATATTCAATTCAGATTAAGAAATTTTACAAATAGAGTTTGATACAACCTAAAAGGTGCTCTGCACTTTTGACAACATTAATCAATTCAAGTCTCTTAGTACTTATACAATTTGATAAAAACAATTGAAACTGAAACGTTTAAGCTTCTGTAACAGTTTCGACTGACAGTTTCAGCATACAAAACAATTTACAATAAGTAGCAAAAAGAAAACGTTTCAAAATCATGAACAATTTCTTTAACTGTCCGACTTCTTCTGCGCCATCTGTCTCACTCTGAGCTTCCGTTGGATCTGCAAAACTGGTGACACCTGGAGATCATCTGTTGGTTTCAGGGATTTTTCACTTTGTCTTACCCAACCGCACGATTTCTTTCCATTGTGGATCAGAGGGGATTCCGTAATCCATCATCTCCTTAATCAAGATTTCCAAGTCAATGCATGTAGCATAGGACATGGTTGGCATGCTGACCTTCACTGTTTTAAACTTGTTTAAAATTTCGAAATCTGTAGCCAAATACTGTACCAGACTTGGACCTTTCAGACTTTCTTCCTTATCCTCGAACTTAGAATGGTCCATTCTGCATCGCATGAGGAGAGAGTGATATTATTCTTGATTGTATAACGAGCCTTTACCATCCCAAAATGATGGAAGGCCCTTGACGAACAAATCTTCAAAAGCATATTTAAACTCCTGTATGCTGGATTCCATCTGCACAACTTTGTTCCAGACTGATTCGAGTAAGTTGTGCTTAGCAATGATCCTCCTGGATGAAATGATCAACACAGTCCTATATTTCACACCAATGGTTTGAAGTTCAATAGTTGGTACAATATTCAGTAAATCAATAGCGTTTTGGGCCCACTCCGAGGGCTTCTTTGCTAATATTTCATTGACAACAATGCATTTTATTTCGAGCTGTAACAACCATGTTATCTTTGTCGTCGATAAAATTAAGATAAACCCTGAATTTAGAAACCTCCGCAGCAATAGTGTCCCAAATTACATGTTTGTCTCCCTATAGTAACGTCTTTCCCTTTAACCTGGTTTTAAGCCTGTTCACTCTCTCTTACAAATCTTGATTTTCTCTGTGGAGTTGAACTATCTTTTCATCCTTTACTTTCATCTCCTGCTTCAGCTTTTCCATGTTCTCTCTGAGATTCTTGATCTCACATGTTTTTAAGCTTACCTGGGACATAGCTTGGACTAACCCCTTGGTGCTTGATCCAACCTCTATATTTGCAGGTATA
>ML778528.1:1419161-1450653 GCA_009831015.1 Picea engelmannii
CAGCAATAATATATATTGATATAATTAATGTTATTAATGTTTGTATAGCTGAAATATATTGAGATGTAACAGTGATAATATATAATGATATAATTAATGTTATTAATGTTTGTATAGGATGAATATATCATTCAATTTGAAATGCATTGAGATTCAACAACAATAGTATATATATTGTTATAATTTATGTTATTAATAGATGTTATTAAGGTTTTATAGATATATCATCCAATTTGAAATACATTGAGATGCAATAGCAATAGTATATATATTGCTTGTTGTTGGTGAATATTATCAATCTATCAATTTATTTTAACAGTGATGTTATATAATATTATTGTAAATTTCAGAAAATGATAAATTTGAAGGTAAACTTTTTAATCTAAGTTTTAAGTTTTAATTTCCACATAGATTTAGAAAACCTGCTAAATATGTTAAAAAAAATGTTAAATGTTTTAAAAAATTTCAAAACTTTTTAAACCAATTATTTTGATTAGGATTGGTGAAATCTTGACACTTATCAATATATCAATATGATGAATTATATGTGATAATTATTACTTAGGGTTTGTATTCACGTGCAAATGAAATTTTAATCACTATTAAAAACAATCAAAATATTTCATGAGCAGGCTCACATATATGTGAGCAAACACAAACAAATTACATATAGTATTGACTGAAAAATAAATAAAAAACAAATTGAGCTAAATTGAGAATTGTTACACCTAATGGTTTTTGTTCTCTTCCAAACTAATTTCCTGAAATAGGAAGAAATAATAAAAGAAACAAATTGAATCAACCCCAGCCAATGCCTTCACATACAATTCCTTGTATTTGTTTTTGTGTGCTACACATACATACTAGTAGTAACTTCATCTCATGAGAGCCACCTACCCAGAACTAAAAAATTAGTCCTCGAAAGGAAAAACAATTGAATGCAGAAAGCAACCATCTTTGGTTAGAATCCTTAGGCACAACCCTAATTTCTCGAGGGATAAGAGAGAGTAGTGGCCCCAAAGATTAAGCCTTAAGTCAACATAAATCACTTCGAGATAATAGAGGGATCCCATTGGTCACCCAAAAGATGTCTTTCTAACCAAAATTTGGGCTTGTTTTTCCCCAACAAAATAGAAGAAGGAGGTTTTTCTCTTTGCAAAGTGAGTATGATGTTTCTCATTTTGAAAGTTTCATCTTCACGTACTGAAGAGGATGGGAAAAAGGCTAGAGGCCATCAAACAAGGATGATATGTTTGACACATCACAGTTTTGCTGCAACAAGTAGCATTATCCTTCTTTTACTTCTCCCCATTTTCATTCTCATTCTCATTGTAAGCAATGTCTAAGTAATAGGTTCTATAGAGAGAAGTAATGAGCCCCAGGACTGTGATTTTATAATCCTGAATCCTTGGTGCATTTATTGTACAAATGGAATGGTTGTTTCAGACCTGAGACTTTATAGTCCCCAACACTAGCGATATTATTTCATAAATGAATTGTTGGGTTTATTATGAAATCAAGACCCAAGTTGTTGCCACTAGTAAATAACAAATTCAAGCAAGTTATGTTGGTTTTCCCTTCATTTGATGTCTCATGCGGTGTTGAATAAACCAATGGATCTAAGCTTGTCTTACCCATTCAATTTTTTTTTTAATAAATGTTTGTTAGGAAAGTAATTATGCCTCCTCCTCAACTCATATTTTTTTATATTTTTGAGTTATTTTCCAAGTAGAACTAGATTATGGTGCCCAAGGTTCAAAATATCATTCCTATGGTTGAAACCTATTAAACCCCCTTGTTGTTTGAACTTTTCTAAATCACCTCCAAGATACAATTGAATGTCCTTTTATTTGTTTTAAATCGATAGTAGAGATTGACTACATGAAACATTTTTCTTTGTGATAAATCTAATATGAGCTCCATTTGTTTAAATAGGTTGCCCTTGGGTGACAGACAAGGACTCTTGCCTTAGGAATTATTGAGGGTAACCTTCCTCTAGCTTGAGAACTATCTCAAAGGTCTAGAGTGGTGCGGGGAGGTGCATCATGCACACTATGCCCTGACATTTGGCTCCTCTATGAGAGATAGGGGACAACCTGGGGGATAACAGAAGCCTAAAACCTAATAAACGAAGGAAATACATATTTTTTTTTTTTGTAAACTAAGTTGCTTCTATATTAACAATATACAAAAAAAATTAATATATTGGTTGTCTAAGTTCTACCAAAAAGGAAACCAAAGCTCAAACAGTTCTCATATAATAGCAATATCATGTATGAGAAATTTATTGGCAGACTGTTGTATTCTAAGGGTATCTATAGGGCCCTTTAAGACTATAAAAACACATAAATGTACTAGAGAAACCTAGGATACCATGATTGATTGTTTTGCTATCTGAGGTGGCCTGACTAGACTTGCTTCCTTAAGGATCTCATGCTCATGTGCCTTACCCTTGTTATCATCATCATCAATGTTGATCAAATTGGTGTTGGTTCCCTTGGACCCTAAAGTGCCTATAACATCCATTGTTTCCTCTTTGTTGTCTGGGTTCCAGTCTGACACCTTGAAATTGAATCCAAAGGCCACTTTTCACATAAAAGTAAACTCGGCTTCCAATCTCTTGATTATGTCTAGTGACTCTACCTGCTTATTGTCTTTGTCTTCCATTGAAAGGGAAACATGAGTCTTAACTAGCCAATAGAATTCCATAGCCTCGAAGACTTTAGTGTCTTTGGATATTTTGAACCAGTATCCTTTGTCCATTCTTGAAATTGCTTCTTAATTATATGCTTTGGGGTCTACTTGCTCCTCTACCTCACTCTCCTTACCAGCTCCTCCATTTTTTGTTGGGATTTAGGGGGGGTACTCTAGTAGTAGATTTTTTTAGCTTGCTCAGTTGCTTGTTCCACCCTTGTTCCATGAGACCTTGGCTTTACCTTTCTTTTCACTGGTGTACTCTAAGCTCCTTTTCTCTTGGCTCCTCGTCTGCTCGATTCAGGTTGGTCAAAAGCACTATTGTATGCCATCATAATATCAATGAGGGTGTTGCAGATACAGGTTCCCCTTTCTGCAAACAATTCTCCAAATTCTCTGTTTCACTGGGAGAGGACCTCCGAAAGGAATTGGGATCCCTCGATGTGCAGTACTTTAACACCTGGGACTTCTCTACTACTATGGTGTAGCTGGGTGGAGCTCCAAGGAGGCCAACCTTCTCTTAGAAATTCTAGATAATCACCACTTTTGTGCAACATAGCCCACACAATACCAACTTCAACCACCTTGAAGAAAAGACTCACAAGAATCTCCCAATCCCCCCATCTCATCGCTGACAATTCCTCGACCCTTTGAGGGGCTATAAGACAAATCTTGACAAAATAAACCCACAGGGGGGAAGCTTGGCTAAATAAAAAGGTAGAAGCTCTATGGATTACCTTAACACCAGAAACGATGAGGGAACTACACCACTCGCAAGCAATTCTCCAAGGATAGAGGCTTTCCTATATACCATTCCAATCTCACAATGGTTCGACCAACACCACAAATACAACCTCCTTCTCTATTATAGAAAAGGACTTACAAGACCTGCTTTCACAAACTCCATCACTCCCCTCCGAAAAATCCTTTGTAGAAAGGGGCATCAAAAGACTACCCAAGATGGGAAGCACCCACAACAAAATATTATGGCTCAAAGACAAGGTTGGGACCCCATGAATTTCCTCAGTGAATAGAGCATACACCAGACTAAGATTTGAGGCCAATTTCCCTAGAAAAATGATCCAATATGCCTTCATGCTTTGTTGATAACATCCAACTCAATTTGTTGCCATGATCACACCCTCATTCATCTCAATTGGTGTCTTAATGTTTTGATATCACTTGAGAGTACTTCCCACAATGGAAAATCCAAGTTTCTGGTTACCATTACCAATTGTTTGTCTCCAAACATCATTCTTGTATCGTTTGTCTATCCTCCCTTTGAATACACTCATCATGTTTGTGGGGGGGAGGGAGGTGGTATTCCTCCCTCTATGAATTTTCCATGTACTAACATGACCATTTGGACAACATTTGTTTGTGAGGGCTCATTACTTCATGAGTTGGTGGTCTGGCTCACCATGTGTGAGTTCCAAGCCCCACCTGTCACCACCCCATCCGGGAAAGCAAATACATATATTGAAGGGAAGGAAAAAATTCATATAAATGGTTCCAAACTCTTTTAATTATTTTTAATTTTTTCCTGTTATGTCTAGTTATATTGCCATAACTCTATATAATGAGAAGAACATGTAGCCAATTCAGAGTATATTGTGTATTGTATGTGTGTTTCTAGTTTTGGTATCTTTTAGGGGGAATATATATATTATATTAATATACAAGAAAAAGAGAGTTGGGTATCCTTGTTGTGGACTCTATATTCATAGGTCATTGGCTTTATTTATTGTTTATGCTAGATATGAGTATATTTTGAACTCAAAGCAAATAAAATCTATCGAATCTATCTATTTGAGAATGTTAATGTGCACAATGACAGGTGCACTTCAAAATATTTTCATTATTTTTCCAATTTTTCTTGTTATATCCAATTATATTGCCATATATTTGTACAATTAGATGAGAATGCAACTAATTCAGAGTACAATGTGTATTGTAGATGCCTTTGAAGTTTTGGTATCTTTTAGGGGAAACATATCTATTATGCTAATATGCAAGAATAAAAGAGTTGGTCATCCTTGTTTCTCGACTCTATATTCTAATGTTGTTGGCCTTATTTATTGATTGATGCTAATAGGCACGATCACAACAATGAAATTTAGTAACTTTAGTTCCATGACAACAATAACAAGAGTAGAGAAGAACAAAGTTACAAGTAGGAAAGTAGGAAATCTAGGTAACTTAGCTCAAATAATCACTAGCACCTTAATGCATGAAAATCTAATGATAGTTTAGCCAAAATAATCACTCTCACCCTTAGGAAAATAATCGAACTCATCCTAGACAATTACTAACACCATAGGCATGAGAATTTGAGGGTAGCTTAGCCCTTGGTTACCTTGAAACATGATTGAAACTTGGTAGCTTAGCCTAGCACAAATACAAATGTTTGTGTCACATTGTGAAATCTTATTCGCTAATGGCAAGTGTTTTCCTTCGAGTCATATTTTGTTCAATGTGTTATGTGCATTATGTGGAAGAACAAAAACGACAAGACTCGTTTATTTATGCTTTTGTAATGTTTTCTATAAATGACTTCCTTTGGCCTCCTCGCAATGTTATATTAGTTAAGTGAAAATAAACTTTGTTATGGTATTATCTGTACCTTGCAAGAATAGACCTGGAAAACATGGTACACAACATTTTTATAAATGTTATTTGAAAGATTCAATATATTGAAAGGAAGCTTTAAACCAAATAAACCAAGCAAATGCATGTATTGAAAGCAAATGCATGTATTGAAGGGAAGGAAAAAATCCATATAAAATAACAAGGTAAGAAATAAATTCAAGTAAAACAACAAAAATCAAGCACGAGACATAAATTATAAATAGGCTGGAACCATAAAATGTAGTAGTTCTAATGTGCCTATTCTTACAAACAATAAAATTTGAGCAATCTTAGCTAATAGTAATTTGTAGGTGTTAATAGTAACTTGCATAACACACTAAAGCTATATTAATTACATCAATATCTTTGTTAATAGCAATTTTTAGTTGTTAATATTAACTTGCATAACACAATAAAGCTATATTAATCACATCAATCTTGATAGACTAATAAAAAAAATGAAATTTAAGAAATTAAAAAAATATTTATTTAAAAAAAATAGAAAATAAAATGACAAAAAACACTAAAAAAAAAATAGTGAAAAAACAAACTAAAAACTATAATCCATGATAAGAAAATCTATAATCCATGATGAAAGAAAGAATAATAAATATGATAATTAAACATGAAATGAAATAAGTTGGTGAAAGTTGTGATTCTATATTTAAACCCTATAAAAAAGAATGTGGAAGTTGTGCTTCTATTTCAAACATTATGTTTTTCATTTTGAAAGTTTCATTTTCAAGAGCTAAAGAGGATAAGACAAAATCTATAGGCCATCAAAAACCGAAGTTCCATCTGGTGCATCATGGTTTTGCGGTAGCAAGTATCATTCTCGTCCTTTTATTTCTCCCCCTTTGTGTTCTCATTTTCATTGTAAGCAATGTTTAAGTAACATGCTCTATAAAGGGAAGGAATGAGCCCTAGGATAGTGATTCTATAATCCCAAACCCCTGATGCATTTATTGTATAAAAGGAATGGTTGTTTTAGACATTAGACTTTATAGTACCAAACATTATAGCTACTATTTTATAAATGAATTGTTGGGTTTATTATGAAATCAGAACCAAGGTTGTTGCCACTAGTAAATAATAAATTCAAGCAAGTTATATTGGTTTTTCTCTTCATTTTTTATCTCATGTGGTGTTGAATAAATCAATATATATGTATGCTTGTCTTACCCAAAAAAAACCTTTTATATGCCAAATATGTCACTATTGAATATGCAAATCCCATATGTTAAACATTGACATCAACAAATCCTCAATGCAGTTTCAATTTGGATTTTTTGGTCCACTAATTATGTTGAAGGTCTTTTTTAAGGGGAGGTTCCTCATCTAATTTTCATCATCTGAAAAATTCCTATGACAGCCTTCCATGTGTCAGTGTAGAATCTAACCACCTTTCCATTTCTTGACCTTCCTTCACCGCCCTGCTGCACCACCTTTGCACCACCACCTGTCCATTTCGTGACCTTCCCCCACCGCCCTACTGCACCACCTTTGCATGACCACCCTTATCCTTCCTCTTTTCACTGCAACCTTGCATGTTACAATCAATTCAATTATCTTTTTCTCGTAATCACATTTATTTCCTGGCTGTGTTGGATTTTCGCCAAGTCTTTCATTGCCCAACAGATCGGTTCAGACCTTCGGAGACTAAGAGTGGGTATTGTGAGATTAAACTGGTCAACCATTTCTATGTATGTAAGAAGCTCTCTAGCCATGCTCTAGTTCATTCTTCTCATTTTGAGAGTCATGGACATCCATGCTTACAATTGTTGTTCGCAAAGGATTCAAAGAGAAACAGGTTCAGTTACGTTAGTGGGGAGTCCTCCTTTCATGTTCTCTTGTCTTTTTCTTCACTCTTCTTATCTTCACTCTTCCTATAGGTATTATCAAGGCCACCACGAATCAGGTATGATAATAATGTATGATATATATTACATTATTAGAACTTTCTTGACTCCAATAGGCATGATCTCGTATTTTGCAAATAATGCAGAGGATTTCCAAATAAATTTTGGGGTGTATTTTGTAAATAATGAAGAGGATTTCCAAACAGGTTTTTGGGTATATTTCACCGTGAATACGAGTGGCCAACATCTACGTCAAGCTTTACAGTGATGTTACAATGAGCCAAGCTCTTACTTTTCTTCAAGATTTCAAACCTGCCCATTAGATGAAGATTCCTCCACAACTCATGTTTATGACTCTTTTATGTTCTTGAATCAATCCAAGGATTGCAGGGCTCGTGAACTGTGTGGATGAAAGGTTCTCTTCCAAAGACATTTAGCTTTTGTCTGTCATGTGAAGGAAACTAAGCTTTTGTTGGTAATGGACAAAGAGACTTTTCAAGCAGGATGTCCAAACCAGTCTTAAAGCAGACAAAATAATTCAATACAAAGGGGATAAGGTTATTGCATTTGTTCATTGCAAGATGTGTAAGGCTCTTGCCAATATGAGTAAGGTTCTTGTCCATGTGGCCTTTGTTCAATGAGAAATTCTAGGGAGGTGAAGCGTAGGAAAGGGTTGAATCATCTACCATGATTTCATTTTCACGGCTTGTTTTTCCTCCGACTAAAATGAGGGGAGGGTTGAGCCATCCACCAAGGTTCCATTCTCCCTATATGTTCTTCCCAAACTTAAATGGAACAAAACCTCCAAGTACAAGTCCAAGAAACTTGTCCAATAAATAAAGTATGTATTATGTGTCGTTTCCCTCAACTCATCCAACAATGTTTGTAAAAGTATTTTTATCCAGGTTTCCCTTTCCAGGAGTTATAGGAAAATGTGTTCATCTTTCTAAAGGATAATAGTGGAGAATTCATATTCTGAAATAAAATTGCCATAAATTATTTTTGGTAACTTGTGTACTTCCCATCTGGCATGCAACGAATGCAACATGTCAATGTTCACATGCAACTGATAAGTTTTACTGGGTTTCCAGTTTTATGGTAGCTAGCAAGTGGATGGGGAAAATCCATTTGTTATATTTGAACTTCTCAATCTGGTTGGCTCATTATTTACTGTTGTTGGTGGACTTTGACATTGAAGAATATGTGCAAACCCATGCTATCGTAAACCGAGGAAGTTTGGCCATGATTACATAATTGCTCTACTTGTAAAATGCTACCTATTATGGGAAGAAAAAGGTGTGGTCCCATTCCAAATTGTTCTTCTAGTTCAGATATTCAAATTTAAGAAATTAACATACGTAGAGATGCATATAAATGTGGTTGGATTGGTATTGCATACCAGCAACAACATAGTATCGGATGACATTTTAACCAGAAAATAACAACTTTCTTCTACCTTTGCCTCTGCCGAAAAATACCAAACAATAATAAAGGAAAGGAGATGATTTGTCTGCCTAACATTCTACAACATAGTCATTTTGGTAGGCTTATCAACTGCTTCTTTTGTATGCTATAGGTAATTGCCACTATTTTTGTGTATTGTAATTTGTGAAGTCAACAATCCCTTCAACCCATTCATTTTCCAAGTTCTAAAGGGTGAATGACTGGGATGCAGAGATGGGATTTGTCTTTTAGCAACTGAAGCCATCCTTCAATCGAATAATGCCACTCTTTTATTGATGTTCTTGGTTAGACATGGTCTCGTTGTGTTTGTGCTTCTGCATTTTGTAGATTTTTCAATTCTATACCACTATTGACTTAAAGCCTGCATGGACCGGAGATGATTTTGGATTTCAGGTGAGCAAATTTAGCATTTTTATCTCACTGCAACATAGTTTCTCATGGTTTTTCTGTTGTGTTTTCATAGTATTCCTTTTTTAATCTAGAAATGAAAGTTAATTTCATTATTAGAAAAAAGCCAACGAAACTATGAAATAATATTTTGTTTGTTGTACCTTTGATATGTAATAAAACTATGAGAGAATATTTCTTTGTATCTTTTATATTTAATATTTATTAGTGATTTAAAATTAAATGTTTAATAGTAGAGAACACAACTATGCCAAGTTAATTCTCATGAAAATCCTTCACATTTTTCTTTCATATATGTTGGCATGTTTTTCATTGAAATATTTGTTCTCGAGCTGTGAACTGTGTTTTAAAAATGGATATGAAATTCCTATTGACAATGACATGTATGGACGTTTTTTGGTCTACTTGACTTTCAAACTTCCTCTACACCACCATGGGTGTCAAAGATTTATTAAACACTCCATGTTGCAACCCTAGACACCTTGTCAAAGCAATTAATCAACTGACAAACATGAATAACATGCACAAATCGGGGCACCACTGCATTCCAAGCATATTCATGGCGTCCAACACTGCAACGAGCATCTGAATCGAAGCTTCATATGCAAGTAAGAACTATCCTAAGTGGAAATTAAATGATCATTTTTTTGTAAGGACGTATATAAAAAATAGTAACCTAATGAAATCATATTTCACATACGAGGATCCAGATCGACGTCATCATCTTCTTCTTACATAGTTGATTAATTCCCAAGAGTTTGTGGGTTGAATAGAACGGGTTTAGGGTCACGGATCCAACTTAGAAATATGGAGGAAAATGTCGGGCCAATGGAAGAGTTTTTAATTTGTTGCGAGGAAAATCTCTCTATGGCTAGGGGCAAACCACAACAGGCAGAAATGACTGCAGAAATCAACTCTATTCTCAAGTATGCTATATAAACAAATATGCTAGAAAGATAAGATAAAAGGACTACCTCGTCGAGACGTTCGATGAAGTCCACCATTGATCACTTGACCCAAAGCAATATACCTGCAACTAGTCCTCAACAACCAAGCAAAGAAAGCATATGGTGATAATATATGATGTCAACACATTCAATAACATAATCCATTAACATTCATAACAAATACGCCCATGGAATAATAATTCAAATACGTGCAAGATATCAATTGGACGAGAAAATAGTATTTCTATTAAGATATGATCAGCATAAGTGAATAAGTTACAGACTTCCGTGTCGACACGGTTTGTAACTGAGAAACTAAGTTCCTTCCAGCTGGGCCTCCACCACTTCAATCCTCCACCAAAGGCAAGCTCGTGTAAGAGAGACAATGGAGTTCTCAATCAATAAGGGAAGAGCTTGGGGGTTGAACATTGTATTCAGACTTAAAGGACAAAGGGATGCTGACTCAATGTGAAGTGAATATTTCCTCCAGAGTAACTTTGCTCTCAAAGTTGAATTCTTTCTCCTCTTTTCCATAGATCAGAATTTTCCCATTTATAGCCTTCAAGTGGAACTGAAGGGCCGAGTCGAAATGTTTCCAGTATATGGAAGGCCAAGGATCATTGATCTCCTGTCATGACATGGAAACCCGATACTATTTTCCAATTTTGGGCACATTTCCTAATGTACGCGGGTTGTAGTGGTGCAACCTGCATATATGCACACTGTATAGTAGGCAAGGTGCGTATATGTGGAAAAAATGTATTTTTAGCTTTGGGATTTGCAAAAAGGGATTAAAAGTCTGCATGGGGAAATGGAAAAAGGCCTTCTCTGCAAGATTGCATAGGGTGAGGCAAATCTTTATATAACAGATGCCCCCTAATGTGTGAGGTCAGAGGAGTATCTGCAATGGACGAAATACATTATGAAAACCAAGAAATGGAGTGATGGGGAACCAATTGGAAGAACTAGTTACTCATTACAATCTGTATTGACTTTGCATACATGGCTACCAATTTGAATTACATTGCAGATCCATGTGAAAATATACCAAACAACTATATGTGGCCATGAATAGGAAAATACAAGTGAGGTTACATGCCAAAGGCTGTCATAGTCACGAATAAGGCCCAATAGAACTAGTCTCAAAATCAATATGAAGATATCTGTATACAATGGAGTACAATCTGATCTCCCATGATCATTGAAGTCACATAGGTACTGGTCCAATGAAAAGGAAGCAACAACTCAGGAAAGTTGCGGCCACATACTATTGTTTGCAAGTCTTCTACACAATCCTCCAAAGGTGCAAGTTTACATCTTGTGAATAAAGGAGTTGAGGTCGAACACAATGAGACTTCATTTGATTATCGATCATTGAGTTATACCGTTAACAAATGTGAGACAACCTATCAATGATTAAAGTAGGTATCAAGGCACCGAGTATATTCTTACAAGTGTGAATAAAGGAGTCGGGATCGAACACTTGAAGAATCCATCGATCAAGAGACATTGATGTATTCCCAATTATTGATGGTGAGAGAACTTGCGACTAATGATTGCAAGCCTCAAGGTTCTCATAGGACTCTAGGTCTCGTTTCCAGAATATATGAGTTGAAGTCGATGGAAGGAGAGCATTAAGGCATCTCTCATCATTCATCACGAGGTACAAAGTAGGAGCTTCATGTTTTGGAGAAAATCGGACAAAGAACATGTTCACGAACCAATGACCCGGTGCATCTTTCACATGTGCCAAGTGCAATTAGTACACGAAAAAGATCCTCTGAATAGCAACCAATGAGGAAAAATGTTGACAAAAGGTGAGGAAACAACTAATAAGGCTAATGGTATCCAAGACACTGCATGAATCCCAATGTGTGAATAGATGTCTTGTCGTTGAACACAAGGGAAACCACCCAGTCAACGACCAATGATGAAATGTCGATTTTTGGGTTCAAGGTACCTACCAATGATGAAAGTAGGACCAGGGTGTGTAATAGGACTACAACATCATGTGATTCTGAGACAAACTGAGGGTATGGATGAGATGCAAAGTCAAGAATTATGAGGAATGGCCAACACTGGTTGATAGACATCCTTTGAACAAGAGCATGAGACATATGGAAAACTCTGGCAGCATAGACTCAATGATGAAACCATGAGAGGAAGGAGGCATCAATCAAGTTCTCCATAGGGACTGGAAGAGTAACTAGTCGAGGGAGAAAACTCTCGGTAACGAGCTCAGTTTCCTAAGGCCATGCTAAACCCAAAATTATGATGACAAGTGGACTCAATAACTTTGTTCTTTGTTTTTTCATAGTCAAATGAATGTTATGATACAGAGGAGGAAACGAGTGTCGCGAGTAAGCAAAACTAGTTCCAGCAGTGGAACATACCTATGCTCAATGCAAGGAGGTGCATGCGGGAGATGGACACTCGGGGGAATGTTCCCTCCTGGGTATAGGGTGTCAAATTGTGAAAGATATAAATGGGGCTCTGCTTGGTTGAGGATGCAAAAATGTTGAGGCAAACGATTTATAACGCAAAGCGAGAACCGGCTATAGGCTCAATACTTCAAGCAAGGGCATGGGATGCAATCACAACTTGATGCCAAAAAATGTCCTTTTTCATAATATTAGTCTACTTGGTGTGAAAAAGGGATAAACTTGTACCAAATAAGTGTCCTTTCAAATCCAATTTATGAGTGTGAAAGAGACAAGTTCACTCGGAAATATTTTCACTTTTTGAAAACGAGTCGGAAAAGAGCTTAAATAAAACTCACTTGGGAGTCCTCTAGGTATAGGTCAGCATGTTTATGAGTGAGAAATGAGGCTCAACATAAAGTCATGTATTATCTATAAGGGACTCCCAGTCCTATGGAAAAAATATTTGCATGGGCACCAAATGGAGTAGAGGATCTAACTAGGGTACCCATGTTTGGTAAGTCTCTACCATTTGATAATGACACGTCTTATAGCAGATGGAGGGTTATGTGTCGCAAAAAATGGTTTTGTACTTAAGGCATATGAGTGACAATTATAGGATAATGCAAGTGTGCATGATGGAATGGATACCTATCCTATATGTTGGGTAGAGAAAATACATGTTTGTATTTACGAATGGTCAACATACGCTAAAAACTGCAAGAATCCCTAGTGAAAACTACAAAAACCAACTCAATCCACTACCGTATTAGTCCATTAGGCGAAAATACGATCTGAAACTATAGAAAGTGGGTAAAAACTGCTATAAATAGTAACAAAAACCAAATTTTACTATGTCATTTGACTTTTTTACCCAAATAGTGAAAATTTGACCAAATTACCTATGATCTTCAACTGGTGATTGCAGGAGCATCGAGTGACCAAATCAGAGACCGTCTAGACCAGGTAATTCCTCTTCCCCCCCTCTTCCTTTCTAGTGGATTACATTTTTTATTTAGGTTTCAAATTTTGAGTTAATTAAGGCACAAATTAGGTATTTCGATGTACGTGGGCTAGCACTCATTGGGTCACGTATACGCAAGGTTATACATGACTGTGTAAAATACAGGCTGCGTGTACTCAGTCCTATATGCGACTGTGAATGTTGCAGCCCGTGTACAAGTCCGTAAACAAGTTTTTTGATGGTTGCTAACTCAAAAATTGTTGTTTCTTTGGCAGGATGGTGCTATAATGGAGGGAAAGGGAACATGAGGAGGTAGATGCTGCTGTGGAAAGAGATTTGGGGGCCCAAATGGCCTTGAAAAGTTGTGGGTTGTACAAATTTTGGGCACTCAAAGGGATGAGGGCCCAAGTGAAGTTGCTTCAGTTGCTCGTGTATTACTGGGATCCAAATAGTGAGAGCTTCAACCTCGATGGGAAACCATTGATGATTGAAGTCGAGGACATATATTTCTTGATTGGGTTGTCACGTCGGGGTGAGGTGGTGAACCTCAAAGCCCAGGAACTTGGGAGCGGTATGAAGATAGAAGAATACACAGATTCTCATTGTATAGCAGGGACCAAGAAGGTCGGGAGTCAACTCCCCATTCGAGCGATAAATAATCTCAGCCTCAATATTGTTGTCCTCATTTTGACCAGGATCACAAGATCAACTTCATTGCACTAGGCATCGAGGCTACTCATGTTCTATTCTATAGAGTGTTTGAGATCCACGGTGTACGATTGGTGCACCTCACTACTAGCTAATATAAAGAGTCAATTGATAGAATGCAAACAGGGTGACAAGAGGAACTTCAGGTTTGCATCTATCTTGTGTAGCTCTTTCTTCGAGCGGGTTCCAGTTTTGGGACCTAGAGTCGAGATCATTCCTCGAGGGTCTCGCGATCCATCCATGGCACGGTGGACCGAGGTAATGAGATGGCAAGGGGGAGGTAGGGTGCCCACACCCTACAACGATGATTTCTTTTACTGGTGGAGGCGACAGGTCATTTCTCTGGATGACTACCCCTATCCAGGGATCGACTTCAGAGGGGACCCTAACATGTCACTACCACTAGGGACCGCCTACGGGGACATAGGTATGTCAAAGTTTTTAAATATTTCATTTTTTTGTATTTTTGCATAGTAAAACAAAAATATTTTTGGATGATGCTTAAGTACTAACTAGACACTTGTGTGACGTAGACGTAGGTCCGTGATGACCGAAAAGGCTTCCACGACATCGTCGAAGGCACCGGGGAGTTGAGCCGCCGAGAGGAGAATCAGAGAGAATACTTCAAAACGTGCAGGGCAACCTGTCTCGTTTGACACATAGGATTCTGATGGTTCAAGTAGAGGACATGTCAGAGGCCATGCAGCAACAAGTGGTTGGTGTGCCCAGAGCTTGGGTGCGACTCTTTTGGTGTCTCACAAACTCCATAGTTTGTTATCATGACACACATCCAGCACCACAGGCGTAGATGTTGTGGATTTTATATTATCGGTTGTATATGTGTATTGAGGGTGTTGGCCCCAATTTTGTACTCTAAACATCATATATTTTTAAATATATATAAAACAGGGTTCTTTGGGTTTACTTATATTACAATGTGTACATTGATGAGATTGTTTTATTTGCTTTAGTTATGTGACAAATTCCAATCTAAAACGAAATTAGCATAAGCATCGGATACATAATTATAACTCCTACGTATGTGATGACAAGTAATAAAATCAAACTGTCGCTCTAAAATACATACCCATAGGAATCGTCAGAGTAAAGTAGGATCGCGCACGTGGTAACTGTCATTCAACTAACATACCACTAACTAGGAATCCAGGTGAACCTCCAAAGAGTGAATACCATGTGAAATGGCATTGTGTTAAAGTTCTATAACGGTGCTATATTCGGCCACATTATTTGTGGATGGCCCTAGGCATACACCACCTGAAGAAACCAGTAGACCCTCGGGTGAGTAAACCACCCAAGCAGCGAAAGCCGAGTTTCGTGTATGATGACTAGCTCCATTTGCGAATCCAAAGTAGACCGAAGACTCTGTTAACATCTGCCAACCAAGGGAAAACTCGATAAGCAAGCTGAAGACAAAAAGTAAAGGGAAAATATATATACACTAAATTACATTATTATACAAAGAGTTACGCCCAATCTTGGGGCTCAAGCGTAATATCTTTTCAAGTAGATCCCATTCCTGGGCTCGACCAACATGTTCCCTTCATAATATTCTAACTGATAGGCTCCTTTTTCTAAGACATGTCCCACGATATAGGGACCGTTCCACATGGTTTTGAACTTGCCTGCCCCTAGTGGTTCTTTGGCTTGATCATATAAAAGGACCAAGTCACCCTCAATGTATGACCGAGGATAGATAGACTTATCATACTGGACCTTGACATGTCTTTTGTTTGCCTCGATAGTCGTAGAGGCGTCTCGATGTTGCTCTTCAAGACTCTATAGGTGTACGAGGCATCGCTTGAGATCATAAGTGTCAGGGAGGAGCACGACTTCCAATCTAAGAGAAGGGATTTTGCATTCAATTGGTAATATCGACTCCACACCATGTACTAACTAGAAAGGATAAAATCTGATGGAAATCTTGACCGAGGTTCGGTATGCCCAGAGTGCGGGATATAGAATAATGTGCCAGTCAGATTTACTCTGACTGATAGTTTTCTGCAAAATGGTCTTGAGAGACTTGTTGACGGCCTCTACCTGTCCATTTTCCTGGGGGTAGTAAGGGGAAGAATGACCATGCTTAAACCCTAGCTTGGATGCTACATCTTCCATCATTTCGTTTTGAAAGTGACTGCCATGATCAATGAAAATCTCACTTGGGATACTGAACCTGGCGATAATTTGATTGAATATGAAGAAGATGACAGTCTTCCCGTTGGATTTAACTGTAGGCATGGCCTCGGCCCACTTAGTAAAGTAGTCTACAGCCACGATAATGTGTTGATGGCCCCTAGCCGAAGTTGGGTTGAAATCCATGAAGACCACCCCCCACTTGGTGAAGGGACCGACGATAATGATTGGGTGAAGAGGGTCTGGATGCGAGCGCATTTTCCGAGTGAACACCTGACATGGATGACACTTCTTAACCACTTCAACGCAATCTTTAAAGATATAAGGCCAGAAATAATCGACTCGCAAAATTTTATGCATTGTCACAAGCCCAGATAGATGACCACCACAAGCCCCACTGCAGAAATCGTTTAGAACTGACTCGGCTTCTTCGTGAGTTAAACAACGACACGAGATATTGTCTATTCCTCGACGATACAGAGTGTCATCGACGATAATTTCATTCTTGGCTTGGTATCGTACACGTCGTTGGTCATCTCGCCAGAGATGTTGAGGGAACGTCAAAGTTTGAAGATAGAGAACAATGTCTCCATACTAAGGGTCGGACGAAGAGACAAGGAAAATGTGTTCGTTCGCAAACGAATCAACATGGATAACATCCTCATCTAATCATGGGAAGTTGGATATTAACTCTGCAAAGACTAGTGATTTCTTGGATTTCACAGAAGCAAAATCGAGATCAAATTCTTGTAAAATGACAATCCATTTATTATATTTCCCCCCTATGATACGCCTGGTAAGGACGTATTGAAATGGATTGACATCAACAAATACAATAGTCTTGCAAAGCAATATATAATGGTGTAATCGTTGGACTGCGTGAACGGTAGCCAAAGCTAGATTTTCAACATGAGAATAATTGAGCTTAGGACCGACTAAGTTTTGACTAAGATAGTAGATAATGTGCTCACAAATCTCATCATCCTCCTGAACGAAAACAATACGAATCGTCTCTTCAGGCACGGTCACATAAAAAAAGTAATCCCTTCTATAGTCAGGAGACTTCAGCAGAGGTGTCAATACCAAGGCTTTCTTCAAAGCATCGAAGGATTCATGGGCTCGCTCATCTCAGATAAAAGGGGTGTCCTTCAAAAGACGCATGAAACCCTTAGTAATATTGGCATAGTTTACTATAAACCGACGTAAAAAGTTAGCTTTCCCCTGTAAACCTTGAATTTGTGGAATAGTGTGCGGGGGAGGCAATCAAAGTTTTATATCAACCTTTAATGGATCTACCATGATCCCAGTCTCAGAGACTAAAAATCCCAAAAGACATCCAGACCTAACACAAAATATGCACTTATGAGGGTTCAACCAGATTCTATAATGACGCCATCTTTCAAAAACTAGCTGAAGGTGCTTAGAGTGATCCACTCTCTTACGAGAGTGAGCAGCAAGATCGTCAATATAAGATTCGACTATATGCTTAAGATCATGGAATGTGAAAGGCATATCACGTTGGAAGGTTTCTTCGTCATTTTTATGCCCGAAAAGCATCTTTCGGTATGAAAAAGTACCCCAGGGACAAATAAATGTCGTCTTGTGTTGATCCTCGGGTTTAATTTGAATTTGGTTATACCCTGAAAATCCGTCCATGAAAGAAAATACTTCGCCACCTGCACAGTCATCGAGAATATGATCGATGAAAGGTGTCGAGAAGTTGTCTTTAGGACAGGCTTTGTTCAAGTCATGAAATTCCATGCATACACAGATGGTTCCTTCCTTCTTATTCACAGGAACGGGATTGGATACCCATTCAATCAAGGGAATCGACTAGATAAAGCCAACATTAAGTAGTTTCTCTACCTCTGCCTTAATAGCAGGGGCTTTCCGAGGATTGACAGATATAAGAAGTTGTTGAACAGGATTAGCATCTGGATAAGTACTAATATCATGCTCAACAATTCGAGGGTCGATTCCTGGCATCTCTTCATATGACAAAGAAAATACATCTCGGAATTCCTTCAAGAGTTTGATGTAGATTAGGATTTCTTCTGGCGAACAATCTGCACTGATGTGTACATTTTCAATCTTGCCAGGGGTACGAGAGATATCGATCATGATGGTAGGAGAGATACTCGCCATATTTCCTTTGGCATAAATGTCATGTGTATCAGGTGAAACTACAGCGTGACCGACTATCTCGCTTATTGTTCGATTCTAGCAAGCTCTGGTAGAAAATAAGAGCGATAATGCATATCATCCAAAGGTTTTTCAAAACCATTCATGGCTTCAATGATGGCTTCAACCGATGGAAAAGTCTCATCAAGGCAGTCATGTGAGCAAGACAATGAAGTGGCCCACACGGGCTTAAGAACACGATCCTCCTCGTCCATCAACGAGGTAATAGGATCGAGATCAGCGGAAGAGTCAAGAACAACTTGATACGATATCTTCATTGTCGATAGTGGCATGGCCATTCCAACATGTGCCTAACCTTCACAAGATGAATTCAAGGAAGGTAGGGTCCAAGGATGGTTAAAACAGTAAGTGCAGAAAGGAATGGACCTCTCTGAAGAAACGAGCCTACTGGACATGGTGTAAACATGGTGAATTGGTGCCATGAAGTTGAAGGTACCCATAAGGGATGAATACATTCTGACACCGATATTCTTAGTTGTCAGCCGAGAATTATCGACCACGGGGATCGACGGTCCAATAGATGCACTAGGGCTAGCATACGCAAAGGATAACTAGTCGACCATCACRATCTTTCCATCGTGAGGAAACCAAAGAGTGTGAAAGACGGATGATACGAYRACAGTCATAGCATAAGTCCAATTGTGTCCTAGTAACAAGTTATAATCGAGGGGCGCATCAACCACCTCCACATCCACCTCTACCGTCTTCCCACCTAACTGAACCAGAAAGGTAGGAAKAATACCRTGAGGGTGGAAGGAAYGACTGTCAAAAGCAGTCAACATGGTCGGAGATTGAGAGAGAGTTGGAGAGTCGATAGCTTTCCAACAGATCAGGGTCATCACACATGTAGCAAYRCCTTCATCGAAAATCGCACGTTTGATGGTATACTTCAAGTAACCCACATGGATTTGGAATGCCACATGGTAAGGAAAGTGAAGCTTCACATCTGTGACGTCAAACTTGATAACTTTAGAGCCACTAGGATCTAGAGATCCTAACACAAAAAGCAAGGAATTCCTCTGTGAAGGACATGTCTGGAGTACCTCCAGGGCCGACATCGCACAAGGGGTTTGACCCAGGTCCTCAACAATAGAGTAATTATGGGTGGCTCTAGCATTTGGATTGTGGGTAGAGTGCTTGAGTACTCCTTTCAGAATACAAGGTGGTGGCTCTGGTTTTTCGATCTACAAAGGTGTCTTTGGAGGAGAAGGAGGAGGAGATTCTAGACCAGGTACAGTTTGTGAAGAACTATAATCACGAGATTGGGTGGCTACATTAACCTAGTGAGGTCATATTGAAATTGTGCCTGGGATCTGATTGATAACTTTTTCTCATCGTTTAATATTCATCACATCCCCAGAATGGAAAATCAACAAGAAGATTCATTGGCCAAAGCAACTGCAACGTTTGTACCTCCTATTGTCCTCAAACTAAAGTATCGCATAGAAATGAGGCACAGACCCTCAATACCAAACAATGTTCAACACTGGCAGGTCTTCGAAGATGATTAGCAAATCAGGCAATTTTCTGAAACACATATTGATCAGGAAAATCAGATTGACCCTGCTTGGATCATGCAGGAAGGGAAAGATCCCCAAGAGTTCCAAGATAAGATCGCTAATCACCATATGTTGGTACTGAAAAATAATCAGATCCCTAAAGGTCTGATTCCTTTAGAAAGATTATTTGATCATGATGGCATTCTCTTAAAGTCTACTTTGCAGCTTCAGCTTGAAGAGTTGAAGATTGTAATATAAGCACCAAGGAAACTCCTAAGCTGGTAAAAATATCTAAATACCTTCCCCCAGAAATGAAAAACAAATATGTCGAGTTACTCAAGCAGTACAAGGATGTTTTCGCTTGGTCTTATGATGAATTAAGAACTTATGATACCACCGTAATCGAACACAAAATTCCCTTAAAACAGGGCGTTAAACCTTTCAGGAAGAAGCTCAGATAGATAAATCCTATACTACTGCCTGTGATAGAAATGGAGGTGAAAAAGCTCCTAGATGCGAAGATCATTGTTCCACTCGGGTATTCCAAGTGGGTAGCCAATCTAGTTCCGGTCAAGAAGAAAAATGGTGAAATCAAACTGTGTGTAGATTTCAGAAACTTAAACAGATCATCCCTCAAAGATAATTATCCATTACTTAAAATGGATCACGTATTGGAAAAAGTGATCATAGCAAATAGAATGTCTATGATTGACGGATTTTCATTCTATAATCAAATTGCAGTCCACAAGGATGATAAAGAAAAAACGACGTTCACCACCCCATGGGGTACCTTTATGTATGATAAAATGTCATTCGGTTTGATTAAAGTAGGAGCCACCTTCCAACGAGCTATGGACATCGCCTTGTCGACAAAATAGATAAGTTTGTTTTCATTTATCTCGATGATCTAACCGTGTTTTCTAAATCTGACGCAGAGCACCTGGTACACCTCAAACAGACATTTGAGAAATGTAAAAAAATTGGTTTGTCTCTAAATCCCAAGAAATATCACTTTGCAATGCAGGAAGGTAAATTCTTGGGCCATATAGTATCTCGATATGGAATCAAAATCGACTCAAAAAGGGTTGAAGCTATAGATACTATTAATATTCCTAGGAACAGAAAGGAAATACAACCATTTTTAGGAAAAAATAATTTTTTAAGAAGATTCATCCCAAACTTCGTTGAAATTGTAAAATTGATTACAAATATGTTCAAAAAGGAAAGGGAGTTCAAATGGACAACTGAATCCAAAGCGTCATTTGAACGCATCAAGAAGGTTATAGGTGAAGCATCGGTGTTGGCTAGCCCGAATTATATGAAAGAATTCTTTATTTTCTCATTTTCCTCCGAACACACTATCGCGGCCGTGCTCTTACAAAAGAACGATTAAGGTTTCGAGCAGCCAATAGCGTGTTTTAGTAAAAGTCTCAGAGATGTTGAACTAAAATATTATATATTGGAAAAACAGGTGTACGCAATGGTGAAAGCCCTCAAAGCTATCAGGACTTATGTGCTCCATTCTAAGACAATTGCCTATGTACCAACCAACGTTGTCAAGGATATATTAGTTCAACCAAATAGTGATGGAAAAAGGGGTCGATGGTTAGCCAAGATTCAAGAATTTGACCTAGAAGTAAAATCGACCAAACTTGTCAAAGGTCAGGGCTTGGCTAAATTATTATCCGAATCAAATTTCCGGGCACTTGGGATAAATCATCTACAGGCTTACGAAGATTTTCTAGACATAGATGAATTTGATGCTACTATACCTGCAACCGAGATTCAAGAAAAATTATCTTCCTCTGCCTAGTATAAGGACATAGTTTCTTACCTTCTAACTCTGTAGTGTCCAAATGATATGACTCCTTCCAAAGCTAGAACCTTAAAATTGCACGCAGTAAAATATTGTATCATGGATAGCCAACTATATTGGAAGGATTCTCTGGGTTTTTTATTAAGTTGTTTAGTAGAATCTGAAACAGAGAGAGTCATAAATGAGTTTCACAAAGGGGTGTGTGGAGGACATCACACATGGACAACAACGACCTATAAAATCATTGGAGCTGGATATTATTGGCCAAAATTATTCACTGATGTGAATACTAAAGTCAAAGCCTGTAACCCTTGTCAACTATTTTCAGGCAAGCAAAAGCTTCCCGCATTACCTTTGGTCCCAGTTAAAGCAGAAGCTTTGTTTCAGCAATGGGGTCTGAATTTCATCGGTGAAATACATCCACATTCAAGTGCACAACATAAGTGGATTTTGGCCGCTACTGACTATTTCACTAAATGGGTGGAGGCCATTCTGACGCAAAACGCAAGGGATGCAGTGGTGATTAGTTTCTTAGAAGAGAACATTTTATCGAGATTTGGCTATCTTCGAAAGATAGTTACCGATAATGCCCAAGCTTTCAAATCCATGGCTATGGTAAGTTTTTGTCAAAATTACAATATTGTACTAGGACATTCCACAACCTACCAGATTATCCGAGTCCTCGAACAAGAGCTTAATCACCATAATTAAAAAAGTGTTGACTGAAAATAAGAAAACCTGGCATGTGTATTTGAAATATGCTTTGTGGGCTAATAGAATAGGCACTTAGAAATCAACCGGAATGTCCCATTTTCAAATGGTATACGGTACCGATGTGGTTCTCCCCATAAATCTTGCTTTTCCCGTAATGAAACTCTGGCAGGATGCGAAGGAAGATCCAAATGACATCACCAGAAGAATAAATCAATTGATTGAAGTCCAGCAAAATAGGGTTGAAGTGGATGATAGACTCCAGAAATATCAGGATAACATGAAAACCCTATTTGACCAAAAAGCTAAAGATAGGGAATTTCTACCTGGTGACCTAGTTTTAAAGTGGGATGCTAGGAAGGAAGACTTGGGAAAGCACAACAAATTTGAACATATCTGGTGTGGAACTTTCAAGATCGCAACTTCTGCGGGAAAGAATTCCTTTTTGTTAGAAAATCTCAATGGGAAAATCCTTCACACCCCTATCAACGGGCGCTACCTAAAGAATTTCATGCAATAACCAGATTCTGAACTCTCATTGTACATACCGGTTTGATTTTCACATTTTTGTTTACAATTTTTCGTTTCTTTGGTAAGTCTTTACTTTCACTGTAAATAAAAAAAGTTTGGTGATTTCATAAAAACAAAAAATATAAAAATGGGTAACGCATAGAGTTCTGATGTATAGAAATTCCTAAAAGCTCTCATGTTTATTTTCAGGTAGGATACTTGTTGATGGTCGAGAGATAAGAAGTATCACAGATCGACACTCACCTTCCAGAAAATTGGCTTTCTCTCGAAACAGGTGATAAATAAATAAGTTTACTTGGTCAAAAATATAGAGAAAATCTGAGGTATGAACTTTTTCCCTACTAACTCAAGTTAAATTTTCAAAGAGATATCACTAAGTATGACATAAGTTTCATCTGTACAAATATTGTCACCTAATCTACAACCGGAGGAATATAAAATTACATTTTAATTCTCAAAGAGTTTTCTCTGAATGAAATAAAACTAAAAAATAAATCAAAATTAAAATTAAAAAATAAAATAAAATTTATAATAGGAAAGTAAGCAATAAAAAGACCTTAAAGAAAAGAATATGAGAATCAATAAACAAACTAGCATAGGAGTGATCGAGTGAACAATAGAACATCTGGATCCTCATTCTGTTTTTCCTGCTTATCCTCAAGCTATATTTTCTCGTGATTCTAAATACATTTTCTTGATCTTCATGGAGGAAAAATGACTTCACCTTAACTTTGAGAGGTCATAAACAAATATTCAACATGAGAATAGGCAAAGAATCCTTATGATCCCTCTGATTTTAACTGAAAGAAAGTATGTATGGGCTAATCCTAACTACTTTATCTTTTCTAACAGATTTAGACTGATTAGTTTCGCTCAAGGAAAGTCCCTGGAAATTAAAAGTTCCCCTTGAAAACTTCATGTAAGAGAAGATGTTTTGAAGGTTGGAAGAATATCAGTCCAGAGTAATCAAAGTGAGTTGACAAACCTCTGATGCTAAATTATAAACAAATGTCATCTCTGGTATATTGTATACAAATTGATTTCCCCCACTTCATGTTTTAAAAATATAAGACGGATGGTGAAAGGAAATTCATAAAATGATTGCCCCAATCTAGTACAAAAAAGAGATGATGAAAGAAAATTCATTAAATAATTTCCCTCATCTCGGCATTTAAATGCAAAATTACTAATTGAAGTGGTGAAAGGAAATTCAATGTGGGAATTAGATAACTTCACCGGGGTACTGAACAGGCTCGTTGGCAGTGAAGCAATGTCTACGATATCTGCAAGGCTGTTATACATGTATTATAATGTACTCTGGTAACTAGTTCTCTTTTCTACTAGATCTACATTCTAAGCCAACACATGACTCCCTGACTAAAACATTAAAATTAATTTGCCATGATGCGAACAAAATCGAACAAAGTCTGATAGATTAGTTAAGATTGTTTTGATTATCTTAAGAAAATCTGAAATCAGTTTTAAGAAAAGGAATCTATTAATAAGCCTAAACTCGAGATCGGTGAATGATTAAGTTTTGAAAGTTTTCAGAGATATGGATGAAGTCCAAAGTCCTTTTGTGTGTCCTTTTTCAGAATGTGTTTCACATAAATACAATACTGACTCCATTTACCCAATAAAGGCTACTTGGTCTACTGTTTTTCTACGTCTCGCAAGGAGACAAGATCCCTAGATGGAGCCTATGTTGGAACACATATATATTTATAAAACTTTAGACTTTAATAGATTTCATTCTCATTTAAATAAAAGCAACACGCGGTTGAGTCTAATTGTTGATGAAGTCTTTCACCTAATCAAACGATCCTAAACTCTTAAAGGTTATGGAGCCTCCTACTCATTAAACAGTTAAATCACTAAAGGTTGCTTCCAAAATATCGGGTTTCGGCGTTTCGCGATACAGACAGTCCAACATGTAGTTACTCCAAAGTCCCGATATCTGAAATCGTGAAACTGTCTTAAGCATTTAAACCAGATTAATTAAAGATTAAAAAACGATTAGCGGTTAATTAATCATATCGCGATTTCACATTTCGGGGAGCCTGCCTCGAGCAATTATCAAAGTCCCGATGTCTGAAATCGCGAAACTGTCTTAGGTTAATCACGACTATTTAAAAGGGTTAGACATGATTAAAGTTAATTAATCACATCGCGATTTCACGTTTTGGAAATCACACCTTGAAATGTTATAGGATATCTCGAGATCCAAAATTTTGAAATTTACTTAACGATAAGTGTGATTAACTAATGCATTAACGATGATTATCACGTAATTAATCCTTCACTGAATAATGACTCGGATAAATTCAAATTTCATCTGTGCTTTTCCCGAAAATTAATGACATTAATAATTGATTTACGACAATCATTCCAAATGAGATCCTATACCACCGCCTAAATCTTATTCATTAAGGAAAGTAAATGCTTCGTCTGTAAAGGTATTGGTAAATCAATGCAATTAAAGAAAAAGGATATTGAATTTCGAATTTCATTGTGCGTTTTTACTGAGCAGTAAGTTTTCAAGGTAAAGAACTTCGTGCATTTCTTGTGACAGATATCAGAGTTCTAAAGCCTGATATCGTGACTCTATGAAAAGAAACTAAAATGACTGGTGCAAGTTCGAGCCAAAACGCAGATGTCCTCTCTGACACCTCACCCATAAGCATAGACGTCATTAAATCCTGGACGCAAGTCTTCAGTATTATACAGTATGAATTGGTCAATTGCTCGGACGACTCAGGTGATGATGAGACAGAGGCTCTAGCTACCAAATACAAAATTGTTTCCCAATCAAAGCTACATAAGATAGTGACAAGTCCTAGACTTCTGCCTTACAATGATATGATCAGTTGGGCACTGGAAAACGTTGATATCCCGACCAGGACCATATTCAATTCAATTGTGACCAACTGCCCTTGACAGATGGTTGGGTTTCGTATTTTGTTACCTTTATGTGCAAATGAATGTAATATTCTTCATCTTTGACATGTTTTCATACATAAGATTTAATTATCTAAATAGATGGATCGTGGATTTTAACAAATTTGTATAGCCATGTTGAAGTAGGGATTCCTTAGATCTTTAATTACAAGAGAGCGCAAAGCTTAATCATTGAACCACGTCAACAAAGATTTTTTTTTGGAGTGGGGAGAAACCCCTTTACCTCTTTTCACCTAAAAAAATATTGTTATTTTTTAATATTAAGAGTAGTTAGATAACTATAAATGGAAGACGACATCCATGAAATATATGAACCTTAAAAAGAGCACAGAAAAAAGGTGAATAATAATAGTACAAACCATTATAGTTAAAAAAAAAAAAAACTTTATTTTTCAACATATATAATCTTCATTTTTTTCAGAGTTCTTGTCCCTTGTTTCAAGGGTATGCTAGTTATTATTATAATAAGACAAAAGGAAAAGGATCCAACTCTTTCTCACGCATTTCACAGTGCACATTGTTGTCTCGAGGGCCGACCAACTCTCCACATTATTTCTATTTGTTCTTTGAAGTTTTAGTCCCTTTGATTTCTCAATGTTTTGATTAATAACATTATTAATACTTTTTATGTTATAAAGTTAAAGTAGGTTAGGTAGACAATAGCAAGTAGTTGAGTGGATATGGAATCAAATTGAGTAGCATAATCTTATACTAAAAGGATCTTGGAATTTTTTTTAGTATAATTAGAATTTTACTAAGATAAATATTATGTGTCTTTTAGTTATATATCTGGTATGAATATTATGTATATTTTTAAAACAAATAACATATCATTTTAATGTTATTGGCAAAATATTTTAAAAATATTATTATTATTATTATTATTTGACAAATCTAAGGAACATTGATGTGCTACAAAGGAATCCACGTGGATTGAACTAGTAAACAGTTGAGAAACATTATTTCAACAATGCAACATGAAGAATTATTGAAGAATATATGGCAATAGATGCATTGTATGCGGTATCTCATAGAACAATGGATTTTGATCATCATGCCCTCTCTACAATATCCTATTTCTTTTTCTTCTTCTTTCAACTTCTGCAGTGTCCTATCTTCAAATCAACATGAATCAACATGGATGGACATGGGCCTCCAAATTGACTTCGGTCAGTGAAATAATTTGATGTGTTAATGAATTGATGCATGTGGAATTACACAGAGTTTTCAAACATGAACAAAACATAAACAATCCATGCAATGCAAGATTTAACTTAGATTCTAGACATGGTAGTCGTAATCAATAATCCGTGAATTAAAATCTTAAAAAGAGGTAGGATGAATACCTTATCCCAACCATTGTACTTTTCACTCTTTGAAATTAACGTATAGAACCTACTAGGCAGATGAGGTTATACTTTGGATAGTAAGCCAATCATTATACTTTGCACTTTCTGAAATTAACATATCTAACTTGACTAAGATTTGCCATACCATTGTAAAGAAAAGCTTAAGAACTTTTATTCTACAATAATTTCAATGCAATGGTGAATGGAAATTGTAATTATGTTAAATACATGGAATGAATTTCCCAACAACAAAATTCTGAAAATGGAATAGGTGGATTACTTTAAGCATTTCATGAGTTTCATAGCAAAAAATATCTAAAACAATGACAACCATCACCTCCCACGAAAACCATCACTTTGATAAACAAGTGTGATGCTCTAACAAGTGGAGTTGTCCACTGGATTAAAAATACAAGTGGAGGTGTATCATCATTTTATATTGCTCCTCTTAGTCATGGCATGACACTAATTAAATGGTTGAGGATCATCATAAAATAAAAGTTACACATTGCTAATGTAACAAAGTTCTACCTCTTTAACAACCAATAGATTATTATAAGTGATAAAATCTACCTTCATACCCATTCATAAATGCAATATGCAATCCATTCCAAGTAATGGTCTCAATAGAATTAGTGATACCAATCCCCAACATTGCCTGAAACAATTCTTTTGAGTACTCAAATCGTCACCTTCATGTCATTTGCATTTTTTACTCCCTTATCCTACATCGATTGTTCCCTTGAGAATTCATCTATGATAAAGGAGAAAGAAAATCTACCTTCATACCCATTCATAAATGCAATATGCAATCCATTCCAAGTAATGGTCTCAATAGAATCAGTGATACCAATCCCCAACATTGCCTGAAACAATTCTTTTGAGTACTCAAATCGTCACCTTCATGTCATTTGCATTTTTTACTCCCTTATCCTACATCGATTGTTCCCTTGAGAATTCATCAATGATAAAGGAGAAAGATGGAATGATTCACATATTATAACTACTTTCAAATCCACAACAAAACACTATTACTAATTCTTAATCCTATCTAGTGGACGCAAATCAAAACAAACCCTCAAAAATTCTGAAAACAATTTTGTTGGGAGTGACATGGTTAGGACAAGTTAAATCAAAACAAACCCTCAAAAATTCTGAAAACAATTTTGTTGGGAGTGACATGGTTAGGACAAGTTATTTTGTTGGGAATGACATGGTTAGGACAAGATATGATAAGTATTAACATTACAAAATTTAGAGAATAATTTAGAGGTGTGTGCATAAAGTAAGGAACAATACAAGCCAAGCAACACATATGGAGATGTTAGATAGAATTTAAAATATATTATAAGATGACAACCTCCATGTGTCAAGCATACTTAAGAAACAAGTCCTCATCAGTCAACACACCCAAGTGCTTCACCTTCATGCAACCTAGAACTGTTCCCCTTCACAATCAGTTCTGGGGTTAGATATGCGACAAGTCATGTGACAAATCCTACGTTTAACTGCCTTGCCCAAGTGCTCAGTTCACCCAACAAACTTTGCACCTGGTCTCTCCAAGGTGCGCACAATAGGTTTGGCACTAACTTTCATCACACGTCAAACCAATCAAGTCTAAGACCGAACTTCCTATATGACAAGTTTTGTAATGAGTTCTGCAATCATCCACCATGTCTGAGTGCTTTGTTTCACCACGAACTCTTCTCTTAGCCTACACAAGGTGTGCACCCAGATCAACCTTCCACCACACCATCAACTGAGCCTCTGTTGTAAGTCAGATGCGAAGTCTATAATGAACCAATTCACTCCATTGAATGGTTCACCAAGTTTGCGAACATTCCCACTGAACTGAGTTCGCAACGAACTTCCTTCGGAGTTCGCTCTGATACCATATGTCACGTCCCCACAATGTGCCTAATCGAATCTTATGATCGTGCACCTCTTGAGGGCATGTGGCACCATGACATTTCTCTCTTGGTTGCTTGGAAACACCAAGGATATTTTGTTTGAACTATGCCTCTTCACCTAGAGAATACCCATACTTTGTTCCAGGCTACCGGCAAGTCAACTCCTACTCTAGTGTAACTCTTGTATACTTAGATAATTGTTAACATATTAACACTTAGTCGTATATAAGCATACATCCATGAACATGAGAAACCAAGAGAACAATAGTGGAACAAAAGAAAGACATACACAGAAATAGTGTGGGAGGCATAAATCGTGCCTAACCCCTAGCTAAGTCTTTGTTATTGTGAAACAGTTACAATATGAGCACTACTGGCTCGGTTTACCACTTGGCAGAGTCACGTGACTCGCTTGACCTCACCAAGACACTCATACACAGATTCGTCACACCAAGACTCTCTGTCGCAACCGTCTCTACAACCTTTTGCAGTGCACCTCAAACGTTCTCTCAACCACAAACTTTGTTTTCCCTTCATTTCCGCAGACTTCGCAGATTTCGGTTCTTCCTCCCACATGCCTCCAACAGACTTGTGTTTCTAGACTTCCCCAAAATCGGCCCAAAGAAGGTCATCCCATCTTCGTCACAAAATCACCTCAAGGCATAACAAGCCCTCCGATGTGGGTACCTTGGCTCCTTGAGGAAGTTCACTCCTCTTCATCTAAGCCTACCTCAGAACCGCAGAGCTCCTCTTTCTCTCTTCACAGTTGCCTTCCTTCGTTGTGCGCCCTTGTGCCTTTATAGGTGTCGATCTATGCCAAGTGTCACGTCTATATGCCCATGGGTGAGCCAACCCACCGACTCGTCATCTTGGCTGCGTGCATTCCCTAGGTGAGTCGACCTAACTCACCTAAGTGTGCCCCCCGTGCCTTAGTCGATATTTCTTCGTTGGTGGAGCACCCAAGTCTTGCCTTCAACCCTTCGTCAAATTGTTTTTCATCTGACTTGTGTTGTAAGGCATCTTGGATGGACTCGCCCCTTGGAACGTCGCATGCCCAAGGAAGCCCAACTCTACCCATGTATGAAATTTTTTTTTCTTCGAATGCACGGAGCGTCTTGCCTGTCTGATTTCCTTTGTTTTGGTCTGTGGTAAAAGTGCACGCACCCGAGCTTGGTGCCCCAAGCCTTACATAGGGCTTAATAAGGGGTTTTATACATAACATGTGGCTTTGTCTAGGGCTTAACATGTAGCGTTAAAGAATCTTGCTCGAGGCCAATGACATAGGATCAATGGTGTCGACTTGAGGTATAAACACTGGAGAAGGATAAGATAAACCATGCGTGAACCATGCACATATGAGTACCTTCAACATATGACATGCATACCTACGATGGCAAAAGCAGTGTTGAATAATTTTTTTTGTAAATAATGCCGCATTGAGTAATTGCAAAGATGGCATAGCAATTTATTGCAAGGACAAACTCGTATGAAATGGGCTTAAAATATACACTCAATACCTCAATATGAGGCCAAGAAGTACGATGTGTTGAAGTTTAAGTTTTTTAAAATGATATGCTTTTAATTTTATTTCTAACAATAACATAAATTGATAAAACATACAAAAGTTATATTAATCACATCAATCTTAATAAATTAATAAAAAAATAAAATATGTTTATTTTTTTAAAACAAAAAAATAAAATTATGAAAAAATTAATAAAATTAATAAGAATTCAAAGTAATTTGACTTCATAACAAAAACTATAATCCAAGACAAGAAAACTATAGTGCATGATGAAACAAAGACTAATAAATATGATAAATTCAACATGAAGTGAAGTTAGTTGGAGAAAACTATAATGCATGATGGAACAAAGACTAATAAATATGATAAATTCAACATGAAGTGAAGTTAGTTGGTGAAGTTGTGATTCTATCTTGAAACCTTATAAAAAGAATGAGGAAGTTGTGGTTCTATTTGAAACACTAGAGAAAAGATCGAGAAAATGTTGTAATTTATAGGGTTGTTATTGTGGCGTAGGATTCGTAACTTCTTTTACAAAATCATTAAAAATCCTAGTACTCAAAGTCATCAAAATCTCGAAAATGTAAACCTTAATTATTTATACTATAAGTTGCGTCATGATAGAATAGGTGCAAATTATAAATCATTACATTGACTTTCAATAATACTTGATGGGTGTGTATTCTTTTCCACTTGCACACATAAAAACAAAATATAATATTTTAACAAGGAAAATGCATTTTTACGT
>ML778529.1:16447-35212 GCA_009831015.1 Picea engelmannii
CTAGAAGGCAACCCTCTTTTATGAGGGAAATGTATTGCAGCTATAGATGATGGTGAATATTGTATTCTGAGAGAGGAGACTGTGAGAGAAAGAAGAGGAAGTTACATCAGGTTTTGTTGTAGGTTGTATCCCTTCATTTGTTGGATAATAATAAAGGAAGGACCTGGCAATTTCTCCGGTGGATGTAGCCCACACTGGGTGAACCACGTAAATCTGTCTCTCTTGTATTGTGTGTCTTCTGTTTTTTGTTTCTGCATTTGTTTTATTTTATTCCTCCGCGGTCCTGTTTTTCTAACAATTTGTTCGATACAATGCATATCAGGGAGAATGTGACAAAAACATTATGGTGAATCAAAGATGGCAGGAGGGATAAAGAAAAAATTGTCAAATTTTGTAATGACATTCAAGAATCCAATCATGCGATGCAAAGTGTGATCTTATCAAATAGCGAGGGAGACCAAAATAACCTTCCATGGTTATTAACAGAGCAGAAAAGTAATGGTGTAAAAGAGGTCATTCAAAGAATTAAATTTCCCATAGGTTTTTGTTCAAACATAAAGAATATCTTAACGAAGAAAGGTGAATTTGGTGGGGTAAAAGCACATGATTGGCATACCTTCATTCAGGTAATTAATAATTTTAGTATTCATATTTATATATTGATCGTATACTTTTTTTGATGTTTTTTTTTTTGTCTAGTTTTGAAACAAGTAACGATTCATTTTTATTGTTATAGTATGTTCTACCTCTATCTCTCCCAAACGACTTTGACAACAACGTCAAACAAGTTATATGTGATCTTGGAAAATACATGAGGTAAGTAGCTGCAATATATATACAAAAAGTTTTTTTCAATTTTTTGTTGTACTTAATGACATGTGTTTTACTTGTAATGTAATATGTTGTGTTTGTTGAAACATGTTATTTTCGTGTGTCATGATCTATAGATGGTTGTCATTGAAAAAAAACATGAAGTTAATATAAAGTATTGAAAGAGAGAAATTCATCGGCTAATGTGTGAAATGCAGAATTATCTACCTCTAGCATTTTTCAATGCACAAGAACACTACCTCATACACCAAGTTGAGGAGATTGAAATGTGTGGACCTGTACACACAAGGTCAATGTGGATGGTGGAGAGGCACTTGAAGTCATTGAAGGATTTGGTTAGACAAAGAGCATGTCCTGAGGGTTCTATGGTGGAGGGATATATGGTATATGCATCCATGGTGTATATTAGTCAGTATCTTCCTAAATTAGCAATGCAAGCTATGCATGTAGTGGATTGCATTTGGGATGTGAACTCCATCAAAAAAATTGAAGGGGAGCAGTTGTTGGGGAAAGGCACAATGAAGAAAGTGAGAGGTAATTAAATTGTGGATATTTGTAATAAATATAAATTTTAATTTTTTTGTGTATATGATCATACTCATTTAATATTTATTTTTTCATCATTTATTAATATTTATTCTTTCATCATTTATTAATATTTATCATGGTTATAACTAATATTTAATATTGGTGAATTGTGATTTTTTTATCGGTCAGTTGTTCAAGATTGGGATGCAATACATTTATACATTGCAAACAATCTTGACTGAATGAAGGTATGGATTGATAGATGTAAACAACATCATGTCGGTAGGTTATCATGGAAAGAATCTGAATTGGTTAGAGAAGCTCATTGTAATCTAGATTCTGATGTTACGCGAAGGGAAATAGATTTAGCATATTGTTTGAAAGATGGAAAGGCAAGAAAATTCACCCATTTTATTCAGTTATTTTATATTATATTAATGTGACTGTAGGTGAGTTTTTTTCATATTATACTTTCCAAGTTATATAAAAAAAAGTGTTATTAATTGACAATGCATATTTTACATGTCTGGCATATTGCATTTGAAACACCACAAGGCTATGTGGTGCAATGGTCGTAAATTTCACATCAAATAGTTGGATAAATTATATAAATGAACGTGACCAGTTTTGATTACTAGAATAAGTATTGATTCTCGTCGACCCCGCAAAGTGACCAGTTAATGGGGCCAACATTGAAATTTTCTCAAACTTTTCCTATAGTCATTGAAATTTGACATGGTTTCACTAGATGCATGCCTTGACGGTATGGGATGGTTTCAAGACTCAAATATTACCCATATTATACCCACATAAGACAATGGTTTGTAACTAGGTGGACAATAAGTGGAATATGGTAAATAGATTAAATGAGAGAAAAAATCAAAGATAAGATCAAATAACTGACGAAGCTTGTGCAATTTTTTGAGTACTTTTCTATCGAGTATTAATGTGTTTTGACAAACTTGTGATATAGTCCATAGATATTTATCGAGTTTAGGTCATGAAAATGGGTCAAAGAAGACATGTTCGTGTGAGAACTGAGAAGGAAAAGGTGACCGAAGAGAAGACCAATTATATATAGACACATTATCAGTGTTGATTACTAGAATAAGTGTTGATTCTCTTCGACCTCGCAAAGTGACCAGTTAATGGGGCCAACATTGAAATTTTCTCAAACGTTTCTTGTAGTCATTGAAATTTGACATGGTTGCACTAGATGCATGCCTTGATGGTATGGGAGGGTTTCAAGACTCAAATATTACTCATATTATACCCACATAAGAAAATGGTCTTTAACTGGGTGGACAATAAGTGGAATATGGTTAATAGCTTAGATGAGAGAAAAAATCAAATATAAGATCAAATAACTGACGAAGCTTGTGCAATTTTTCGATTACTTGTCTATCAAGTATTAGTGTGTTTTGAAAAACTTGTGATATAGTCCATAAATATTTATAAAGGTTAGGTCCTGAAAAGGGGACAAAGAAGACATGGTCATGTGAGAACTAAGAAGGAAAAGGTGACCGAATAGAATACCAATTAGATATAGGCAAATGACCAGTGTTGATTACTAGAATAAGTGTTGATTCTCATAGACCCCGCAAAGTGACCAATTAATGGGGCCAATGTTGAAATTTTCTCAAACGTTTCTTGTAGTCATTGAAATTTGACATGGTTGCACTAGATGCATGCCTTGATAGTATGGGAGGGTTTCAAGACTCAAATATTACTCATATTATACCCACATAAGTGAATGGTATGTAACTAGGTAGCCAATAAGCGGAATATGGTCAATAGCTTAGATGAGAGTAAAAATCAAAGATAAGATCAAATAACTAATGAAGCTTGTGCAATTTTTCAAGTAATTCTATCGAGTATTAGTGTTTTTTTTAAAACTTGTGATATATTCCATAAATATTTATCAAGGTTAGGTCATGAAAAGGGGTCAAAGAAGACATGGTCGTGTGAGAACTCAGAAGGAAAAGGTGACCAAAGAGAAGACCAATTAGAGATAGGCACATGACCAGTGTTGATTAATGTTAAGGGAGACAATGCCACTTTTTGGGTGGAATATCCTGCTCATGTACTTGAAACCAACGCATATAAATCATGACATGTGAATGGGTCCAATGTTGAACTTTTTTCAATTTTTTCTTGAATGGAATGAAATTTGACATGGTTAGAATAGATGCATGCAATGACAGTATGGGAGGGTTTCCATACTCAAACATGACTCACAAAAACAATTTCACAATAAATAAATAAAATCCTATAGAATAATTAATGTGAAGGCCGACAAGGCCAATTTTTTGGGTGGCATCGCATGCTCATGTACTTGAAACAAAAGCACATAAATCATGACATGTGAATGGGGCCAACATTGAATTTTTTTCATTTGTGCTTGTATGGACTGAAATTTGACATGGTTAGACTAGACGCATGAATTGATGGTATGGGAGGGTTTATGGACTCAAGCATGACTATTTTGTGTGTGTGTGTGTGTGTGTGACTGGAGAAATCAAGAACTAGTCGGGCACACACTCGAGTGACATGGGGTCATGTTATTCGACAACTGCCACTATAACCTTTGGGCATGCCAACGTGCCCCATCATGMGAAACACAAGGTAAGCCAAGGGTTTCAAACCAATGACTTCACATAACATAATTCCTTCAAAATCCATCACTGAATGTTCTACACCCTGGGGGCTTACAAATTATACCATATTATATTCAACCCAATGTTCATTTGACTGAACATAATCATCATTAGTTAATTTCCTTTCCTACAAATTAGTTGAATGACTTCCATTTGTAATAAACAATACCCTTCTATCCTTTGTAAATTCATTATTATTTGTCGATGAAATCTCATGATATCTAAGACCCTCTAGGTGATATTGGCTCAAGAGTAATGTGAACAACAATTACTTGTCGACTCTTCCCAACTATTCCTCTGGTATATCCCATCTAACTTAATATTTTGGACCTGATACATGTAGTATGTTTCTCAAAACTAGGAGAAAACATAGCATTGGTACTCAATAAAGCATGAGAAAGTGTCAACATCAATATCATCCATGTTGCTAGAAAAATATTCATGTGAAACAATCCATGAGAAACACTAATAGGGTTACAATATTGTGGTGTTTTCTTCACCTTTTGTGGACATTCTACCCATGGATTTACCCTTAAAACCATCTCATTTCCTCTTCTAATTCTCAATATAAAATCCCCCATTTCCACAATCTCTTAATAGCCACAATTACATGGGGTTCTCTCACCAATTGCAAGGATAACAACCTTGGTTTCACACAAATTTCTCCATGAAAAGAGAGGGAGAATATTTGAATGGGGGAATCGAGAATGCTCACAATTAAATGGAGAATATTTATATCCCACCCCAAGAGTGGCCACACAACATGGGCACACACTTGGATTCAGTCCACTTTACTATCCACTACAACATGGTTTTGAGGATTTTGTTTATGACCTCTAATTGGCGATTATATTGCATATAATAAGGTGACACGAATTCATGTGTGAATCCAACTCTTGGAAGACCTCATTCCTAAAAAACATTCCATGGTCAAAGACCAATTTCTTAGGGACACCAAATAAAGTGATGACATGGTTAAAATATAATCGAGTGGTTGTGTCATCCATGTTTTTTTAGGTTGGCATGGCCTTGGCCCATTTTGTGAAATTGTCAATGACCATGATGATGTACTTTTTGACACCACCAAATGTTGGGTTACAATTCATGAAATAAATCCCCCACTTGTAGAATGGAATGATTATGATGATGGAGTGGATTTAAAAAGTTTTCCTTTCCCTATAGGTTTTGTAATTGGTGCAATGTTTGTAGAGGTAGTATTTCACTAAGGATTTGAATTTTAAGTGAAAGTGAGAAAAGGAAAGTCTATCAAACCAAATATAACAATAAGAAAGATTTGAATCCAAACATGGTAGGATTTTTCCCATGTTACCAAAGAAGAGGACACATGGAATATCCCCTCAATGAAGAAGCACCAAGTAAAAGGGGAAATTTTATCAAGAAAATGAATAATATTAAATATGATGGTAGAAGTTATGGGAGTTTTTTTCATGGCATGTTTAAGATTTATGGATATTCAATTTCTTTTCTATTGATGTTGAAGAGGTGTACAAAATTCCAATGGTGATGTTAAAGGGCCCAATAAAAGGGTGGTGGAGTAACATCCAAACTAGATTTGATGTAATCACTTATGAACCTTAAAGGATTAGGATGACTTAAATATGTTCTAAACTTTTTATGGATGTGTTCTCTTTTGAGAATGATATACAAGATGTATTTAATCAATTTTAAGTATACGAGACAATTTGTGCCAACAAAGGATTACAACCATAAAATGAGATATTGATAACATGGATATTGAATCATCTTCAAAGGCTTTGTGTTGTTCAAAATTGTTTTGGAGCCTTATATTTAATTTGTTACTGTAGTTACTTAGTTGGATACCATGGAGAATTCCATATTCACCACATTCAAAGTGGATTATGAGAAATAAAAAGAAAGGTTGAAATCATTGTAGGATTTCACTTGGGTATGTTTTCACTTGAGTAACCAGTGGAAATTTTCATGGGTTTTATAGAACAACCACCTTGGTATGTGTTGTGACTTTCATTGCTTATCCAAAGTCTGGTTGTCATTTCTAGGGTTAAAATATTTTGGGGAATTATATGATTGATACAAATTGGGGCTATGTGTTATTTTATTTATGGTTAAGAGGGATTAGTGAATATAAGTATGTTATAAATATGTTAGAACATATATATAACATGTGTTATTGGGACGTTCTCCCCACACTCCCAATAATCAATTTGTATTTACATCAAATTTTCACATCACAGAGATAAAGAGCTACAGTGGGAGGCAATTTGTATGGGGTTGTTCCACTATCTATCCCTAATTATATGTTTAATGAAATTATGAACTCAAACTAGAGACATTGACTCTCACATGATTAGTATCCATCCCTTGGTTACTAAGTTGATCCCATGGCATCATGGTTACTACCTTAGAGGGACCAATAATCTAAAACTATAGTTTTCATGTTGATGTGGTGGTTGTCATGGAAATGGTTACCCAATATGGTCATGATGACCAAAAGATTTTTTAGGTGGATGATTTGATCGAATTACATGGAATTCATGTGTGTTATGATAAAAAATATGATGAATGAGATAGTAAGCATTATGGGTGTGGTGTCATCAGATGAGGCAATGAATAGAATTTAGTTATAATGAGCATATTGTAATGCAAAAAACTACTATCCAAGATGTGTTATAGGAGTGTCAATGGATCATAAGCTAGAGATTATTTATATTGAGGGTGTGGTGGGTTTGTGCATCAACATCAGTATCTATTATTTTTCATCTGTAGAGGCCATAAGTTGATTCAATATTGTTAAGAATATTTTGTAATAATTTTGAGTTCGGTAATGAATTTATTATGAATCTAGTATTTCACTACAAAACAAGTGGGAAATAGGTACAATAGTGATGTACTTGATGGAGAAAGAACATATATATTCAATAGACTTCTGCCAATTTTACATGGCAACAGAAGGATTTTGGAAAATAATTATAAATGAGCATTATTCTTCACATTATAGATATTATATAACTTTAAGATTTAGTTTTAGGTATCTAGCATGATTCACTTCAACCTTGGAGTGTGTATGTACTTAGGATTCAATACACATGTGACTATGGTAGTTGATGAAAATATTGAGTTTTTGAGCACCTTGTTTACCTTCACAATATTTTTCTCCATGATGACACTAGTGTGCTTGCCTTCCATATAGGATTGACCTAGAAGGAATTTGAACCCATTTCCACCCCTAATACACTATAAACCCTAGTCATTTGGATTGTTAACATACTATGATGTATAACACCCTAACCTAATAGCACACATTAATCCCTAACCACTAGCACACCTTAATCGCCGGCATCATCATCCTCTTCGTCCTCCTCCTCATTATCATATAATATAATATATAATATACTATACTTATATTATATATATAATTATTATGTAATATATATTAATTATATAATATATGTTATATAAAACATAGAAAATAACAAAAAAACAACTAAAACAAAAGAAAAAAAAACAAACAAAACACGCACCCAAGAAATTAACTTGTACCACATCGGGAAAGGAAGGTCCAATGGGTCTTTCCCTTCATAGGGATTTGGTCGATGTGAGAGTGAGTGCTTCATTCGATGGCATAACTACTAGGTATTGAGTAAAACTAAGGTGAGCTCCCTAGTCCCATTGTCTCCTTCTATTTGTCATTGGTTTGAATCTAGAATGGGGAAGAAGAGCATTTTTATGAGCATTTTTCCTTCCACTCTCTCCCTTTTCCCTGTAGATATTCACCTGAGCCCACTAGAAAGGAGACAACCCGATCCCACTAGTAAGGAGACAATGTGAGAAACTACTAGATATAGAGACATCCACAAGTGACTATTGGAGATAGAGACAGGGGAGACCCCACCTATAGGAGAGATAGAGACAAGGGAGATACACTCAAGGGAACATCAATGCCGCCAAAATTCGTGAGCACCTATGCATTTTAATTTTTGTAGGGTTTTATTTTAAGTCAAAATGATTTATGTGTAAGGCTAGGATTGAACCCATGACTTCATTGTGGATCTTGTGACAAAACCCCCCTTTTTCTTTGAACACGATTTTGGGGCTAATATCGTAGGACATGTGACAAAACCCCCTACCAAGTCAAGTTTGTCCTACAACAAGCCTAGCAATAATATATAGGGTTGGCCTTAATACCATAATATATAAAGTTGGCATGCACCAAGCCTAACAATTTGTTTCTTTCACTTTTTTGAGGACTAAAAACTTGTGGTGTTATAATAATTCATAGTTTTCACTTTTTAGAGGATTCAAACCTTGGTGAGGTTGAAAAATGCTCATTTTTAGAAACTCGCTTCCTCTAAACCCTAGTGGTGTTGAAAACAACGCTCATTTTCATGAACTCGACTAGTTTTGTGCTAGCTTACAAAGTATGTGGACCTTGAAGAAGTGGGAAGAGATGGGTCTGTGACACTCTTTTTAATGCAGAATCAATGTAGGATTTGAACCTAGCAATATCCCTCTCAACCCATTAATGAAAACCTGATTGCCAACGTCACATTTGGGAATTCTATTTTGTCCACCTCCATGACTCACATGGATGGAAGGTACCTAGAATAAACCTAAATTCCAACTATAATAAACCCCACTTGACCATATTTTACATATGCAGTATAGATGGATGAATGATAAATATCTTCATGAGCAATTTCCAGCATGAAATGCAAAACCAAAGGTGCATAATTTTTCTACCAAAATATGTTGTAATGAAGCTTAATTTGAATATTTATATATCAAAATTAAGTCGATCCTTTCTTGAAATGCAATATAAACTAGAAACAGACTTTTAGGGGAAAATCTAGAGTAAGGTTTTCTTTGGTAATTTCCATATCAATGGAACCAACATAAAATGAGTTTTATGAGAACTTTTTAGTCTGGATGTAAAGTGGTACCAGTGCCTTATATATTCCTTGGGCATATTGGGTCTCACAAGGCTTGAGGGAGGCTACTTTAATAAGAAATGAAGATGAATAAGGCTGCAATTTGCAAGCCTTGTTAATCTTCTCCTTGTCCTAAATGTCATGAAAATCTACCAAAGAAGCTTACTATTATTGAAAACCTCAAAGATTATGAAGTCTAGATTTATCAAGAAATGATAATATGTGTGTACAACCAAGCATATAGGGATACATCAACATAAACCATTCCAATGATAAATACCAGCAAATAGAAATAGTGTTACCAAGATTCTATGTCTCACAATCATTAATGACAAAGAAATAACTAGCATGAACAACAAGAAAACGTAGAAAAAATCCTCATCTGCAAGGGTGCATTACCAAACCATCCAATATATTCAAATAAATATACAATACAAATGCACCAAGAGCTCAAATACTCAATCCTTCAACGACCATTACAAATGGAGGAGCCAAGTTTTTATAATGTTTTGAATAAAACCTACAATCAATAAATTAATAATATTTGAGCATAAACCCTAGATATAACCTAGGAATGCATAAACAAAGGATATACATCAACTAACTTGAGTGGATATGGGAAACAATGCATAAAATATAAATAGTGATGCCACATGCAAACATCTCCAAAACTATTAGCTCAAACACATGGGATGCATCCTCAATGTGTGCATGAAGACCAAATAATGGATGAAACATCCTCCTCAAAAATCTATAAACCAAATAAATCCACTCAAATGCCTCAAACCATGTGAAAAATAATTCTTTAATCCTAGGGTTGGCCCCATCCTCCAATAATAAAATAATGAAAGAAATGTTTGGGGTGATTTAACATGTGTGCCCCAAATGTGAGCTCTTCACCAAACATCCATATCCATACCATAAATCAACCATTTAGGTTTGAACAATACCAAAATGAGCTAGGTCACTCAAGCAATAGGCCTCCTCCTAGCCAAATGAAAGTCAAATCAAGGTTATATTAGTGTAATCCACCTCCAAATGTGTGCCAAAGCCAAGAGATCCACCTAGAATTATAAAACATGATATCCAACTACAAAATATGTGTGAAATATAAATGAGGCTAAATAACTAAGATGAAATGTCCTTAACCATATGAAAACATGTGAATACAACTCTAACCATAATGGAACCATGTAACAATGAGGAAAAATATTAGGCAATCCATCAACATATGAAACAAACCATACAAATGTGCCATGCTCAAACCACATACTATTAATATTCCAAAGGTATCATCTACTAATATACCAAAGGGATACACGAGAGTAAAATTGTTGCCTCTTGCATCCCACACTCAAACCACATACTACTAATATTCCAAAGAGATATTAGCAAGTGGATGCATTGCCCTCACTAGTTCCTCCATCATTTTTACATATTGCATCTAATACATAGCATGTTAGTATCTCATATTCACTAACTTTTTCATTATTACGACCTATTTCACCCCACTCTTATCCAATGGCTCCCTTGTGTTCACAAGTTCCTCGAATCCTCATGGATGCCAAACACATCATGTGGGTTTCTTTCCTTTTGTGATTTGTTCAACATTGTTTCCTCTTACATCCCACACTCACATCCCTATGTATGCCTCACCTTCATTATCTTGTTTAGCATTTCCCCCTTCTGTATCCCACACTTACCCTATGGGTCCCTCACTTTCAACTAGTTAATTTCTTCTATCATTTGATCTATACCTCGATGTATTGCATGCAATGATTGGGGATTAAAAGTCCTCACTTTCTCAAATATATGTGAGGGTCACAAAAATGCATCACATTCTTCTTCACTATGAGAATCTTAAGAGGATCTACATCAATAAGTTTGACAATCTTGCTAGTCATATCCCAAATCATGGATATTTTTAATAAATATAATAGATCAATCCCTTATTTCCTTAAATCCTTTAATAGTTGTTGCGGAGATTTTATGACACTATATTTTCCATAAATACAACAAATTGATCTCACTTCCTTAAGTCCCTTAGTTATTGTTGATAGTATATGTTTGGTCATATTCTCTATATTTTCAACCATTTCATTGAGCACACTAGAGATGACATGGATGATAAGCACCATTGATCTATGGGAGAGGTTCTCCCAACATGGAGTCAAAATTAGAAAGTTTCAAAACTTTCTATAAATATTTAATTTGCTACATGTGTGGAGTTACCATGTGAGACCTTAAAATCCCTTGCATACCATTTCTTTCTCTCACCCTAAATACAAGCAAATGGAAACTAATGATTCAAATAAATAGGAATTCCCAACACCATGTTATATCAGATCTATTGAATCCAGGGAATCGGAATTTTTCCATGGTAACAATGCCAATTTTCAGCTCCCAAAATTGCACTTTGAAATATGAAGTCCTGCATAACAATCAAGGCAAACTCGATTCTACTCAAGAGTTCTCACTACCACCAAATTTGCTCACTGCTTGGGTGAGTTTTAAATGTGACAATGTGTGTCATCCCTACCATTAATGAATGCCATATTGACATCTTCACCTCATGATAACCTTGCTTCCAAAATATGTTGTAATGAAGTTGTAATATACCAGATATAAAAGTATGCAAAACATAAATAAAATGCTATAAATGGAAAAATAACAACAATATAACCATAACAATCACCACAATAACACTGAAATGATATAAGAATAACAATAGAAATAGCACTTTGATTCTGAGAGCAATGTTCACGGGCCTCTTCGAGGGGGCAACCTCCAGTCGAGAAGAGATCTATTACAATAATATCCAAGCTAGGGTTCTCATACCCTCGACTCCTATTTATACTAAATATGTTTATCAAAAGAAGCATCTAGAGAAAGATCCTTATAGAAGCGGAATCTTCTATTAGGTCTTCTTACATTCGACTTATTTTATTTTATTGCAAGGCCTTATTAATATTGACCTTTATTACATTTGAATATATTGTTCTACCTATGTGTGGGTTAGGACCCTAACATGTCCTCCCCCTTAAAAACAGCCTTGTCCTCAAGGCTTGAGATGTGGAAATTGTTGCAAAATGGTAGTTGGTTCCCAAGTGGCATCTGTTGGAGTTGTATCTTTCCACTGGACTAACACTTCCTTGATGGTTCTCTGACGCAGGAAATGATCACGCTGGTCAAAACTACTTGTGGTTGTAGCCAAATGGATCCTTCTTCGTCTAACTCGGGAAGGTTGGATTGAATTTGGCACTTAGTTCCAATCACCTTCTTTAAGCATGAAACATGAAAAACATGATGTAGCTTAGAATGACTGGGCAAAGATAATTGATAGTCCACCTATCCCACACGCTTGAGAATAGTATAAGGACCATAAAACTTGGGCGCTAGCTTCTAGCAATGCTCGACCTTGAGGGATTTTTTCTTGTAAGGTTGCAGTCGAAGAAACACCTGATCCCCTTATGCAAATTGGCGTTCAGAGTGAACTTGATTTACTTGTTTCTCCATGTGATTTTGTGCCATGACCAAATTCTCTTTGAGGGTACGTAGAATAGCCTCTCAAACTGTAAGCGTTTGGTCAACCGCCTGGACCTTTGAGACACCCAGTAAGTATGATAGAACTGAAGGTGGATTTTGTCCATATACCGCTTCAAAAGGAGTCATGCATTTAGTTGTATGGTATGAAGTGTTGTACCACCATTCAGCTAGGGGTAACCATTGAACCCACTAATTTTTCTTTTCCAAGGAAAAACACCTCAAATATGTTTCCAAACACTTGTTGACAACTTCCTTTTGACCATCAGTCTAGGGATGATAAGCTGTGTTGAGATGCAATTGGGTGCCTTGTAGCTTGAATAGTTCTTGCCAAAAATTGCTGGTGAAAGTTGGGTCGCAATCAGAAACAATAGAATGTGGCATGCCATAAAGCTTGAAGACCTGATCCATGAAAATTTGAGCCACCATGGATGTTGTAAATGGGTGTTAAAGAGCATGGAAATGAGCATACTTGTAAATGCGATCAACAACCACCATGATGATTGATTTATTTCCCAATTTGGGTAAGCCTGTAATAAAATCCATAGATATATCCCTCCAAATAGCAGGTGGAATTGGAAGCGGTTGTAGTGTGCCCGGAGATTTAACTGTTTTGCCCTTATTGCATTGACACACATCACATTCAGCGAAAAATTTATGAATGTCTTGTTTCATTCCATCCCATAAAAAAGAACGTTTGACCCTGTCATAGGTTTTGGTAAACCCGGAGTGCCCAGTTGTGGGTGTAGCATGAAGCTCAGAAAGTATCATGGATTTAATTTTTGATTGTTTACTTAAATAAAAATAGCCTTTGTATCGAATCTCATCATGGAGCCAAGAGTACCCTATGGAAGCTGAAGCATTGGACTGCAATTGTTGGATCAGATGCAAACTTTGGGATCGTGTAGCCATTCCTAGCGAACGGCTTGGAGCCAATCTAGTACAATGAAGGAAAGAGAAAAAAGGGATATGTCATCTTCATATTTTTGGGAAAGTGCATCCGCAACCACATTTTCTTTGTCATTCTTGTAAATGATCTCATATTAATCATATCCAAAGAGCTTAGTCACCCATTTTTGTTTCTCCGGGGAGGAAATGCATTGTTCCAGAAAATACTTGAGGCTTCGATGGTCTGTCTTAATTTGGAAGCGGTGCCCCAATAGATAAGGGTGCCACATATCAACGGCATGCAAAATAGCCAACATTTTCTTTTCATAGGTTCATTTGCCCATATTTATTTTAGACAGTTGCTTGTTGGTAAAGGCCAACGGCCAACCCTCTTGCATAAGGACAGCACCAATTCCTTTCCCTAAAGCATCACATTCCAAGACAAAGGTATTTGTGAAATGCCCAGGATTGGAGTGGTGCACATGGCCATTTTCAAGGTTTGAAAATCTTGAGCAGCTACTGGAGTCCAAGTGAAAGAGTTATTTTTTAGGAGTGTCGTGAGAGCTGTTGCAATCTTTCCATAATTCTTAACAAACTTGCGATAATAACCTGTTAAGCCCATAAATCCACGCAATATTTTGAGGGTCTTTGGGTGAGGCCAGTCTTTCATAGCTTCAATATTTTTAGGATCCACCCTGACGTCATCCTTACCAACCAGATGACCCAAGTACTCGACTTCCAAGGCACCAAAAGCACATTTAGACTGTTTCAGGAAAAGTTGGTGATGAGAGAGTAGATGGAGAACTCAATCCATATGAGCAAGATGGTTTGTCCAGGTTTTTCTATAGATGAGGATATCATCAAAGAAAACTAAGACAAAATGATGGAGAAAAGGATGAAAGACATGATTCATGAGGATTTGGAAGGTGGAGGGGGCATTACACAAGCCAAAGGGCATGACCAAAAACTCAAAGTGACCCTCATGAGTTCTAAAGGCAGTCTTGAGAATGTCTACCTCTTTCATACATATCTAGTGGTAGCCAGAATGAAGATCAAGTTTAGTAAAGAACTGGGTAGGTCATCAATGATAGGAATGGGAAATTTGTCTTTAATGGTAGGTTTATTGAGGGCATGGAAGTCGAGACACATTCGCCAAGAACCTTCTTTCTTTAGGAACATGGCCACTAGAGAAGATTAGCGGCTCTTACTAGGGCGGATAACGCCTATGTTAAGGAGTTCCTGTACCATTTTCTCAATTTCATTTTTTTGGGAAAAGGGGTGATGATACAGACAGATATTGGGAGGAAGGCTTCCTGGTACAAGGCGAATGGAATGATCATGAACACCATGGGAAGGAGGGAGTCCCTGGGGGTGGAAAAGACCACTTGATGTTTAGAAAGGATGAATTGTAGTTCTTGCGGCACCAAGGGTGTCTATGTTGATTGTATGGCATGGAGTTGGGAAATAACACCAGAATGACCTTTTTTTAGCATCTTTTCCATGCGATGGGAACTAATGATCTCAGGTGAACCGACGGTGATGCCTTGGAACTTATATTGTTGGCCCTCCTGATCAAATTGCATGGTTAATTCCTTAAAATCCATGAGAATGGGACCCAAAGTCCTTATCCAGTCTGCACCCAACATAATGTCACAACCACCCATGTCGATAGAAATCCTATGAGATTTCAGGTGGTAGTCACCAATTTGGAGACACACACTTTCACAATTCCCTCCACATTTCATGGAGCCACCATTGGAAATCATGATTTGGAAATTATTGGCTGCATGGATGTAGCAATGAGTTTCTTAGGCAATGCGACGATGAATAAAATTATGGGTGCTTCCACTATCAACCAGAATGACGACCTTCCTATGCTTGATGTAACCAATTAGCTTGAGGGTTTGGGGAGCAATGAAGCCAGTGAGAGCATTTATGGAAATGATCGGTTCTACTTCGGGAGGGTCTGAGGGAGGGGTGATGTCAGTGGTTTCAGGTGACTCAGACACAAGGGGAGTTTCAACCTCCTCTTCCTAAATATCCTCTGATATGGCCATAAAAATATTTTTTTCCTTACACTTGTGGCCCGGGAAATACTTGTCATCACAATTATAACAAAGGCCTTTGAGTTGGTGTTCATCCATTTCAGTCCTGGTCAATTTTTCGATCTTTAGTGGAGTGGAGGGAGTAGTGGGATTTATTGGTTTAATGCGAGGGATAAAGGAGGGTTTTTGGTTTTGAGAAGATACAACCTGGTATGCTTCTTTAGCTCTTTTAGTAGCTTCCACCCAACTCTAAGGCCAAGCCATGAGGACATGGGCCCGAATCTCATCCTTGAGGCCACTGATAAAACACTCTCGAAAAAAGGCATCAGACATGCCCTCTGTCCGAAAATCCAGGTGCTCAAAAGTAGCTATAAAGTCTTCCATTGTTCTTGATTGTTTCAACTTTGTCAAACAACCCAAATGAATGGTGTCAGTGTCAAAGCATTCATAAAGATCTGCTACAAAGTGTGTCCAAGCAATATACCCTTGATGGGAAGTTTTTCTCCATTGCCACCATTGCCAACATTCTTGATCTAGATGGAGAACACCATATCGAAGTTTGGCCAAGTCATCTATAATGCCATATAAAGAGAAAAATTGTTCCATTTGATTTTCCCAACTAGTGGGATCCGAGCCATCAAATTTGGTCACATCCACCCATAGAAGGCAGAGAGGTCACTTTGAAACTGATGGTGCTAAAAGTTATGGGAATGAGAGGAATTTTCAGCTTCAGTATCTAGAGGTGGGTCAGATAAAGGGTTATCTGTAGGGATATGCATCTTGGTGCAGAGCATCAAAAAGATAGATTCAAGTTGGGTGGTCAGGTCTTGTTTGATTTCCTCCATTGAGAAATGCATGGTTGTATTGATGGCGGCAACATTGGCACTGATTTGTTTCACTTCTTGTTGGGTCTCGGTGAGATTAGATTGCAAGATATTAAAGCGAGCTTCCAAGTCTTGGCTACGAGTATGGGCCATGATGACGAGGGAACCGAAATGGGGCAGGTGGGGTCAAAAGAAAATTCGAAAAATGATATGTATGAATGTGATAAGGGCGAAGAGATGAATCTAAAGGAATAGGTCTCAAATAATGGTGCAAAAATTTGACTTTTTTTTTTTTTCACCTGCGGAGTTATACTTCGATCTGAAGAATACTATAGTGATGAAATTCCCAAATGCTTAACCAAGAAGAAATGTGTAGTGATTTGGAAACCTGAACACAGTTGTACGGCAATAGATCTTGTCTCGATGATTACTGGAGACAAGGAAGAATCCACAAAATCCCTGAAGTAACGAGCTATTGTGGACCATCGAATCAGAGGAAGAGAAGGGAAATATCGTCAACCGTTGATCAAGCATAGTGGAAGGATAGGATAAGAATGGTCAAAGGCATGAAGTCTCGAAGTAAAAAAAGGTCGTCGGATCAATTTAGATGGACAATTTTTTATTTTTATTATTACACCTGCAAAGTTATACTCTGGTATGAAGAATACTGCAGTGATGAAATTCCCAAATGCTTAACCAGGAATAAATGTGTATTGATTTGGCAACCCGAACACAATTGTGCGAAAATAGATCTTGTCTCGATGATTACTGGAGATAAGGAAGAATCCACAAAAGATCTGAAGTAACGAGCTATTGTGGACCATTGGATCAGAGGAAGAGCAGGGAAATATCGTCAACCATTGATCAAGCATAGTGGAAGGATAGGATAAGAGTGGCCAAAGGCATGAAGTATCGGAGTAAAAAAAGGTTGTCAGATCAATTTAGATGGACAATTGTATTTTTTTTATTTCTTTTTTTTTTACACCTGTGGAGTTATACTCTGGTCTGAAGAATACTGCAGTGATGAAATGCCCAAATTCTTAACCAGGAAGAAATGTGTAGTGATTTGGCAACCCGAACAAAATTGTGCAGCAATAGATATTGTTTGTTTTAATTTGTTTATGTTTATGTCCCCCAGGGTTAGGTATTCAAGGGTTTTCCCTGTGTTATAGCTCTCTAATATACGTGTGGGGTCCAACAATAGTACTCGGCCCAATATTTCAGGGTACTAACTAAGGAGGCTAGACCATGCCCTTAGCCATACTACATGACTACCCAGGTACTAGAGAGTATCTTCTTGAGTGTTGTTCTTAGTGGCACTATAGCAGTCACGCGACCAATCGGTTTATCTAAAGAGGGATTTAGGAAATCTAGGTTGATCCATACACAGGTGTTGTCTGATGTGCTACCACTCGAAGGGGTACAAACAAGGGTTACAAGGGTGGCCAATAGATGTTCTCTTAAGTACCACTTGTATTTCATGCATGTATGAATCCCTCAACCATGGGTTTATGTGCGTAACAACAGAGCTTTGTGGCTTAAAGATATCAGAATACGTCTCTACCCTGAAAAAAAATTAACCCACAATTTCTGCTGAGGAAAGTGCTCTGATACCACTTGTAATATACCAGATATAAAAAGTATGCAGAACAGAAATAAAATTCTAGAAATGGCAGAATAACAGCAATATAACCAGAACAATCACCACAATAACATTGAAATGATATAAGAATAAAAACAGAAATAGCACCTTGATTTTGAGAGCAATGTTCACAGGCCTCTTCAAGGGGCAACCTCCAGTCAAACAAATATCTATTACAATAATATCCAAGCTAGGGTTCTCATACCCTTGAATCCTATTTATACTAAATATGTCTATCAAAAGAAGCATATAGAGGAAGATCCTTCTAGAAGCGGAAGATTCTATTAGGTCTTCTTACATTCAACTTATTATGTTTTATTGCAAGGCATTATTAATATTGACCTTTATTACATCTGAATATATTGTTCTACCTATGTGCGGGTTAGGACCCTAACAAAATCTTACTTTTCATATTTATACATCAATGCGTTGATAGAGGTTTGCAACCAGAAGCTTAATGAGAGTAGTGCGTTGATAGAAGTTTGCAACCAGAAGATGGTTCTCTCGTGAATTCCCATTCCACTGGGGTGCATCCCCATGAAGGTGCTATGACTAAGGCACCTGGTGGTAATATAGTTGTATTTTAATCATATACTTAATAATTCCATAGTTATACATTTTGTACTTCTAATTTTCTTTACTTGTACATTTATGATTGTCCTTATAAATTTTGTGGTTTCAATGGAAGAGGATTTTGTACTTGAGGGTCATACAGTTGAATAGGAGAATGTGGGGGAAACCATTCCAATGGTGACATCCAGTGCACTAGGTAAATAATGACATTGCAGGTGTTTTTTTTAATATTACTAAACTAGTTCAATGATATTTAAAAATTGTCCATATAAATTTTAGATTTTTTTCTTTTGTAGGTGATGCCTC
>ML778529.1:59511-73795 GCA_009831015.1 Picea engelmannii
TCTCATAATTTCCAACACCCAGGTGTTCCCATGATATGGTGGATAGTCCTCTACTTATGTGTTGAAGTGTGAGCATATCCACCCCCTAGATGAAATCTATGGCATGGTATTGGAATTGGGACATTCATCGTTGTCCCATCTAGCCTTGGCTTGTGTGAGGGGATCTCTGTGTTAGTGGCATAAGAAAAGACAGAGTCATTATGGAGGCTAAGGCAAGTTAAATGTCGTGCGAGGAGGGTCATGCAAGAGTAAGTGAAAGAAAATGATAGGAAAATAATATATCAAGTATGGAGTGAGAATATGCAGTGATAAAAACCCATGTGACAACGTATGGACACGGAATATAAAAATGGGTAACGTTAGCTATTAAATTACATGATGACAAGATCCCCAACAACAAAGTGAATATCTAGGGTGGATGATTAGGAATGGACAACTAGACTTGAGAACACGTAATCGAATTGGTGTGTCATCATATTATTGACAGAGAGGAAAATTACAATACAAGGGGAACTCCTACGTAGGAAAGCCACTCCTAACATAGGAGGGTTGCACAACAATTATTATTGAGAGAAAAGATAGGGCTTCAGGCATGTGTCATTCACTCAACCAGGATAAAGGATAACATTGAGCTACACGATTATAACTACTTCATATTCTAATATCTCTGAAACAATAAATGGTCCAAGCTAGTGCATTTGTAACTTAGCAGGATGCTTTTCATACTTACTGTCATACAGCAAAACTTTGTCTCCTTGTGAAAAAAACTTATGCTAGATATGTCGATCATGTCAGGCCTTCTGACGAGGTTTTTCAATAGTCTGATGAAAGTCTTCTTAAAATATGGCTTCATCCAACTGCATCAATTCGTAATTCTGGTTGTGATGGATTCATCATCAGTCATATTGGTAGCTTGTGCAACAAATAGACTTGGTGATATAAATTCAGTTGTTACTACGGCCTATCATCCATAGACTAATTGGAAATTGGTATACTTGTGTAATTTATTTGTGGTGATCTGATAGGCCCAAAGTACTATTGGAACTCTTTCATCCCAATATCCATGGTTTTTGCAACATACCTTGGACAATCCCTTTTCCAGGATCTTGTTGAATGCTTCCATTGTCCCGTTATCTTGTGCATGGTAAGGGATACTCTTATGGTTTTGAATCATAAATTCATTGGTGAGAGTAGTTATAGTTATGTTTATGAAATGCACACCTTGATCATCAGTTACACTCCAAGGGAAACCAAATAGAATAATGATATTTTCAAAAATAAATATGTTTTTGGAATCGACAAAACAGTCATGTACTGGTGTGGCTTCATCCCATCATGTATGATAATTTGTTGTGGTCATGATGTACCTAGCCTTGGAATATTGAACCGGTGGTTTTATGGTCCCAATGAAATCAAGAACCCACTTTTTCAATGCTTGCAGAGCTCTGACAGGGTGTAAAGGTAGTTCATCTCTTTGGGAGGGATTACCTATTCTTTGACAAACATCACATGATCTGGCATATGCTTTGGCATCCTTAAACATTGTAGGCCACCATAACCCAACCTATAATATCTTTTGTGAAGTATCCTTACCACCAACATGTCCACCCGCAACTCCACCATGACACTACCATAATATATATGGTCTCTCATGATCCAAGATGTATCTCCTCAGGATATTGTCCAAACCCATCTTGTACAATTATTCTATGATAAGATGATAATCCTCTTCCCTAACGACTAAGTGTATTTTCTAATTTTCATAATATCCCTTAAGTGTTGTATTGTTCATGAGGAATATCGAAATGTTTGACAAATAGCATGGAATAACTTCAATGTGGAACAGATCTACATCAGGAAGTTGATCCTCCATGGCTCTGCCACTCTCATCAGACTCTATCTGAGAGAGGTGATCGAGCCCAACATTCAAATTTCCAGGCTTGATGATAACTTCAAAGGAAAATTTATGAAATAGTAACAACCATCTATAGATTTTTCCTTCTAAGACAGGTTTTTAACATTCAAGTGAAAAACTTAAAGTGACCACCTCACAAATAATGTCAAAAAATTTGTAAAGCATATACCATAGCCAAACGTCCCTTTTGTCGTGGTGTAGTTGTGTTCTACTTGAGATAATTTTTTACTGGAAAAATATATAGGATGGTAGATATCCCCTTCTCCTGGTTACACAAGGATAGAACCTAGCACAGTGTTGGAGGCATCGATATGCACATGGAACTCCATGCTCCAATTGGGGAAAGTCATAATGGGGGTTGTACTCAGGTTTTCCTTCAAGGTGTCAAATGCTTTATTTCATACTGAATTCTAGTGAAATCCTTTAGATTTATTAAGTACTATTCCAACAGTGTTGTGATACTTGTGTAGCCCCTGATAAACCGATGGTAATACCTAGTGTGTCCTAAGGTAGTTCGCAACTGCTTGACATAGGTAGGAGGCATAATGAGGATGACTGCAACTTTTGTAGGGTCCACCAACACTTCTTTCCTAAAAATAGTATGGACAAGCAGATTCCCAAATGGTACACAAAAGATCCACTTTTTCAGATTGAGGGAAATCTATAGCTGGCGACATCGATCCAAGATTAGTTCGCAACATGAATTCTTGAGACCAAATTGTTATCACATAAGGTTATCAAGGGTCATATGTGTGTGTCGATAATACCTTGAGTCTATATTTTTTCCCTGACCCTCTCCCCCTCTCACAGGCCAAGTCTTTAGTTTTTCCCCTTTCAACTCGTAAAATCACTTTTTTTGTTGTTTTCCCTTGTTCGTTTGGGTGCCCTGATTTCCCTTGATCTCATTTCTGAAATAAATCTTGGCCCAAAGTCTTTTTTTTTTCTCTAAGGTGAAGCACTCATCCCTTTTTGTTGCATTCATTGGTCTCCCTATTTTCCCCAGCCCACAACAAAGGTGTCCAAGTCCTTGTTCACACAAGTCGCAGCCATGGACACAAAGTGCAGCTTTCATAATAGTCCATTTCGGGCTCGAAAAACAAACAGAAGGCAAGTTTGATTTTTCATCGGCAGAGATTTCAGGAGCTATTCATATTTGCGGCCCTCAAGCGATCGGAATTATAAATTTGCACGAAGTTTAAACATCAAACAGAGGTCTGAAGTTGAAAATCAAATGTCGTGTATCATTCCTTAGCAGACGACCACGATCTATTTTGGATTTCAGGTTTCGGGATTAGGGGTGTTTCTCCCTTTGACTTTCTTTGAATCTCAAAGCCCTGAAATCTCCGATGTCCTGAGGTTCCTAAGTGGAACAAGGATATGATCTAATTTGTTGATCGTCAATCGAAGAGGACTGTGGATCTCCGTGTGTAAAGACATTTGCGATTCAGAAATCGGGAGTTGTGAAGTGGGGTGTGTCAAAGATTCCCAAAGGCAGAGATCTGTGAAAAGATCCCAGTCGTTGGTTGGAAGATGGTACGTGGCAGTCGATCCAAGGGTTCGTGGGAATGACTTTACGGAGTTTTGAAGTGGGGAAAAGGTGAGATTCACGAAGCATGAAGTGTAAAGTAAATATGGACCACAGATACTATGGGGCACATGGCTAAGAGAGCAATGGACTCACAGCTTCATGAATCGGACTATTTGCGTGAAACAATGCACAAGTTCCCCGAAAAGAAAACTCTGGAAGCGCCTGTGGAGATAAGAATTGGGTCATGTCCTGAGGTCACATGAAAGAAAAGGTGTGGAGTTCAAGTGAGTTGTGACAAAGGATGAAAACACCCGTGTTAGTTTAAAAATGAGACCATCACGGTTTCAGGGTATCAGGTTGACTCAAAGGACCTTTGGAAATACCTAGTGGTTCCTTAGACGTCAAGCCCTGTCCTGATCCCGATGAAAGTAGTTAATGGAAATGGGGATGGTGGTTGAAACCTCATCTCACCCCATAAATGGAAATCCTAAAAGAACTGGCTGTGGAGGCAGACTGTCAGCCCAAATTTCCCTTGTGGACGGATTTTCCTGCAAGCCCATACTGATCTGAGCTTGCATCTGACAGAATAATTCCTGCATCATCTGACAAAAGAAAAGGTAGACGGAAATCCTTGAATGGAGTGGCCCGATCACACTCCTGGTGGTTGTAGACAGTTCTGAGTATAAATAGGTAGTTTTGATATTTTGTTAAGGTCGTCAACGGGTTGAACAGAGCTCCCTATTTTGTAATTTTTGATACCAGAAATGTTCTCTAGTTATGTATCCAATTTGAGACTTTCAGATTAATAGAAATCAGTCTCTCTCATCTCTCCGTAAAAAACATTGTGCTAAAACACTCAGGCATGGAGGATCCAGTCGAGGGTTGTTATGTTGTCGTAATGTAGGTTTGATTACAGCGGTATCGTGACCAGTTTTAGTCGGCTCCATTGTTATCTTTTCCCTCTTACACTGGACGGTTCGGGCATGGAGGATCTATTCGATTTTTTATAGTTTCATTGTGATGTAGGCTTGATCATTGTGTTGTTGTGACTGTGTCGTTTGGACATATTTTGGTGTTTGAAATTTGAGCTTAAAAGTGATCTTAAGTCTGATTTTTTCTTGTCCAAGTTGTTTGAAAACCCGATGCCCATAGCAGTCTTGTCCACCTTTCTCACTAAGTATTCCCTCCACTCACAATTAAACTCAATTCACTGACTGAAGTTAATGTGGCCCTCACTTCCCTGTGCATTTCTTGTCCAGTTCTGTGTTGAAACATCATTCATCTATTGAGTTTTGTCCTTTGACCTCCACTCATATAAAACCAACATCCACCAAAAACTCTGATGGGTACTGGTCTTATCCTCCCGCAATCTGAGGGTGACTCTCAGTGCTAACATTCCTGGCATTGTTTTCAGGGAACAAATTAAAGACATTTCCCTGGGAAAGAACGACAAAGAATTTATGATTTTGAAGGTGCATCAGATATCAGTACTATTGAAAATAGTAACTTGCATCTAGAGACTCCATTGTTTCAATTGTGGCTCCAAAAGGCAGACACACGAGGTCTACTCCACAGTTGCCTCTAGCAACACTTGAAGTCAACCCAAAGAAAATTATCAGAAAAGGAAAGACCCCTCAATAAGGCACTTCAACTGTTGTACCAGGTGATTCTGGTAATTTTCTTAATCCTTTTTTAAAAACTCCAGTAGCTTCTTCTAATTCTCCTGTTATACCATCTACTGGAGTTCCCAGAAATTTAAATTTTGGGAGCTTTCATGTAGATTTCTCCCCTCCTAGTCTCTGTTTAGAAGGAGAAATCCTTGACACCCCTGTTTCCCCTAAAGTTGTACAGTGGTTTAGACCCAGTACCTTAGATGACTTCCTTACTCTAGGCTTTACTACTCCCCCCCTATTAGAGTCTATGCATTTACAGAAGAGGAAACCTTTATTCCCTTGAGACCTATAGATTTGTCCCCTAACACTCAATTGTTCCCTTTTTCTCCCTGAAATACAGTCCCAGACTTACCTATCCTAAATCCATCTCCTCCTGGTTCTCCTCAAGTTCACATCCCCATGGCAGTCGCTAATCCTCCTAGAAACAGAATGGATGCCATAGTGTCTACTAGATACTCCCCTCTTGTTTTTCCTCAGCCTTTGAATTCTCTCCCAGCCGTTGGCTACCTTAAGCAATTGCCCAAGTTCACGGGTGAGGGAGACATAACTGCAGAGGAATACCTTGCATCCTTTTATAGTTACGCAGATAATTATTTCATTGTGAATGAATATGTATGGATGAGGATATTTTTTCATAGCCTCGGTGGTGAGGCTAGGAAATGGTTCAGGGCCTTGGCTCCTGGATCTATTGATGGGATTGAAGCCTTGGATGATGCATTCTTAAGACATTGGGGGGATAAAAAACATTTCCTCTACTATATTACAGAGTTTGGATCACTTAAGAAAGAAGAAGGGGAATCTGTTTCTGATTTCTCAAAGAGGTTTAATAAAATTCACACTGATATTAAGCCTACAGAAACCTCTGCCAAAATTGCTTATGCTAGAGCTTTTGATCATGATTTATGCCTCATGTTAAGAGAAAGAAGAGCTACCTCCTTGGCTCACATGCAGGATGCAGCCCTGGAAGTAGAGTCCAATATATTGGCAGTTGACAATCTTAGAAGTAAGGCTGATAGAGACAGAAGAAAAGGAAGTTTTGAAGCTTCAACCTATCATTCCTCTGCTGCCCACCCTCAAGTAGATGAATTGGCCAAGCTATTAAAATCACTTTCTGTTGACAAGGAAAGGTTGAAATTGGAAGGAAATAATAGCTATAAGAATCCCCTAATATTGATAATAGGGTTAGCTTTAAAATACGTAAGAATGCCCCTCAGATCATCCAAAGAGACCAAAGAAGCGAGGATAGGGATGATCAGAAAATTCAAGATCCTTTCCAAAATAACCGTGTTACTGATGAAGAAGGAGAGGAAGAAGATGTTGATATTGAAATCCATTGTCTTGGAGACACCTCCTCATTTCCTCATTTAACCCAATCTACATATGAAGAGTCTCTCATGGATAGCCAACTAAATGAGCTGAGCAAGGGGGGGTGAACTAGAAACAATGCAAATAGATATAGCCTGAGGTCAAAGAAGAAAGAAGGGAAACTTGATATTTCTAATCAACCTGCTAGAGTAGAGAAGCCCGCTAAAGATCTAGCAGACATCAGGAAAGAAAAGGAGGCACAAAACCCCCCACCAGTGGTCAAAGCCGCTAAACCCAAGGTGAAGGAATTCTGAAGTCTCCCTCCTCTTTTAGTTTTGAACACGAGATTCAAAAGATTAGAATCCTTGTGCCTTTGTCAGAGCTATTCAAGCATGAAGATTTAAAAGACTGCCTCTCCAAAATGTTGCAGCCTGAGCCTTCACCTCATTCCACAGACTCAGTCAACCTCCAAGACGAAAAGACAGCTATTGTACTAGGGCCTTTGGTAGAGGATAGAGATGATTCCTCGCCCCATTTTTATACATCATTGAATATTCATGAAAAAGTGTTTCACAATTGCTTGATGGATTCAGGGGCATCTCACAATATCATGCCTAAGATTTCCATGGATGAGCTCAGGTTGGAGGTTACAAAAACGTACCACAACCTGTATTCATTTGATTCCAGAAAAGTGAAATGCCTCGAGGTTATTAAGGACCTCGTTGTCTCCTTGTTCCAGCTGCCAATGAAGAGTTTGGTCATGGACATAGTGATAGTTGATGTTCCCCCTAAGTTTGGGATGCTCTTGTCCAAATAATGGATCAAAATACTAGCGGAAACCTTTCATATGACATTATTATAGTGTTTGGAGGTGAACAAAGAAGCATCTACAGGGAAGCACAACTCGCGTACATCATCAGTGATGAAGAAAATCTGACCAACCACCCCATTTTCGCAGTAGATACTGATCTAGGGACCAGTATGTTACAACTCACTGATGGTCCTCAAACGCCCATTGAAATCAGAAAGCATCCCATCACCTCTTGTGAAGACCCTCCTGCAAAGGTCTCTTTTTGGAAAAAAAAAATTGATGGAGTAGCTTCTAGGGAAGGTGTTGGTGCTAGAGTGGTTTTTGTTTTCCCTACCTAAGAGACCATATCTCTATCCTGCGAATTGGAATTTGAAACAACAAACAACATTGCATAATATGAGGCTCTTGTCTTGGGTTTGAGAATTGCAAAGAACATGGAGATTGAGGAGCTGGCAGTGTTTGGAGATGCTGAGTTGATTTTTCATCAAGTAAAAAATTTATACCAGGCTAAACACCCCAGGTTAAGGGCCTATAGAAATGAAGTCTGGGATATGATTGAAAGTTTCTTCCTGTCTTTTAATATCTCATTTGTTCCCAGAGAGGAGAACTCTATGGAAGATTCATTGGTGGTCTCAATGAGTAATTTCAAGGTCCCTTTTCCCCCCAAACTCAAGTATGAGGTGGAGATAAAATACATACCCTCTAGTCCTAACAATGTTAAACATTGGAAGGTCTTTGAGGAAGATATTGATATAAAAAAATTCCTTGAGACCATGGGTGAATTTCCTGATATGCATATTGATCAGGATTAGGATTCTGAAGAAAACCCTCATGCGTATGTTTTTATGAATAAAATTTCTAACCATCATATTGTTCAGTTGCCTAGAAACCATATTCCAAAGGGGCTTGTCCCTTTGGAGAGATTTTTTGACAGAAATGATGTTGCTTTAAAATTTGAAGGATCAGCTGAAGAGGTTGATGTGACTAAATGAAATCTAGGAATGGAGGAGGATCCCAAATGGGTCGAATTGTCTAGCGGCTTAGCAGAGGAGCAAAGGGCTAAGTATCTCAGACTTTTGAAGGATTTCGTTGATGTGTTCACTTGGACATATGAGGATTTGAGAACATATGACACCTGCATCATTGAACACAAAATCCCTTTGAAAGAAGATGCCAAACCTTTCAAGCAGAATATCAAACAGATAAATCCTATACTGATGTCGATTATGGAAAAGGAAGTGAAGAAGTTGTTGGATGCACAGATCATCATCCCCCTGAGGTTTTCGGAGTGGGTGGCTAATTTGGTGCCTATAAGTAAGAAGAATGGGGAAATCAGGTTGTGTGTTGATTTCATAAATCTGAACAGGAGATCCAAGAAAGATAACTACCCCTTGTCGAAGATGGAGCACATTTTGCAGAGAGTGACTGGCTCATCCAGGATGTCTATGGTCGATGGATTCTCTGGTTACAATCAAATCTTTGTTTTTCTTGAAGATAGAGAAAAGACAGCGTTCATGACTACTTGGGGCACATTCATGTATGCTAAAGTTCCCTTTGGGTAAATGAATGCAGGAGAAACCTTCCAGCGAGCCATGGACATTGCCTTCATTGGAGAAAAGGACAGATTTGTATTCATCTATCTAGATGACATTATAGTATTCTCCATAGAGAGCATTGTCACCATTTGAAGAAAGTCTTCTTGAAATGCAGAAGGTACAGCCTTTCCCTCAATCCGAAGAAATCTATATTCGCCATGCAAGAGGGAAAATTGTTGGGGCATATTGTGTCAGTCGAAGGAGTGAAGATCAATACAAGCAGAGTAGGGGCTATCCAACCCTTATCTTTTCCCAAATCTAGGAAAGAGGTTCAGTCTTTCCTGGGTAAAATTAACTTTCTTAGGAGGTTCATTTATAATTTTGTTGAGTTAGTTAACTACATTACAACCATGATCAGAAAGGGAAATGAAGCAAAGTGGACTACCGAGTACAAAAATTCTTTCGACCAAATCAAGAGGGATTTGACTGAAGCACCTGTACTCATCAGCCCTGACTATTCTAAGGAATTTCTGATTTTTTCTTTCGCTTCATCTGATACACTAGTTGTTGTATTGCTACAAAGAAATGCAAAGGGGTTGGAGAAACCTATTTCCTTCTTCAACTGAGCTCTAAGGGATGCAGAAATGATATATGACATCATGGAGAAGCAATCATATGCTTTGGTGAAGGCCCTCAAGGCTTTCAGAATCTATATTTTTCACTCAAAGATTATTGCATATGTCCCCTCGGTCTCAGTAAAGAAGATATTGATATAGCCTGACATAGATGGGAAAATAAGGAAGTAGATTTCCAAGATTCTGGAGTTTGACCTGGAGATAAAACCCACTAAATTGGTGAAAGGCCAAGGTTTAGTCAGGTTACTGGCTGAATCAAATTGCAGGGCATTGGGGGTAAATTTCATGAATATAGACTCAGAAAATTAGCAAACTGGGATTGTCGGTGAAGACTCTCATGTCAGCCCCAACTTAGAAGAATGCACCTGGTATAAAGACATCATACACTTCCTACAAAAGTTGAGGCCTCCTAATGGTTTGGACAAAAAACTGAAAGAAATCAAGTATTGTATCATTGATCAAATTTTGTACTGGAAGGACCCCTTGGGAGTTTTGTTAATATGCTTGGACCCAAAAGAGGCCCAGGGAGCTATGACTGATTTTCATAACAACGCATGTGGGGGGCATCATTTTTGGAGGACCACAACTTATAACATCCTCAGAGCTGGGTATTTCTGTCCCAGCCTTTTCACTCATATTTGTGCAAATATTAGAGCCTGTGCCAAGTGTCAAAAGTTTGTCGGGAAACAACAGCTCAAATATTTTCCTTTGAAACCTATGATGGTTTATGTACCATTTCAGCAATGAGGTATTGAATTCATTGGAGAAATCCACCCAGCCTCAAGTGGCCAGCACAGGTGGATTTTAACCGCCACTGATTATTTTACCAAATGGCTAGAAGCCATCCCAACAAAGAGCGCCTCCCAAAAGGTGATCATGAATTTCCTTGAAGACATCATATCAAGATTTGGATGTCCAAACAGAATTGTTACAGACAATGTTGCATCTTGCAAAGCTGAGCCATTAATTAATTTATGTGAGCAGTATGGGATCACATTAATCCATTCTACTCCCTACCACCCTCAAGGAAATGGTTTGGAAGAGTCTTCTAACAAGAGCCTCATAAGGATCATCAAAATTCTATTAGAAGACAAAAAAAAATGCCTTAGATTCAAAGCTGAAATTTTCCTTATGGGATGATCGGATCACAGCAAAAAGGTCACTAGGCATGTCTCCTTTTCAACTGGTTTATGGGGCCGAATTTGTTTTTCCTACTCAGCTTGCTTTTCTTGTGGGAAAATTCTTCCAAGGCTTTCAAGGAGAACCTGACGATATGGTCAGGGGAATACTGCAGCTGGTAGAATTACAACAGACCAGGGAGCATCTTCTTGATAAGGCACGGGATCATTAGCAGAAAATAAAGCAAGATTTTGACAAAAGCGCAAGCAAGAAAGATTTTGTGTTGGGGGATTTGTTGCTTAAGTGGGATGCCCCCCAAACAATATAAAGGAAAACATGGAAAATTTGAAGCCTTGTGTATTGGTCCCTTCAAGATTTATGAGGTATCTCTGAACAACACCTATAAATTGCAAAACTTGGAGGATTCCAAAAATTTTGACAGCCCTGTCAATGGGCACTTTCTGAAGAAGTTTTTTTTTTAACCACAATTGGCGCTCCACCATTGTAAGTACCATTCTTGTTTTATTTTTATTTTTCTTTGAATAATAGACTCCATAACCCAATGCTAAGGCACTGAAACTGCACATTCTTGGCAGCTCACAGAGCGCATGCCATCCCCCGTGGAGCCAAATGTTATCACATAAGGTTTTCAAGGGTTGTATGTGTGTGTCAATAATACCTTGAGTCTATATTTTTTCCATGTCCCTCTCCCCCTCTCACAGGCCAATTCTTTATCTTTTCCCCTTTCGACTGGTAAAATCGTTTTTGATGAATGAGATTTATGTGGTTTGGATTTTCAGAAGTGATCGGATTAGCCATAGTCTTGTCAATAGATCGTCGATGTTTTGGATCCAAATCAGGATCCATGTTCAGGACATGAAGTGTGGATTTAAAATGAAGAGAAGATATGGTATTAAATAATAAATTTGAAAGGAGATATGGGTGTCGGCTATGTTCATTTTGAAAATTTTAATCTTAAACATAGCCGACACCTAGGTCTCCTTTCACATTTATTATTTAATACCATATATTCTCTTCATTTTAAATCCAGGCTTCATGTCCTAAAGATGGATCCTGATTTGGATCTAAAACATTGTCGATCTATTGACAAGATTGTGGCTAATTCGATCACTTCTGAAAATCATTTTTTTTGTTGTTTTCCCTTGTTCGTTTGGGCACCCTGATTTCCCTTGATCTCATTTCCGAAAGAAGTCTTGGCCCAAATCCTTTTTGTTTTTATCTAAGGTTAAGCACTCATCTCTTTTTGTTGCAGTCACTGGTCTCCTTGTTTTCCCCAACCCACAATAAATTTTTCCAGGTCCTTGTTCACACAGGCCACAACCATGGACACAAAGCGCAGCTTTCATAATAGTCCATTTCAGGATCGAAACGCAAGCAATAGGCAAGTTCAATTTTTCAATGGTGGAGATTCCAGTAGAGGTTCATATTTGTGGCCCTCAAGCAATCGAAATTATAAATTTGCGCGAAGTTTAAATGTCAGACAGAGGCTCAAAGTTGAAAATCAAATGTCGTGTATCCTTCCTTAGCGAACGGGCACGGTCTATTTTGGATTTCGGGTTTCGGGATTAGGGGCATTTCTCCCTTTGGATTTCTCTGAATCCCAAAGTTTTGAAATCACCGAGGTCCCGAGGTTCCTAAGTGGAACGAAGATATGATCTAATTTTTTGATCATCAATCGAATAAGATCGTGGATATCTGTGTGTAAAGACAATTCGCAATTCAAAAATTGAGAGTTGTAAAGTGGAATGTGTCAAAGATTCTCGAAGGAAGAGATCCGAGAAAAGATCCCAGTCATTGGTTGGAAGGTGGGACGTGGAAATCGATCCGAGGGTTTGCAGGAATGACTTTTGGGAGTTTTGAAGTGGTGCAAAGGTGAGCTTCACGAAGCGTGAAGTGTGAAGTAAATATGGACAGTAGATCCTGTGGGGCATGTTATCCCCGATTTCTAGGGATAACTAGGAGATCATGTCTCGAGGCCCACAGGTCCTAGACATAGAGTACCGAGAGCAGGATTGACCTGAGCATGGCCCTGGAGGGCCCATGTTTCTTCTTCTTCATTAGACCTGTCCTGTCAGCAGCAGCGACATCCATCACCTTCGGCTTGGACTTGTATCAGAGAAGACTCTTGCTCCATGAGGTAATTGGTCCAGGTATCATGGTATGTGTCATGTTTGATCATTATAACTCTCAGATATATGCATCAGATTCCTTTCATTTCTGATAACTCCTTGGATCTTACACTTACCCACTTGACCATGGTTGGGGGGATTAAAGGGGTGCCCTAGAAAGCTTGTATCCATAGGTTTTGGTTAGCCACCAAGGGGGATTTTGAAGATCCATTGTCTGCTCCCACCATATTATCATTTTACATCTTATCTCCCATTCATTTATCCCATTCCCCTAGTCCGGGCATTAGGATGACCTATTTTTGGGGTTACACTTTATCCTATGGGAAAAAGGGGCTAAAGTCCCAGGGGGTAAAAGCAGTTGCTAAGAGATAAAAGCCATAAAATAAAACCTAGAGATGCCTTGCCCAGGGATCCCTGAGAAGGCAATAAAAAGACTCCCTATAAGAAACAGGAGGGACCCTAAGAAAACATACAAAACAAGACCTAGCCAAGAGGATGGGGGGTCTCATCACGAGCCAGCCCATTACATTCATAGGTACCTAGCAGTATGACATTGTCATTATCTGGTTACCATGCCAGGGCAGTTACCTTTGGTTGCATGGCCAAGGGAAAGGGGGTCTCATCACGAGCCAGCCTTATCATTTCTGTGAAAGTACTCATGGGTAACACTATCAGCTCTGGTCACCACGCCAAGGCAGTTTCCTCTAGTTAGACCTTGAAATAAAAAGAAAGAAAAAACAATGAATAAAAGAAAGAATAAAGGCAATAAAGGGCTTGGAAAGAATTGCATCCATGATAGGTACATCTCGCCTCCTACAAAGGCACCCATGGATAATATCCACCCCTGGTTTTCACTATGTCTGGGCATCCTTAGACCACACCACCTTGTCATACATGGCTTGGATGATATCCTTTGGGAACTTTCCTTTTCTTATGGATGCTGGCCCAATAGGTTACCTTGTCTTTTTCTTCAGCTTTGTATAGTAGTTCAGTGTAATGTCTTTAATCTATTAGATGATATGCTAGGGGTTTTATGCATTCATTTGATAAAATTAATGATGAAATATGATTGACATTGCTATGATCCCAAGGACTAATGAGGCCATGGAGGGCGAAGTTTTTGATGTGCAGGACCATACCCGATGGACAGGTACCAGGTGGACCGGTACACATGGAGAGATGATCAATTCGGACCTCCATGGGGCTGAAGAGCCCATCAGATGGTTGTTGGGACCTCACTAGGGGAAGAGATAGGACAGTGATTGATCAAGCATTTGCATTAGAGAAGAAGAAGGACATTTTCATCCAGGATGCCTTGGCTGAGTCCAGCCCTAAGGGGTTGACCCACTGCAGGTGGAACGTGTCCCTCTGTTGACCAGGACGTCCTCCAGAGATCCTTGACATCACCTCCAATGTGTGGCATATTTACAGGGAAGTTTGGCACGTGTGGCAGAGTTTGGAGGCCCAGAGAGGGCCAATGTTTGTCTTCTAGTGCTGAGATTTACCCTGAAAGGGGCCAACGTCTCCCTCAGAGGGGCTAGACGTCCTGCTTACTGCTCATTTAGGGTTTTATTTAGCAGTTAAATGTAAAACAGTATGATTTTTAGTAGTCA